>CM057004.1:4017552-4617552 GCA_029891345.1 Dryococelus australis | reverse complement strand
GCCGTAACACTCGTTACGCCCTGCCTTACATCGTAGTTGAACTCCCTTGTCCCTTCTCTAGCAATAACATGGCTTAAAAGTGACGCTATGTAATGGCCAATTACAAGGTGGCTGCTTCCTCGTGCAAACAACAATTCAACAGATTGTGTGGTCCCTGGCAACTGGCCTCAGTCTCCAACAATCATGGCTGTTAACAAAATTACACATAGCAATAAACAATTGAAGCTCTTAATATATATCAACCATTTAACTACAATATCCTTAATGCGAAAATTAAGAAAAGTAAATATTTTGGGGTGAATAGAAATTAGCATGTCTTAACAACAAATAAAAAATAAAATATCAACAGTAATTAATTATCATGTGTTTGAATAAAAATATCTGGATTTGCATATGATTATTTAACATCTCATTTGCATACTGACAGTGCAAAACACAGCCATTACAACTAATTTAAGTAAATATGTTCCCGTTTATCTTAATAAGAATTTCGTTAATCATATTAGCGCTAAACATGTACAGATATCTTCCGTTAATTTATACGATCATATTTTTGCTATGGTTAAAATAATAGCCACCTGTGAATAAATGAAAGCTCAGTAAAGTATAATAGGTTTGAACTCTTTCTATGTCCTTACACCAGCCTAAAACCGCTAGGGTTTTACCAAAGAAATCAATGTCAAGAATAAGGTTTTGCAAAATACCAAACAAAATCCTAAAGGTAAATTTCCAGGAAAAATTTTAAATCTTAATTTTAAATATTGCTACGCCATATTTAAATATTGCTATTGGCCATGGAAAATTTACTCCTCCCCCCTTACATACATTAATGAGACCTTTGGGTCGTGACCTGAGCAAGGAACTACAAAATTCTTGATCAATTAATTAACATGATACTCATGAATCCAATAGTGTAGCAACCACAACCTGCCCTGTTATTGCTACTGGGATATACAGTAAACCATGCTGGCGATCAAACAACATCACTTGCACTGCTGACATTCCCAAAACCTTACTTTTTCCTACTGGACAACTGAAACATGTATACTCCTTAAATGGATCATCTTTCCTGGAATTTAACTTCCCCGCATGAAATTCCCTTTGTTGTCCCTGCACAGGTTGGGTCTGAGAATACCAAGATCTTTTTTGAATATGGTGATTCCTAACTGCATCACCTTGAGGCAGCACAGCCGATGCTTCCTGTTTACGATAGCAGTCCTTAGCAATGTGGTTTTTAATCCACAAATAGAACAATATCTGTGTATCTTACTCACACCCTTTTCCCTATTCAAAGCCTTAGCCTCGGGTACCACATCTACTATATCATCTTTAAGGGTCCTCTCAACTTCAGCCACAAACTTTAACAATTCGTCCAGAGTTACAGGTTTGCTGCCAAACAAAAGAAATGACTATACCGTGGGTAGAGGTTATGAAAAATAATTTGTGTTAAATGGTCTTCGTCACAAGGCTATCTTACTACCTGCACTATTCCTAGAATATACTTCACCAACTCCTGTATGGTCTGATCGGGTGCCTGCGTATATAGCAATAATTTCAAACGAAATTTGGCAATCTCACTCGAACACTCTTTAAGACATCCCTTAATCAGCTGGGTTACCTCCACGTTTTCCTACCTAGCCAGTTCAAAGACTTGTTGTAAATTATCAGGAACTCTAAAAAGTGCAACCGCATATAAAACCTGTCACTCGCACAATTAAAGATTAATTACTAAATTGAATTTGTAAAGAAAATCTACCACTGCTTCAATGCTCACCTTGTCTAATTTAGGTATTTTAGCTACCAACTTTGTATGCATGCTTCAATAATTTATAAATTGGAGTTGCCTCACCAGAAACCGCCGAGTTCCCCGTGCCAACTTCATGGTTTGCCACTGTCCTCACCAGGGCCTGAGCTTATACTCTCAGTTCCTCTATCCCATCACTCTCTTCTACCGCAACCCCAGCCTCTCCTACCATTTGTACGAGGGCCGCTTTTGAAAGCTTTTGTGTCCATGCAGTAGCCATAGTTTAAATTAATATAAACCCTATTATAATTCATACGAATCTTACCATCTGGGTAACCTATCACTGCGATGGTCATGAAATATATGGAATACCACACTTCAATATTTCTCTTTCTCAAAATTCACATATCCGAAACACACTGCACATAAGCAGAGTGTGCAGTCTTTCTGACTGTGCTACATCCTAAACCAAGGTCGTGGCAAGGCAGGGTTTGCATAAAACCGAACATAAAAATGGCAAAAGCCATGCAATAACCATTTATCTGTACATTGTAAGGTTAGGTTGATAATGATAAACAACCTATAACAGAAACAAAGAAGTGTGGTAATTATTGTTTTTATTTTTATTGTTTTTTTTTTTCATTATTTTCATTTGTCAGTAATCTTACATGTGGAAGTGCTTTCTTTCGTTATCATTCTTATATATGGAAAATTTCCAATGGATTAAAATACCAAGTTACCATAAAAAAATTGAGTAAAATACAAAATGATTTCAGGTACAATAAATATGCTGTAACCCAGCTGTTACTTGAATATTTCACACTAATATACAGGAAATGTGTATGCCTCTAACTGGCCATTTAATAATCACATAAGTCCATCACAATATCTACTGGGCAAGTTACCCCAAAATACCATCAGCACAAAATGGCGGATTGATTCTTGTTGTACCGACATTTACTTTAAATTTTACAGAGTTATTTGTTTGATCCTACACTAGGATAACACAGTATGATAACACTTTACTGGTCACGAATTAATGAACATGGTAACCTAAAAATGTTACATAGTTATCTACTCACGATCCCAAATGGATAGGAGCAACTGCTAAGCAATTCGAACCTTAACTCCCACGAGCAAATGTGGCTATACAATATGTCTAAAACTTAGTAAGGTTTTTAAATTGTTTACTAACCATCAATACAACAGTGTCTCAAATGTTGCCTACTGGTCTTGGTTTCTAAAATTAAGACTATATATGTTTTCTCTATAAGTGGTTACAACCACCAAAATTTTTTATTAAGACTTAGTCACATACTTGCTTATGTGTTTGCAAAAACTGGTTACAAAAGGTAACATTTACTTTTTCACCCATTATCAAATATTTCGATTATGAGACCAGCATTTCGCAAGCTAAAAATGATTTAAATATTTCTGGTCATCCTGGCCCTAGCCTAACGTCAAAATGACATGAAGGTCCTATTTAGCTTGAAGAGTCTACATTTGTATATGAAATCAAGAGCTAGTTATCTGGTAGAAGTTTACCTAATCGAGGCTGCTGACTGACCCCGAACAAAGCAATTTACAGTCATTATATACAAATATCCGCCAATTGCACTACCAATCACATTATTTTCTCCCCGACAAAAAACCTAATTCCATGAAATTAGTGGTAAGGGAGGTCGCGATATTGACAACCAATGGTGGTTGATGTTTCCAAATAAGATGAACAGATGCAGCGAACACCTATTTCCCTAATTGAAAAATCAACCACCAATAATATTGCTATACACAATCCCACTTCCGGCCTGTTGACCAAGTTGCCAGAACTGGCGTAACCAGGCGTCATGTGCAGGCATTAGGTGGCGACCAAACTCCAATGCCCACCGCCGATAGTGCTGCCACCAGGTGACAAACCGCCGAAACAACCTCTGGGTCTCAGTTGTTTGTCCTGGCTGGTCGATGCTGCACATGAAAATATAGCAGGTACAAAAACTTACATTTTCCTGGCACACCAGGTTTCCAAATGTCTTTTTAATGTAACGTAAGCCTGGCGAGAACATTACAGGTTATTTCTTTAATAGTTTTAAGTCATTTTCAAAGAATTTTTAACACCAAACAAGCATGTTTAAAAGTTTGTGCACGATGGGCTTCTCGCCAAAACAAAATGTCAGGTAACTACATATTGTACTTATTAGAATGGGTGACTGGCAATGTGGTCCAGCTCACTGTTTCAACAGTTCATTATTATTTGTACTTAGTTGTAATTAATAATTATTCGAGGGCATGAGGCGACGTGGTCCTGCCCATTGCATCGGGATATGTACAAAGTTATAGGATATGTTTAAATATTTTTTGGTAAAGGTTGGTGTGTGGAATAAACCCTTTCTAATATATAATACCACATTTCTAAAGTAAGTCTGGCTATGTTTCGACATAGTATAAGTGTAATATTTCGTGGATTTATTTTTCTGTATATTTTCTAGCATAATACATTATAGTAGGTGTAGAAAGGTTCTTACTGTAATGGAGGTTGGAAAGTGTTTATATATTTAATTAGAAAAAAATACATTACTAGAGAGTTTGCGATCAGGTAGGAAGATGTTTTCGCCTTACTAAGGTTATGTCGTTGACCTGGCCGCTAGCAGGGTAGTCCATGGGCCCTAGCTGCCTGCTTCATGAAAATCTATGCAAGAGATGACTCCAGGGTATTGTGAAGCTAAAGTGTTTCCGGAGAGGGTCGTTGGACTCATGCTTAAACACTCTAAAAGCTCGGTTTTTGAGTTGGTAGTACTGGAAAGTCATTGAAGTTAAACCCATACATCTTGTGACTCTATTCAACGATTGGTACCACGCCTTGAGATGTTTGCAAAGGGTGTAAGTTTACCAATTCGAACCGAGTATAAATTATTCATTTAAGTTAAAGCATCATTGCAACACCATTAGTGATGTTTAATTTATTTATCAATATTATTCCTTTCTTAGGAAAATGAATTTAATTTCACAGTTTTTAAAGGCAAGAGGTTAATTAAATGTATGAATCATTTCATTTTACAACATATTTTACTGACAAACTGTTTCAAAAATATATACACAATTGAACAAGTAAGTACAGGTTGCTTCACAGTTAGAACATCATTTCTTTACATGGGATAATTCAAAATATAAACACCACATTTGTTTAAGAAACAAACACAGCTTTCAAATCATAACACAAACAAGTATAGGATGGTTGTGAGCTTGGAAAACATTTAGAAATTTACAGACTATTACTTAGAAAAATATATACTGCTGTGATGTCACAAAATATTAAAACTATTTCTTTCGGAGACAGGTTTTAAAGAGTTTACTCCAGTGTGTAATAACTTGCTAATATTCAATTTACACTTTGATTTCTGTATGCACAAGCAGGTGATTTCATTGTCTTCTTGATTATTCTTTACTAAATATTTATTTACATTAAACCAAATACTTTTTATACTAAATTTCACTCGATATTCACAACCTTCAAACATGTTCTGTTGACATAACTCCTGTATGAGCACGTAGAGAGACATTTCCCTCTCCAATATTAATGTTTCCTTCCAATGAATAGTGTTTACATCTTGAGGTCTGTTGAGCTGATAGTCGATTAGTATAAATTGTAACTTAACTAATCTTCAGAATCGCCTACTTTATTTATACTTTTCTCACTGCAGGTAGTGATAACCACTCTAGTATTACCTGTTTATTATTAATCGGAGGCTTCTCTTCCTCTTCCTCACCACAGCCAATTATCATTGCCCAAGTTAGCATTAATTTAGAGTTTTCCTCTGCAGAGAAGAATATCGATTTATATTCATATGTCTTACATAAATGTTTGATTGATGGACAATTGTATTCTTTTTCAATAAATGTGTCATCTACATTATTCCATAATTATTTAAGAATTTCTTGCAAATATCTTCAATATTCTAATACTCCATACAACCACCCTCTTATTTTAAACCGTGGAGATGGTTAGTAACCCATCATTTGTTCTCTTATATTTACGACTTAGATATTTCCATTCTAATGGTTATTTGAAGCTGAATACCATTGTGTGTTCTTCCATATAATTAATAGGTAATTCTTTAATGATAAATTTTTCTGGCAATTTAAATCCTTGTGCATTGCAAAACATCTCGACGGAATCGTAGTTAGTCATCACCTGACTCAAGTAATTATCTTCCACAGCTTACCTCTTACATTATGGCTAACCAATCTATAGTGAATTATCTAATTAAAAACTTGCATATCTTCTGGAATGGGTGTATTTGCAATTATTTTAATTCTTGAATCAATTACATTATCGCTAATGGTACTAGTTTGTTTGCTTACATCGAATACATATAATGTTCCTCTGGTTAAAAATGCTTTGGGTTCTAGTATCAGTGAACTGATTTGGTTATAATGTTTCCTGAAACTTCGAGTACATAGTGTACCAAATCAGGAATTCCCCATTAACAAAATTTGTATTTAAGTCTCTAAAGAGGTAAGCTTGACTGTTTGGATATAGTTTAATATTTTTCATATCACAATTATCGAATAATGATTTATCTGCTTTGAAATTGTTTTGGCAGTTTTTGTTTTAAAACAAATTACAGCATATCTCGGTTTTTGGGCAAAACACTTAATTTCACACTTCACCCTACTTTTTGTGATGTTGGTAGTGTTGGAAAAGACTCCAGACCCCATGCTTTGAAAGCAATGTCTAGATTCTTCCTGTTTTTGATATATTTTATAAACTTTACACGTTTATCAGTGTTAAATTCAATATGTGTCATCAACTATTCGACACTGTTAAATTCAAATCTTACACCTTCCTCATTATTAGCTGTATCATATATGGCATTCAAATGCAAATTACTGAATAGAACAATTAACTCTTGTTTAGCATTTAATATGACATGTTAATGGTCTTCAGCAAAGCCAAGTTCCATACTTAATGGTATAACAACTTGATATTTTCCACCTGGGTTTTTTTCAAGTGAATAGTCAATAGAATTGCTCCACTCAGCCATACATTCTCTATAAAGATCGCTTATACTTTGCAAGAGATAGTTATTTATAGTGAAGTAATTCCAACATCTCATGTTTGATCGATTTCAACACCATTGAGCAGATATGCAATTTTGTCGATTAAATTTAGTATTCCATTTCTTACTATTTTTGTAGTTACAGAATTACTTGCTTCGGCTGTCTTTTTAATTGTTCCTCTAAACCTTAACCATGATTTCTTTGGTAATGTGTAAATATCGCGATTTTGTATAGAAATCCTTATTTCCAATGGAAACATGTACAGACCTGCTCGGAAAGGTCCATGCACGTGTATTCCCATATTGGTGATTGCGTCTTCATAGCTTATTGGTTCTTCAACATTAAGTATGTCTTCCATTTCTATTAACTGTATATCCTAATTCTTATGAAAACAATTTGTTGCCTCATGTTAACTTCACAGGTAACTTAATCGAAGTGAACATTTTATGCTTGTGTTTACATCTTTTTACAGTTACTTTCTTCAAAATATGTTCCCAGTAATATAATTCTTAAAATAACTGCCTTTAATGCCTGTATTGACTATTATACACAATATCCATTATGATTGCAATGTGCATGGAATCCAACTGTTTATATAGCTTTTTTTAATGTAAACAAATGGTGATTTCTTCGTTTCTAAAATTAGTAAGCTTACCATCTTGATCGATAATTGTAACAACTATTTCATCAACATGTTTCACTATTACTGGAAAATATATCAAAGTATTCAGTTTTTCAAATATTTTATATCCTGGAGCCACGACACATGTGAATTCATGTAATGTATATTTCAGTTTTCCATCCAAATATGAACCACCTACAATATTAACATTTATATGGTATATATTTACCAACAATATATTAACTTGTTTTGATGATCCATGGAATTCATTAGCAGGGATGCACCTTGGATTCGTAACCTAAAATATTTGCAGTTGAATTGTTTTCTGTGAAATCGATGTCGACGTTACTGTACATCGCTCTAGATAATGTATTTGGATTTCCATGTTATTGGAAATGTACATCTTTATGTAGTGCCACTTTAATGTATGTTTATAAATCATCCAACTCATAAGATTCGACCAGTATCACAATCATGTAGGTTCTTTCATCAATGTTAACTGTAAATGATTGGTTGTTCATATCAATGTTTGGTATGCTGTTGCAAGTAACGAATTCGATTAGACTTATTTGCCATTCTCCTTTAACTCCAAAGCAGGAAAATATACCGCACACAATTGTGATAAATTTCCACTTAACATCAATGTAACTGGCTAACTTATATATCCTATTTATAGTCAAAAAACATAAACATAAACTACCACAAATGATTGTATTAGGTAATTGTTCAGTTTTGTAATTGTATCTAAATTGTATGTTTTTTAAATAATTACATATTTCGATCGGAGTATATAAATCACCGAAACTGTCATCATACAGTGACTCATTAACATTTTTTAATTAATGCAACCCAATGTGTTTCTTCATTTGGTTTCGAATCTTAATTAACAATCATACATTCACTAAGGTTTGGTTTCTTTTGTAAATCATCTCTCATATAAATTCCTAGGAAATAGGGAATATCCAGTTTCATTACAAATACAAGAATGTCTTTGTTAGTGCACATTTTGGAAGACTATTTAGGATTTTATACATTTTTTCCCCCATATTTGGAGTTTTTTTACTTACCCAACTTTATATGGTTTCCAATACATTCCTTTACCACTTGATTTAACTGCTCTACTGAATGCCGAATCTCCACCGAGGAGGGATCCAAAAGCTGTAAATGATGGAAAAAGGAAATGAATTATCCCTCCTTTCTTGGATTTTCATTTTGTCTTGCATTTTATACCCATGCCTCTTTTCACTATTGCTTGCATCTTTTTCTCCACAACCCAAGCACCGAGATTCTCACCCATTGATCTTGATGGATTCTTCCTTATATTTGCTGCTTTATTGGCTAGAATCGTATCTGCTATATGTCTTTGTTTCAAATCATTTGTTCGATCATAAATTATGGTATGTTCTTTAAAAGCATTATAAGTGTTATTCAAAAAGTTTATTCCTTGATTGTTCCGTGCCAGACATTTTGCAAGCTTTGTTCCACGTTCGCAATAATTATATTTTGCTAAATGCAATACAAGTAGTAATTTATTCATCAATGTATTCAATGCACTGCATCCTTTTTTTATATGTTTAGCATGGTACATTATTTTCAACTTAATGCATATATATATAGACCCACAGTTATAGTTTTTACTGTAGTATGTTTCATAATACTGTGCAAAAATGAAGGATATAAAACAAAATGTACACCTTCCTGTAATTTTAAATACAAAAAAAAACATTATTGAATAGAAATATGTAATTCGTTTACCGCCAAATATACGCTGTATAATAAGTGATCCTTCTTCATGTGTTATTATGTCGATGCTTGAGTATCCACTTGGATTTAAGTTTGAAAACATGTGTGTGTTTTTCAAAACAATACAATAAGAGAAATATCAAAGATTAGCGACCATTTTGTCGTTATTTGAAGGAACATGATATTTCCATTTTACTAATAAAGACGATATCATGCCTCTGAATGTAGCATTACCCAATTCCGTGTATTTATTTAATGATGTTTGGTGCAAACCGCAGTTTGAAATACAGCAATATTTTAGTTTTGTAGACATTAAAATGTTGATTGTTTTTATCTATCACAAAATTATGCACATATTCCAAAACACAATTTGCATGATAAAGCAAAATGGTGATTGTGTTAAATGGACAATATAAATTTCCAACATATTTACAATGATCATGTTTTGGCCGATATGATATTTACAAAGTTTAAAGATATGTGTTTTTACTGTTGGAAAAACAAGTATGGTTTTCTGGTGATTATACAAATGTTTCCCCTATTTAAAGGCAGATATAGGTCTGGTTTTGAGTTTTTTACTTCCTGACCAAGAATAATGAGCATTTCAATGTTTGGACATACCGGTATTAAACATAATCAATACAATAACTATTTAACCAAAAATCGCGATGGGAATTTGATTTGAATGGACATAATATTATATAATGTGGGTATGGCTGTGAAAGATGCTGATGCAAATAAACGTTACATGAAAGATTTAAACACCTTTACACTAAACATATCTAAATTGCAATCGACCGATATGCAAAAGACATTAATAAAGTTAATTGATGGGAATGACAATGTTTATAAAAACACGAGTGTATTTGGAAGCATTTTAAACAATATTCGGAATGAGTTATATACTAATGAACCTAGGATACAAGAATGTTATATGGGTTAATTAAGGACTTTAATGTTATTATAAACACTATTCTTGCAACACAACTTACAGAAATGCAAGCTAATCTATGAGTTGTATTTAAGGAAGTGATATCAGCTGTTATTACAAAACAACTTGAAATACAAATGGAAGAAATGATGCAATATTTAAGTGTTGAAATGATTAAATAAATATTTGTTTTAGTTATGCAAACAGATTTGAGAAAACAAAATAATGATTTGGAAACATGAATAAATTATTTTATTTATGATTTGAGAGCAAAAACTGTAACTAAATCAGATACTGTTTTAAGTAAAGCCGATAAGATTGAAAAAGCGCAATTTTTTCGATCTAGTCTCTCAGTTAGTCGACTTACTGCAGGAGTTAGAAAATTAACGAGTTAATTGCTATATAAATAGTTGAAAGTATATGCAACATAATCCGAAAATGTCTGACTGTTTCGGAATTACGTATCATTATATGTATTGTGAAGGAGAATTATTTACAAGCCATATGAGCTCGTAAGGAACTGGATGTTTTAAACGAAGAAATATTTAAACCTGTTATGAGTAGAATAGGTACATTACATTCTGTGTTGAATATGTCTAATGAAACACTATTGGAAATTAAATCGGAAGAATCTTTAGAGAAGAAATACCATAACCTTTCCCATTTAACATGACGTTATTTAGCTTTAAAACATTCTTCACCTATGTGCGATACAACATTTGGTGTCTATCGACATGGAAACATATGGTTCCTGGGAGATTTAGTAATTATGTTTTTGCCTGAGAATAGAATTTAATTGGGTGCTTACATAACTGATGTGAGTGAAGGATTGTTTTAATTATTATTTAAAAACTTTTCAAATGGATATTATGACAGAGATTTGGAGAAATATAAATGTCTTGTTCGTCATACAAATGCGAATAATCGTCGATAGATTAAAGCTTCTCATTGCTTTGAGAGAATCTGGGAATAATTCACATACAAACAAAATTGTTTCTATTATTGAAGAGCTGATGGAAGACAGTTATATTATTAACTAACTTCAGTAAGATTGCTCAAGAACATCACACCCCACCATGGATAAGGGGTCCTAGAAAAACAATTATTACTTTTGGTTTAAATGTTCTTTTTCAAGCTGATTTGTGAGAAATGACATTGCTTTCGAAATACAATAAGCAATACAAATATGTTTTAATCCTAAGAGATGTTTATTCAAAATATCATTGGGGTATGCCTGTGAAAAACCAGACTGGGAAACAGGTTAGCGATTCTGCAAGAAAGAATGCCAACTTCGTTCCAAACTGGAAAGGATTTGAGTTTTAGCTGAACCATTCCAGAAACTAATGGCTGAATACGGTATCGACCATTATGTAACATATTCAGACCTTAAAGCCAGTGTTGCGGAAAGATTCAACAATTCGATTAAACAGCTAGCTTATAAGCATTCTACATCGAATGGGACTTACAATTGGATGGGCATTTTTACCGAAATACTTAAATTTTATAATTTAAGATATCATCGAACTATCAATATGGCGCCCAAAAATGTTACAGACAATAGATTTATAGAACCATATATACTAATGTTAAAGTATTCGATGAGACAAAACAAAAGTTCAAAGTTGCCCAGTATATACGGATCTCTAAGCAGAAAGGGATATTTGAGAAAAAATATACAGTGACTTGGTCTTACAAAATATTAAAAATTATTTCAGTTAAGCATTCATTTTCCAGAGTCTACAATGGAGTTACCTACAATGGAGAAACTACAAAAGGTGGATTTTATGAATACAAATTGCAAAAAGTTAGTTCTCAAAATGAATATTTAGTTGACAAAATCATTGAAAGGGTAAAGCTTAAGTCCTTGGTTTGATGGAGAGGTTTCTCAAAGTCAAACGATTTGTGTGTGAAGGATCAAGATCTTAAAATATTGTAATACTATGTTTGTAAAATTATGATAAAAATATAAGAAACTGAAATTTATTTGATGTGTTTTTTAGTTAATAAACTACCAATATCGATTGGGGTTTGGATGTACAATTATTGTGCACTTAGTTTATTATACTTATTGTTTGTTCATTCCGCTTGTTTGAATGGATTACTGTTTCAGTGGATTAGAGTTAGTGTGGTAATCCATTATGTTTAATTACTTTTAATCTTATATTTCTTGAAAATTGTTTCAGTTCAAAACATTTCGAATGTGATTAATCCTGTATAACGGATTATTGCATACTTTTCCGAGGTGATTTATTTTGTAAGTTATATTTTTGCCAGAAAGAAGTCTTTGCGGACGAGGCTGCAAAGTTTTTTCAAATGGGTTACCTGACAAAGGACAGGGTTTATTGCTCCTTCAGGAAGTGTACAGCTTCAGAGTTGAAGAGAGTGGGGAGGAAAAAGATGAGATTGGACAAAACCTGGGAGGGGGTCAGTGTATGTTGCCTGTTTCGACCATTGCTCTTGACCACCGAAGGAGGTTGGGTGTCCTATATGGAGGGTAGGGTTCCAGATATAACAATAAGTTGTACTTTCTTAACCTATCCTTTGTAAAATTCATTGCGATAATAATAATTTTTTATGCATGTTAGTAATAATTATCACATTAGATAAAGTGAATTCCTTTTCTGAAATATTTGATCAAAGATTTTAATAAGTGTTTCGTATGCAATGAGAGACTTGGTGGGTTTTGACAGAAGGTGTGTTAAAATTATTCGGACTGATAATCTGTGTTTTCGTTAAGACATTAACGTACATCTATTATTTTTTTAATGGAACTTAATATTGATTTAAAATGATTTTATAGCTTTTTCGAGGAATTGCATGGACTTATTAATTCAAGTCGTTTGGTTAGTATTCGTTCATTTTTTAATTTTGGGACAAAATTAAATGGAATTTTTAAGCTATCCTATGTATGGACAAAGTCTTGTGGTTTTACGCCCTCCACTCGACCTCACTAAGTATCTACAGAAGTTGTGTTAAAAATTATTTATTTTAAAGCTTGGAAATGGGGTAAGTTTTTCTGTGCAATTCCATGTTACATCTTTGTCCATTGTTAAAATTTGATTTGACGTTTTGGACCTGGGGGAGACATGTTTAAATTGTTAGTGGATAATAATAACTCATTAAAACTAGATTGGTAGGGAAATAGTTTTTCATGACCGAGTTAATAAAATCACATTATTTCCAAACTACACATTTACCTCAGTATATAATCAGACGGAGGCCGAAGCAGATGCAGGCTCTGTTTGCTCCCAACAACTCGTTCAACTTATAATTAACCATAAGTGCTACACTAGACTCATTCCTGCATCGACTTCTGAAGCGAATAGATGTGTAATACATTGAAAATATTTAACATTGTAAGGTACGTGTCTGTTCTAAATATAAACAGTCGTGTTTTGAATTCGTCGTTCTTGTGTTGTAGGACTAGTGCGGTTTAGTTCAAGTCGTGTAATTTATTCTCTATTAAATTATACATTGCCAAGGAAATTGTTTTTGGCTTCCTATATAACACCGGCATATCTGGGCCGGTCATTGACGTGGAAATAAGTTCTGTAATTAGTTTGTGATTCCTTAGTATTTTGATTCGTGTCATTTATTTGTATGGAAATAATTTTTTGCCTTCGTTGTAGCTATAACTCGTTACTTGATTTCTGTATGACACCAAGATAGCTGGACTGGTATTAGCGTGGAAATAGGTACTGAAATTTGTTTAGTGAGTTAGCACTTGTTTCGTTTATTCTGCTGTTTGAAATATATTTTGTTACTGTATAGATATAAATTTTTTGGCCCATTCGTCATAATTTTGTCGTCTGCGATGTATTTAGTTTAAGTCGTTTTTCATTTCATTAACTTCTCTCGTGTTTTGTGACTTGTACTCCTGTCATGTGAAACATCATCTGTTTAATTAAGTTTAATTGATTTGACTCGTGGTAATCACATGATTAAAAAAAATTGAATGTTTCGTATTTTTTTCATTTGCTTCGCTTGAATATTTATTTCTGCCATTTCGCATATCTAATTAGTCGCTCAGTCTACAATCGGACGTGTCATTACTCACATACATTCCATGCCCCTTCTCTCAGTCGCCTACTAGACAGTAAACGGGAAGGAACTCCTCCTCAATACCATTAAAAATTAATATTACACAATACCTACATACGCCCCTTCCCCAACACACCACACGTCTGTACAACGCCAGAGATCCGAGGGTGCGGACCTACCATTAAACTCCCACCCAAAATAAAGAAATAAACAAAGACCCTTAGCACAATCTTGCACCAAACTATACACTTCTCACAAGATACAATTTTTTTTCTTATTTTAATATTTAACTTAAATAAATTTGATCAGTCAATCAAATTCTAGCGCATTATAAATTTGCGGATTAAGGACAATATTTTGATCGGATTAATATTGGATTAATCCTTAATTCGATCAATCGATACCAGCTTGATAATCCGTTTAATCAAAAGTGCAGTAATATCGGGACTACTGCTGTTGGCAAAGGAGAACCCTAGAATCAATCGTTTACGTTCGTACGCAAGCATGAATAAAACGACGTTATATATTTTATCGATAATAAAGTAATATTCACAATGGAAAATACTGTCGAGATGACACCAAATTGCAGTTTTGTGGTCGTTCTATGTCTCCTGTTAAAGACCGCGAAAACTTTGACGAGCTATGAGCTGTCGAAACGTGATATTAATCGAAGAACTTCAAGACAAATTTCCCACTTCTGCTTCGAATAGAGCTTCTACGATACATTTTCCAGAATAAATCCTCAGTTTTTTCCTCGTGAAAGTACTTAATTTTGCAGCAAAATTTCTATCGAAAATGTCAACTTGATCTTCATTTCTTACCTGAGTAAGACGTAAACCTACAGTAAGTAATATTTGGACCCTGGGAGACAAACTTTTATGCTCTTCATTGAACTCACACAAAGAGTTGCACTTGAACTTCCTGGCGGTGTTAATTGCTCAGTGAGTTGCACTTGAACTTCCTGGCGATGTTAATTTCTCAATGAGTTGCACTTGAACTTCCTGGCGGTGTTAATTGCTCAATGAGTTGCACTTGAACTTCCTGGCGGTGTTAATTGCTCAATGAGTTACACTTGAACTTCCTGGCGGTGTTAATTGCTCAATATTTTAATGAGAGCATTGCGTTGTAGATGTATCACGTTTCCTTTCCTGTTGGTTGCAAGTGTATCAACTCTGACACACAAGCTTTTTACTGCCTAGTAATTCTACAAGAACTGAAGTGTTTTGAAATAATTAAATCGTGTCTGAATTTTTCCGCGACAAACAGGTGTCCGCTACTACAGTGCATGTAATTATGTTATAAAATGTTTTTTTTTTAATTAGTATTTTTCATAACTAAATGAGTGGTTGGCTAGTGAGGCGCTAGGGATGGCGCCGGCGCCGGCCGGCGAATATACAGAACTACCGCCTCTACTCGCAAGCCGCTGTGTAGTATTCCGTCTGTTACTTGTAGCCGCCGGCGGCGCTGCTGTAGAGCCTCTACTCTACTGTAGATTCGCACGTATCCGGTTCCTATATATGGAGATACAACAGTCTGTAAAAGCCATGTTTAGCTGTGTTGGACGGCGAAGAAACAATGTTTCCTACATGCTTATTGCCCATTTCAGATAAGTGAGGTTACATCTGACAGGCAGTGTGGCCAACCTACACAGTATGTAAACAGTAAATGCTCTCACTCGTACAGTATTGTATCAGCTGATGAACTGCTGCGGGATCCGTGTTGTTAGGTTGGCTATTTTGATTATGGCTTTGGAAGAAAATAGTACTCAGAAATAAAAATTGTAATTTAAAATCATAATTATACTTACAACATTTATCGTTTAAATTATTATTTTTAAGCAATATTAAATTTTCTTGGCTATTATAAACTGGACTTTAAAAACATGTTTAGTATTTATGCCAGAGTATGTCGACACATACGAACAGTAAAAGTTTCCAGCCAATGAATAGCCATGTTTATGTTTCCAGCCCGGTGAAGGCCGTTGTGCGAGCGCGTTTTTTCTCATCGTGTTTATTATACGAATATCTTATTGGTGTTGTAGGAATATTTCATCGGTAGTTGATTTTTTTTATTTATTTATTTTTTCAAATATATTTGGTTGTAGGTGCCGTTGTAGTGCGTTTTATTGAGTCAAATGTAATATTAATCGGCACGTCGTTACAACTGCTCGTTCCGCCATTTTGCTTCCACAATGAAGTGACATTAATGTAATTTACGTATATAGTTAACTTTAAGTTTGTTTGTATCAGGAAACGTGCGCAGTGTTGATTTTACTGAATGATTTTGCAAATAAATTATTTAATGCTATTGACGAACAAACGTGTTCAAGAGGTTACAAATATTACAAACAGTAAGTTTGCGTGTTTTGTAAATGTGTTTGTAAACCATTAATACAATTATTGAAATGCACGTGGCCTGAAATAGCCGCACTTTCCACACTTTTGTAGTGAGTGAATAATATTTGTTTGTCTACATCCTAAATCCAAGTGAAAGGTTAACTTCAGTCAAAGTGTGTGCGTGTATATATTGCTGCATCTATACGAATATGAACAGCGACGTATGCCTATGTATCGCGTTTTGTGTTTTCATTGAAGTTATAATTTTCGAAGTTAAATAATTGAAATGTTATTTCCATACGAGCAAAATTTTCCACTGCTCCATCAAAACAATATGCAATTCAAAGTGCCACACACTCATAAGAACATCAAAATAATCCCGTCTCATGAAAGACGTTAATCTAAAGCCCCCCCCCCTCTCCTTTTTCCCAAGAAATAAAATAAACAGAACCCCAAAAAATTTAACTCTGTAATTAAAAAATAAAACACGTTGGAGTGCCAACCTAGCTATAATATCCTACATTAACTACTAGAGGGAAGTTAGCTAATGTCAGCCTTTCAGTGCCTGCCATGACAGGGAACACGAGGAAAGAATAAAATGAAAATGTGGATTGGACTAGAGATGGGTAGTACACCGCTGCGCCACGCAATTGCGCTAACTCCGTTCATTGAGCATGATGCGCTAACTTAATTCCTTCAAAATATGTAACTCACGACTCAGTGCCGCAGTGCACTAGTAATTTAGACACCGGGGAAAAAATATCGATATTAGTTGTATCGATTATATTTAAAGTATCGTTTTACGAAACTATGTATACAGTAAAAAAATTTTGCGACGAACTAAAATGTGAAATAATAAGTCATAGCTCCCTGGGTTTCTTAAATGCACTTGTAGCTGTTTTGTTTCTAAAAAAAATACCACTTCTACACGTGGTCGGCGAAGCATCTGTTTTGTAATGCATGAAAAATGTGGTAAAAGAAATAAGTTTGAACTCAAGACATGGTTTAGAGTACCAGGAATTTTTTACGAACACGAGTTTATTTATAAACAGTTAAAAAAAAAAGAAGCATGAAATTTAGATTTGAATGCTGTTACATAACATTATATAATAACTTACAAGGGCGTACATTAGGTATATAAAATAAATCAACACAAAATGCACATGCAACCAGTTAATAAAACTTTCAACTACAACGACTTGCGTAGCGCCGTGCTGTGCCGGGCGCCAATGCCAATGGCGCACCGGAGAATAAGTATGTAGTGATGTACTGTGCAGAGAATAAGTATGTAGTGATGCACTGTGCAGAGAATAAGTATGTAGTGATGCACTGTGCAGAGAATAAGTATGTAGTGATACACTGTGCAGAGAATAAGTATGTAGTGATACACTGTGCAGAGAATAAGTATGTAGTGATGCACTGTGCAGAGAATAAGTATGTAGTGATGCACTGTGCAGAGCATAAGTATGTAGTGATGTACTGTGCAGAGAATAAGTATGTAGTGATACACTGTGCAGAGAATAAGTATGTAGTGATACACTGTGCAGAGAATAAGTATGTAGTGATGCACTGTGCAGAGAATAAGTATGTAGTGATGCACTGTGCAGAGCATAAGTATGTAGTGATGTACTGTGCAGAGAATAAGTATGTAGTGATACACTGTGCTGTTACAGCGCTGCACGGGTACAATCTGTGCCTGCACCGTGGTATGCTCGTTGCAGGGCGCAGTCACTGAGCCATAAAGTTGACACACCACGCCAACTTAGTAAGATGCGCCTGTGTTAGTGCGCTAACAACAAAGTTTCAGTGAGTTACCCATGAATACATTGGACTCAAAACATTTGTTTACAAAAGTGTTTTTCTTCAGTGACAAAAAAAAACAGCTGCGGTGGAAGGATACACTGTGGCCGTGCTACTATTCTAGAACTGTTAAAATACACCCCACTTACATGAAATGGACAGTAATGTCATGAAGTGCTATTCCGTCATCATCTGGAATGTGGTTTCTTCTTGTACGTAAACCTATAAGAGGCACGTTTAACAGCTCCGTAAAAAAATCACTCTTTGCAACGCGTTTCAAGTGCCAAAAAGACAATCACCGCTGTAGCGTCGTTACTGCAAGCGATGTAACTCTTCGCTTCAGTCAGCATATCCCTCCCCTCCCCCATCTCCACGAAAGAATGGTTAGCCACGCGACTTGAAGGAAGAGTGTCAAGTGTATATAGGCGAGTTGCGTAGTAAACAACGTTTGTATTCCAACATAGGACTGTTGTTTCCAAATGTGGGGAGAACACAGTGTTAGAACACTGTTTATCTATGTTTGTACTTGTAAATGTTAGTACAGTCACGCTATAATAGTTTTAATACAACGTTATTTTAATAAACGTGTAGATCTGTTGGAAAACCACACAACCAGTCACGTATACACACAAGACATGCTGCACTTATTGTCTTCTTACACGCACATCCACTGCCAGTTCAACTGTCAGCATCTCACGAGGGGCCGCGGTGGTGTGATAGTCAGACTACTCTACTCACACCAAGGTTCCATTCCCGACGGGGTTGCTTCTGGACTCACGCATGTGAGATCGTGCCGGAGGATGCCTCTGTCGGCGGGTTTTCTCGGGGATCTCCCGTTTCCTCCACCCTTGCATTCCGACCCTGATTCATACTCACCTCACTTCACCCTTATTGTCTCTTAAGACTTAGATGTTAAGAGTTGCCGAAATCTCCACACTTCCAACGTCTCACGATCGAACAGATACGGCAGGTCTTCCTTTGAGATAACTACAATAAGCGTAGTTTTCGCAACAGACATATTAATAAATACTCCAATCTACAACTACAATTACAAAGTCGGAGGTTTTTAATTTTTTTGTGTATTGGCAATTCCTTCCATCCAGAATCTTAATGGAATTTATTCGTTTAAGTAGCCTTACTTGTCTAATAAATAACTTTCCTCGTTATTTTTGTTCTTAGAATCACTTCGCGCTTAATATTCCCGTAACTTCTGTTTATATTCTCAATTATTAAAAATGTTCAGTTTATCCACAAAATATTCAAGGAGATACTTCAACACGAATCAAATGAACGTCTGTTTTCATGAACGGAAATATACTTTGACTATATTTAGTTTTACACGTACAGTAATACATGCGAAATTTAACTGGCTAAATACAGGTTCTCACACAAGTTCTGATAGCGTGTAATGGTTGTGAACAGAGAGGCAGGAAAGTCCCGACAAATTAACTAACCTAAATATCTCCCAGAACACTGTAGCTCCTAAGACTGTTATGATTGAATTGTTTTTTTTTTTTTTTTCAGTCGAATTGGCACTTTGCAGACCCATCATAAAGCTTCAGTGTTATGAGTATGAGAATTATCATTGGTTCAGTATGTACTTGGGACAGTATGTACTTTCTTATACCCGACGACTACTGCTGAAGAAAATGTTCTGACATGTGCAGTTACAGTACGGGGAAAGTCAACATGTCCGTCAGAGAGGGCGCGACAGCGAGTGTCTACATCGTCGTTCACTCTCCCTATCGCGCTCTCTCCCTCGAGTAGGGTCAGCAAAGTGTGCTCTCTGTAACGCCAAGTGTGGGTGAGAGCTACCCTCTCGGCTAACTGTAACATGGTTTTCCTTGCTACGTCATTACAAGCAATGAGATGTATACTTAGAGTTCGGTTATATGAATAAGAACCATTCGCAACGTGAAGTAGTAAAGACTGTTCACGACCAATTGAGAACTTTTAAAATAAACCTTCTCTGCCGCTAACTGCATCTGTTTTCAGGGTCACACTAAGTAGCGTGTACCAAGTGAGGTTGGTAACGACTTAGGCAATGTATTCCCGTGTCTTAACGTAGATTTAAAAGTGAACATATGTTAGTACTAGAATTATTTCCTTTTCTTTTTGGTTGTTAAATGCGTATCAATGTAAGAATAAGCAAATGTGACACTTATAATAATTTCACATTTTCATTTGACCGACAAATAAACAAAGTGATGAGGTCCATGGTAATGTTAATTTTACGTATAGTGGAAGAATACATTATGTGCAGGCAAGTAGATCTTAAGCAGGGCTTTCAAATGTGCTAATTTTTCCGTGAACAGCCTATATTATGCTTTGAGAATCAATTATTCACAAGGAAGGCCATAGATCAGTTGAGCCTATGATTCTACAGCGTGTACTGTGCGTTGTGTAGAACATTTTGAACCGTTAGTAGTCCATCCAATAGGCAACCTGTGGAAGCATTCAGTAACCAATGAGATAGAAGGGCCAGAGCTGCAGGTAGCCAATCAGACAATGGTAGGCACATATCAAAGTAACTGCAGTCATACTATAGTCTATTCGTTTTTACTTCGCACTTTGTAGAATAAAACCTTTGACAAATCTGCCCATGCATTACTTCATACGAATGCATAATTCATAGGAATAAAAACGGCGAGAAGGTAGGTTGCTGGTAATGCCTAGTAAGAAATAGTTCTTGTGCATATTATTATTAAAGTGAGCGCGCACCAATGCGGTGAGCTGTCCCTTACTGTGATTATCTAGACTCGGTTAAGCTTTGTTTGCACGAGGCGGAAGAATATCGTGGAAGTACAACTTGAGCTGGGCTTCATAAAACTTGTAAGTAACCCAGAATGAAGTTATATCCCGTGTGTGTTGGAGCAGGTAGCACTGACCTCTGACCTGACCTGTGGGCGGAGTTACAGACGTGTTGTATGGGCGGCCAAACCCACCTCACCTCATACAGCTCCGTTGTTCACCACAACTCTCCAGTCACTTGCCTACGTCGCAGCCAGGGATCACACATCTTACCACCAATACGAATTATGTTAAATTATAAACAGTGTGTGCCGATCAGTATATTGGCACATTAACCATTTCAGATCCCACTTTAATTTACAGATTCGTGTGTTGCAAACACCTCATTTTATGATGCGCGCTGTACTTATGTCGTCACAACACTTGTTTCGTAGTTTCAGGCTACAGTTTTACGAATCAACTATGACCTACCAGAAAGACGATTTGCGAATCATTCACCCATACGTAAGATCATTGGTCATTGAGCTTCGCAGCGTGCAGTATAAACCAAAAATTACCTACATGTGCGTAATGTACACAATTGTGTACTCTGGGTGGAATGGGTTAACGAAGATATTGCGTCTTTATGTACTTCTATCAGCGTTTTATAGTGGCCTACTTACAACTTCAACTATCTGATGCTCTTGTTTTGATGCATCTATAGTTCAAAATATGAGTGTAAAAAAATTGAACCGACTCAAATGAAAAAAAAATGTATTTATGAGGGTAGCTGGAACTGGCAGGTATGTATAATGGCATAAACGATAAGACGCGGATATGTGTATATCCGGTCGAACATCTCCCCTCCCCATCTCCCCATTGCCATCAGAATCACAAATGCAGATTACTAAACTCACATACAGCTAAGGCACTACTAATAAACTATTTTAAAATAAAATTTGAAACCTATCCGATTTATTTTTGGAGCTCGCGGTGTGGGACTGGTGAACAAGTTTTCCCGCCTCGGCCCAAAGTCATGTGGCGTGGACGAAACCTGATATATGGGCGACTTCGTCTTGCTTGAAGCCTCTGGCCAAGAAGGCTTCTACAGTAATTCAACACTAAATAATAATCGGAAACGTGACACAGAATCATGATCCAAGGTTGTATGATTGTTTCCATCTGGCATGTAGCAACATCGACCACTTGCAATATCGATGGCTGTCCCCCGCCTTCACTTTTAACTGTCCACGTTTCGAATTGTGAAAAAAAAATCCTGCTTTTGTATTCCTCGCAAAAATATTCAGCGACTAGTACATGTACTCCAAACAACTTTATTTTATATTTAGGCCGTGGTTGCACGAGCGATGTTAAACACATTCAGCTAAATACATTCGGCAGCCATGCCTGAATAAGTTTAAAAACAGAACAGGTTTCCGCGGTTACACACCCAAAACAGAATGAAATCAATGAAAATTCAAACCTCAACAAACATGGAATATAAAATGTATGATATTTAATTATAATAGCCTCCAATATTTATCACTGTTGATCTTTTTAATTTTTATGAAACCTACACTTTTACTGTAATGGCATAATGATTGAGTATCAGTACATTCAACCTTAAACTTAAGTTAATTGAACAAGTGCAGAAATTCCCGCCAAATTCAGCAATATTTATGACACTGCTTGTTTACTTCGAAGCAGCCAATAGGAGCGCAGCAGAGAAGAGAAGTCGTTCGAAACTACTTATGAAAACAGTTCACTTTGAACGAGAAACAACTGCGATCGGAACTCGTTCGAAGGAAGTGTGACCTCTTCAACAGCTAAACTTGTTTAAGTGAGGTAGTTCTGGCAGCAGGCCGTGTAACCACGGCCTCAATTTCGTAGTCGGATTATTTGAATTGCCATGCGTCTTATGCGTATTACCCGCGAATCACGAACGTTCAGTGTCGGTGTAGCTTAACTCCGATTGGCCCAGTCAGGCAAGAAAATGTCTTCTCACAAAGACACGAGAATTATAATCAAAGAGAAGTCGCAAGTGTGCAAATAGTGGAGTGGAGAGATGTGGGCGACTCTTAACGAGGTCTTGAGAGCCGATGAGAGTGAAGTGAGGTGAGTATGTAACAGCGCCGGAATACAATGGTGGGGGAAACGGAAGATCTCCGAGAAAACCAACAACTCTGAATCAGTGCTCATTTCTTTGCGGTCTAGCGTTACGGTCCTCAGCCAGCTGACTGCGTTGCAGAGAGCGACATGTAATGAGCTGTTGCAGGGTGTGTGGCTGCTTATTCTCAACTCTACACTGTGTGTGTGTGTGTATTCAGCAGGCGTCTGTAACTACCCTGCAACTGGAAGGAACCAAGCAGGCGCCATCGCACCTGCTGGCTGATTACTTACAGCATTCTAAAATAATAATGGTACAATTACCTTACAGGAGTAAGGTAATATTCGCAAAACTGTGTGAGAAACACAGTTTGCCTTACATGTATGGTAGAATTACCGCACTCTGGAGTAAAATTCACGAACATGGCAGTGAAAAATCCCATACATTGATGGGAAAATTACCTTACGATGTGTGGATCTCCTAGACGATTTGTAACTGTTTGATCGTTCTATAATACATATTTTTTACATTAAAATTAATTTTTATTTTCTAGTCATACAAGCTGTCCAACTTGGCCCTGTATATGTAAGGTATAATTACTGCAGTTTGGAGTGAAATTCACGTACATAGCGGAGGGAAATGCCACAAATGGATGGAAAAATTACATTACGACGCGTGCATCTCTTCAGCATTGTCTCAACAGCTAAGTGGGAAGACGGGCGGAAGAAAGATTCCTTTAGCACACTGATATTCACTAACGTAATCATGTTGTCGTCGTGGAGTAATGGCTGACACATCAACCTATCGTGGCAAAGGTCCGTGGTTCGCGCCCAACCACCAGCACGTGTCGAGGATTTTAGAGTTTACTTATCAGTTACTCTTCGTTAGAGGATACAGACAGTATAACAAATTACAGTACTAATAACCCTTGTAATTTTAAATATAAAATTAAAACACAATATAGTTAATATTACCTTACTTCAATGGGATTTACTCCCACTTTTGTCAGATACTTTTCCCGTACGTTTATGTAATAGCATACCTTACCTTACTTGCCATGTAAATTTACTCCACATTTGACAGGTAATTTAACATTACATGTAGAAGCAATTAGCTTCCCGTACATGTAATGTAATTTTACCTCTAATCTTTTGTACACCGTGTTGGTCCTAAACAGTCATATGACAGAACAAGAAGGCAAATGTGTATGTGTTTGTAGTATTGTCTTCTACTCACATTAATTCGTGACATTTCCGGCTCTCTAATCGTAAAAGTATCAAGGCGCTACATTTTTTGAAAAAAAAGTATGTTTCCTGGAAATTTTATTGCAATAATATAATGTCTCTGCCGACATGTAACCGGACGTTGGCGCCTCTACCTGGGAAGAGTTGTTCAGGCTGCGGGTATCTTTAAGGTGGTAGTGGCCGTTCTGCACAGACCTCGGCGCTAGCTAGCCGTTGGCGCCTCTACCTGGGGAGAGTTGTTCAGGCTGCGGGTATCTTTAAGGTGGTAGCGGCCGTTCTGCACAGACCTCGGTGCTAGCTAGCCGTTAAACTACAGCCGTTGGCGCCTCTACCTGGGGAGAGTTGTTCAGGCTGCAGGTATCTTTAAGGTGGTAGTGGCCGTTCTGCACAGACCTCGGCGCTAGCTAGCCGTTGGCGCCTTTACCTGGGAGAGTTGTTCAGGCTGCGGGTATCTTTAAGGTGGTAGCGGCCGTTCTGCACAGACCTCGGCGCTAGCTAGCCGTTAAACTACAGCCGTTGGCGCCTCTACCTGGGGAGAGTTGTTCAGGCTGCGGGTATCTTTAAGGTGGTAGTGGCCGTTCTGCACAGACCTCGGCGCTAGCTAGCCGTTGGCGCCTCTACCTGGGGAGAGTTGTTCAGGCTGCGGGTATCTTTAAGGTGGTAGCGGCCGTTCTGCACAGACCTCGGTGCTAGCTAGCCGTTAAACTACAGCCGTTGGCGCCTCTACCTGGGGAGAGTTGTTCAGGCTGCAGGTATCTTTAAGGTGGTAGCGGCCGTTCTGCACAGACCTCGGCGCTAGCTAGCCGTTGGCGCCTCTACCTGGGGAGAGTTGTTCAGGCTGCGGGTATCTTTAAGGTGGTAGCGGCCGTTCTGCACAGACCTCGGTGCTAGCTAGCCGTTAAACTACAGCCGTTGGCGCCTCTACCTGGGGAGAGTTGTTCAGGTTGCAGGTATCTTTAAGGTGGTAGCGGCCGTTCTGCACAGACCTCGGCGCTAGCTAGCCGTTGGCGCCTCTACCTGGGGAGAGTTGTTCAGGCTGCAGGTATCTTTAAGGTGGTAGCGGCCGTTCTGCACAGACCTCGGCGCTAGCTAGCCGTTAAACTACAGCCGTTGGCGCCTCTACCTGGGGAGAGTTGTTCAGGCTGCGGGTATCTTTAAGGTGGTAGCTGCCGTTCTGCACAGACCTCGGCGCTAGCTAGCCGTTGGCGCCTCTACCTGGGGAGAGTTGTTCAGGCTGCGGGTATCTTTAAGGTGGTAGTGGCCGTTCTGCACAGACCTCGGCGCTAGCTAGCCGTTAAACTACAGCCGTTGGCGCCTCTACCTGGGGAGAGTTGTTCAGGCTGCGGGTATCTTTAAGGTGGTAGCTGCCGTTCTGCACAGACCTCGGCGCTAGCTAGCCGTTGGCGCCTCTACCTGGGGAGAGTTGTTCAGGCTGCAGGTATCTTTAAGGTGGTAGTGGCCGTTCTGCACAGACCTCGGCGCTAGCTAGCCGTTGGCGCCTCTACCTGGGGAGAGTTGTTCAGGCTGCGGGTATCTTTAAGGTGGTAGTGGCCGTTCTGCACAGACCTCGGCGCTAGCTAGCCGTTGGCGCCTCTACCTGGGGAGAGTTGTTCAGGCTGCGGGTATCTTTAAGGTGGTAGTGGCCGTTCTGCACAGACCTCGGCGCTAGCTAGCCGTTGGCGCCTCTACCTGGGGAGAGTTGTTCAGGCTGCGGGTATCTTTAAGGTGGTAGTGGCCGTTCTGCACAGACCTCGGTGCTAGCTAGCCGTTGGCGCCTCTACCTGGGGAGAGTTGTTCAGGCTGCGGGTATCTTTAAGGTGGTAGCGGCCGTTCTGCACAGACCTCGGTGCTAGCTAGCCGTTAAACTACAGCCGCTGCGCCTCTTGAAGAACAATAGAAAAAACCTTGCGAGAGTCTGCCTCCCACAAGAAGGATACCCTGCAAGGAACAAGAGAAGAAACAAGACATTTTATGGCCTCTGTTCACTTTCGACATATTCTGTTTTGAGTTTCCCGACCAAGGGATTCTCTGGAGCTGGAGCTGCCTCTCTGACCCAATATGCTCACCTCTATTCGTGTGTTTCGATGCGTTTATAACTCCCGCTTGTCTTTTTTCTCAGATAGTTTACTTTTCCTTCCTTGTTGTGCAAGCCGTACAACATCCTTCAGCGGAAGTTCATAATCAACTGTTTTTCAGATGTTCTTCTTGTCCGGTTCATGTTTGGAGCAGCAGTCAGTGGAATGTTATACTAAAATTGGCTACATTCCGATACAAGTACGTGAATTGACCGACACCCATCTATTGTGCATTTGTAATCATTACTATTATATAATGCCGACTTGAAGTACTCGTGATTTGGTCTCAACTTTACGAGGTCAAATAGGTGTGCATACAATTTTTGTTTGTGAGATGTAGCATTATTGGTCGACTTTCTGCCAGCTAAAGCAGCAGGTTCCTCGCCTGTCGTTGTACTATTGACGAGGATACAAGGTGCCTCAAAACGTGTTGTATTTAAAGCTCATATCCACTTACGTGATTGGATGGTTTTAAAAGCTATGCCGACCCGTGATCACAGACGTTCACTATCGGAGTAAGTTAAGTCTCATTGGCTGGCGAAGTCAAATACCACAACAACCTCTTCTCCCACAGACACGATGCAAACGACCAAAGGAAGGTTATAGGTGAGCGCTTGGGATATTAGAGTATAAGATACGTGGAAATATTTTCTTGAAAATCACATGTGTCTAACTATTGGTCTGGTGCGTCTTCTTCCAGCGCTGATGTTCTCCAGGGCTCAATATTAATACAATATTTACTATGTGCCACTTTTCATTCTAGCAACATGTCTTAACAAAGATTGTTTCATTGTTAATACTTTTCCGATAGTGTTACTCACTTTTGTGAATGATTTTGCGACTTTTGGTTTTTTCATGCATATTTTCGTTGCGCACAAGAGTAGTGGGCTTTGGTTCCTTCATGACAAGGATCCGGGGTCGGGGTTCGGAGTTAGTTGGGGTGCCGACAACCGACATCTTGGAATTTTCCCGTTTTTCTCTCAGAATCGCTTGTTTTACCCTCAAATCACATGTTTTCATCACCAAAAAAAAAAACCTTAAAATTTCCTTTTTCCTTTAAAAAAAATCCTTTTTTTTTCTCCAGCTGCAAAAAAAGGACCCACAGAAAAGGCCATTTTCAGTCATTTTCTCTAACATGGATTAGTGACTCAGGTGGACTTGGAGCCAGGAGAGCAGGACTCAGGACTTTTCGCTATTGACCTTTGACCCCAAACATCTAAAAATTAATTTTTTAAATTTTAATATATATTTTTATAACTAAGACCTTTAAAGACATATGTATCAACTGTTACATATCACCGGACTTGTCTTTTCAAGGCTCATACAATTATGATGTAACGCCATTCTGTCTCGTTTTTCATGCTCTATCATTCCATGTTGTCTCTCTCTTTCTTTCATATAATTTTCCATACTGTGATAAGGTATATAAAAATTATTGTAAAGTACATTGCAGGCAGGACTTTGTAAAAACTATTCCAATTTTAATACTTCGAATATCAATTCAATGAATATTTTCTAATATTTACGTTATTCACGTGTTTTTTTAAACTGTTGTACGAATATTACGTCACCTGAAGTAAGCGTGCACGCAGACATGCGCCGACAGCCCCCACGTGTCAGGCGCCTGTTGTGACATGACATGCAGTGTGTTGACGAGCTCCGAGATAAGTGCGCACAGGAAAGGAAGGGATGCCAATTACTGCGGCCTCTCGCTTTTCTCTCTGTGTGGTCTTGTCAATCACACATCTGTGAACGTATATATTACATAAGTTTGTAGAATACGTCTTGAAATGACGAATCCGGTTATACATAACACTTAATACTTACACCTTTCAATTTTTTAACTATAAAAATATATTTAAATCTAAAAAAATAATGCTATTCTGAGAGAAAAACGGAAAAATTCCAAGATATCGGTCGGTTGGCACCCCAACCAATCCAGAATCCCACCTGGGCCCTTGTCATGAAAGATCCAAAGCATACTACTAACAACTTTTCATACCATCTAAGATTCATACTTTTTAAGATCCCGGTTGTTAAGTGTCACAATGTCCAGGTCCCGCAGGAATAGCAGCATGCAGGTACCAGTGAGACTGACGTACTCATACGTGAGATACCAGAGACAAGCCTTGCTGCGTCTGATTGGCAACTACTTGCTACAACCGTCGACTGGCCAGTAGGCTACTAGGTGCTGATTGGTGAACGCCGTGCCAACCTGTTGCTGTCCAGGTCCCGCAGGAATAGCAGCATGCAGGTACCAGTGAGACTGACGTACTCATACGTGAGATACCAGAGACAAGCCTTGCTGCGTCTGATTGGCAACTGCTTGCTACAACCGTCGACTGGCCAGTAGGCTACTAGGTGCTGATTGGTGAACGCCGTGCCAACCTGTTGCTGTCCAGAGTCGCCATTTTTCTGGTGTGTGCGGTTGTAATTCGCAATGTGGGCCGCTCTTTCACCTCTGTATTTGTAACTATTCTGTGCTCATACTAACAGTTATACAGTTATATAAAAAATTGTAATGTGAATGACGTGTTGCATTGTAAGCTGATACGTGCCCAGTACTGTACACACTCGGCGCACGCAGAGTAACCAGATAGGAGCAGGGAGAAACTGCATGTACTGCGGCCACTCACGAGAGAGCGGCGAGGCACATTTTAGTCCTGGCGCAAAAGGGAGACGCAGAATGAAGTAGAGCGTGAAAGAAACTACCAGCAAGCATTAAGAAACATCATTGGAAGAAACTGTGTACTGACGTGACTTGTTAATGCTGTAAGTGACATGACTATGGCGAGTGATCTAACTGAATGTTTGATTGACGTAAGTTCAAATTCAGATTCCGGCGACGGGTAAGAGGCCGAAATGTTAATATAAGCCACATTGCATAGATAAAACCGAAGGCAATTCCTTGCATGAAGAAAGACAGACGCATGGTAAATTTGTATTAACAAGGGAATTCAGTGGCAAACAGTTTACTAACTTTTCCTGTTCAATCGTGAACAGTTGAGAGAATGCACAACATCATAAACAACGAAATAGACGCCTTAGGATGCAATGCTATAAGGGCATTGAAACCGAAGAAAAACTAACCATGTTCTTAAGGTGAGTAATTTTACATTGATAATTATATTTTACATTGATAATTATATAGGTTAAAAATTTTTAAAGTGTGCGCAGTACCAACTAGGACATGACGTGTCTTTACACAAAATAAATAATTTATTTTTATGTGTATTTTTAAACACAAAAAATCATGAATGCAGACATTTAACATAGTAAGAAATATCATTTTCCAGATAAATTATCACCAAATTCGAGATAAACAGGCTGATTGGCTGCAATTCCAGATGTATTTTCATTGGCCACTGTAGTATCCAATGGTTGCGAGCGTGAACTCTACGAATATGGAAAGTGGGTTGGAGTTGAAGAGCTGCCGCCAGACAGACTGATTGAATGATGATGTGATGAATCAGTGCGGATTGTAATCATTTTGAAATGAGGTTTGCTTTGAAGTGTTTGGCCTCATACGTCGGAGGAATATTCAGTAATATGCCTCCATTTGTGTGACAGCATGATACATATTGTTGTGAACAATATGCTGTCACGATGGCATCTTTTTTTCTTGTCATTTCACACACTGACAAGAAGCGATACAAAAGATCACGTCCAGCGTCTTCACTTGTTTTCCTTCTTCGTTTTCCCTGTCTTGCGTTATATCGCTGTTTCCGTGTCGCCATGCTCAGTGTAAGGCAGCTACATTGTCTCTTTTTGCTTAGTTTGCTGGTCTGACAGGTGAGCGAGAGTACTTCTTCGTTTTACCGGTCTTGCGTTATATCGCTGTTTCCGTGTCGCCATGCTCAGTGTAAGGCAGCTACATTGTCTCTTTTTGCTTAGTTTGCTGGTCTGACAGGTGAGCGAGAGTACTTCACCTTATGCAGTGTCGTTGTCATGCTCCATGTCCTGCTCTTCTTGAAGTACATCTTCAGAGCAATATCTTCACTAGTTCCCAGTGAGTGCATCTTGACTGTCGCTGTTGTTTAGATTGCCATCACGCGGCCTCTTGGACTGCATCTCTTAAGGTAGGTCTCAGCTTCCTCCAAACGTGTCTTTGCGTCTTCGTCAGCAACAAATAATTTGAAAATTGTAATTTTTACGTACCCAAATTATACAATTTGTGTACGTATTACAATTAATTACTTTGGTTATCTTTTTCTTTTTGTCGTTATGGCACTAGGACGCTGAGAAAGGACTACAGACGAATTTTATGGTTTTGGGGTAATCGTATTGAGTTGATACCCCCTGGTCACACCAATTGCTTTGCTTAGGTACGTTTATTTATTTATCTTATTTTATACGCTAAACAAAATAAAACGCCGAATAAACGACATAAACAATAAACTATAACTTCTATATTATTAGCATGTCTATATCCTTAGCTATCTCTTCCCACTTCTCTGCTCTGCCTTTACTTTCGATCGCATACAATATCCATGGCTTGTATCGTATAACAAACTTGTGGTTCGGGCGACCTCGGTAAGTTTCTCCTTGATTTTCTTCCCTAGTCACTACGACGAGCAGGAGGGGAACTGCGGCATGGTTACTGCAGAGTCACGTGACGTAGGACGCGAGTAACGTGATGCTGCACTTCAACTTGCGCGCTTACATATCAATATGTGGTCCTCAGAATCCTGCGGCTACTCACCCTGTGTCACCTGCGCCAGGCCTAACACACGTTGCTAGTACGATTATGGGAAGTCTGGGGCAATGGCGTCTGGCACAGGAGCCGCCCCGCCGCCATATTGTTACATCACCGTCCCACATCTCAGATGTCATTGACCTTGACATCTGACCCGTGACCTTGACCTTGACCCCGGTGAACTCTCACCCCAAACACAAAAAAAATGCGAAAAAATGATAAGAAAATTAAAAATAAAATTACTACGAAGAATTTAATAAATTGTTCAAAATATTTAAAAAGTTCTTGCAAAAATTTATGTTTATAAAATTCTATTTTAAAATGTTCTTAATTGTAAAGTCTTTAACCAAGTCAGACATTTTCCCTCGAAATTTCTCTTTCCCTAAAAAATTCCCTTAAAAAATTTATAAAAATTTTAATTAAAAAACTTGCATTGCCTGAGGTCTCCCCCCACACCACCAATTACTCACCTCTGTTCGAATCCAGCAGACGACTGACTCCTTCGCCCCCACTCCTCTCAACTATACTCATTCCGCCATATTGTTTTTTAATTCGCCATTTGTTTCCGTGCTACTGGAGGCAAATATCTTTCTTTGTGTGTCACTGTAGGCCGTCATATTTATTTTTTCTTTCGTCATTAGTTTATACATTACCGGAGGCCGTCAATTTGGTGGGCATCTCCCATCCGCCATATTGGAAGCCAATTACCATGACCTTGATCCCATGAACTTGAAATACCTGAAAAACAAAAACTCGAGAAAAGTACATAAAAGTAAGCAAGTATCTCAGCTAACACAACCTGTCGGCAAATTGTCGGCAAGTTGTCGGCCAATACCTTTACTGTCGAAAACTATCGTTTCAACACCAGAAGGCTGACAATGGCGTGATGTCTCTTTTAAGACAGATTGCTAGCCGTTAGAAAAAAGACAATGGCCCACTGTATTTTTTTAGGATAATACGTGGATATCACCTAAATTATGCCGGCATGATATCTCACAGTTAACATGTCGCCATTAGCAAAAATTATATTCTGGCCTGATTCCGATAAAGCATCTTTGTTTTTTCGGTAAGCTGGCCATCATTTTATTTATTCAGGCTTGCTATCGTTATCGAGACATGGCTCTTTATCACAATAAAGATACAAATATGATGTCTTTTTGCCGACAAACTTTTGGATAGTGTTTTGAATAGGCAAGACGTCACCAAGCTGTTAACGGCATGGCGTCTTTTTTGAGACAGTTTTTGAGGCTGTTAAAAAAAAGACAACGACCCACTGTATTTTTTAGGATAACAGATGGATATCACCTAAATTATGTCGGGGTGATATATCACAGCTAACATAACGCCAATAGTAAAAATTATATTCTGGCCAGAATCCGAAATAGCATTTTTTTTTCTGTAAACTGGCCATCATCTTATTTATTCCGGCTCGCTAACGTTTTCGAGATATGGGTCTTTATCTAAATAAATTAGGCCTATGAATATGACGTCTGTTTGCCGACAAATATTTGGAAAGTGTTTTTATTAGGCAAGTTGTTATTGTCATGTTGTCTTTTTTTGAGACTGCGTGTTAATCATTAGCATGATTTTTCGTGATTATATGTTTGTCACGTGGTATCCCATGGCATTTTTTATTTTGCGATGTTTTTTTCATTTGTACAACCATCTGACAAGCATATTAAAAACTAACAAAAACTATTTTGTTTGCAAGCCTTTGAAGAAACGAAGAAACACTTTTTAAATAATCAGTGTTTTAAAATTATTCGTTATATTGTAATGAATTTATGCATTCATTTATAATAATTTTATCATTAAAAATTCGAAATTACTGGAGTGTATCAGCAACTTACCCCGTGGTGTCGGAGGGTCGCGGGTTCGCGCCCAGGTGCCTCCGACACGATAGATTTTCAGTTCGCTTGTCGCACTGGAAGTCTGTCAGCAGGACGGCCTCACTAGAGCTTCGTCAATATCAAATGTCACGACAATGTCAAATGAAGGTAAACACAAAAAAATTAGAATGCTGGACTGTCGACTTAAAGGTATTAGGTTCAAACCCTGCACTCGGCGAGCAAAATATTTTCTTATCGGATAATGTGTTGAGAAGTAAATGTAATGAATACGTGTAAAGAGGAAATAACAATTACTAAAATTTTTAATCGAAAAGTTATGGTCTTTTCATGGTTATACTGCTTATTTCTGGATATCATGCTGCTGCAGGCCCGGCATCTTGCCACCATCCAGCCGCCATAGGCCCGGCATCGTGCCACCATCTAGCTTCCGCAGGCCTGGCGCATGCTCGGCGTCTTGCCGCCATCCAGACGCCATAGGCCCGGCATCGTGCCACCATCTAGCTTCCGCAGGCCTGGCGCATGCTCGGCGTCTTGCCGCCATCCAGACGCCATACGCCCGGCATCGTGCCACCATCTAGCTTCCGCAGGCCTGGCGCATGCTCGGCGTCTTGCCGCCATCCAGACGCCATAGGCCCGGCATCGTGCCACCATCTAGCTTCCGCAGGCCTGGCGCAGGCTCGGCGTCTTGCCGCCATCCAGACGCCATAGGCCCGGCATCGTGCCACCATCTAGCTTCCGCAGGCCTGGCGCATGCTCGGCGTCTTGCCGCCATCCAGACGCCATAGGCCCGGCATCGTGCCACCATCTAGCTTCCGCAGGCCTGGCGCATGCTCGGCGTCTTGCCGCCATCCAGACGCCATAGGCCCGGCATCGTGCCACCATCTAGCTTCCGCAGGCCTGGCGCATGCTCGGCGTCTTGCCGCCATCCAGACGCCATAGGCCCGGCATCGTGCCACCATCTAGCTTCCGCAGGCCTGGCGCAGGCTCGGCGTCTTGCCGCCATCCAGACGCCATAGGCCCGGCATCGTGCCACCATCTAGCTTCCGCAGGCCTGGCGCATGCTCGGCGTCTTGCCGCCATCCAGACGCCATAGGCCCGGCATCGTGCCACCATCTAGCTTCCGCAGGCCTGGCGCAGGCTCGGCGTCTTGCCGCCATCCAGACGCCATAGGCCCGGCATCGTGCCACCATCTAGCTTCCGCAGGCCTGGCGCATGCTCGGCGTCTTGCCGCCATCCAGACGCCATAGGCCCGGCATCGTGCCACCATCTAGCTTCCGCAGGCCTGGCGCATGCTCGGCGTCTTGCCGCCATCCAGACGCCATAGGCCCGGCATCGTGCCACCATCTAGCTTCCGCAGGCCTGGCGCATGCTCGGCGTCTTGCCGCCATCCAGACGCCATAGGCCCGGCATCGTGCCACCATCTAGCTTCCGCAGGCCTGGCGCAGGCTCGGCGTCTTGCCGCCATCCAGACGCCATAGGCCCGGCATCGTGCCACCATCTAGCTTCCGCAGGCCTGGCGCATGCTCGGCGTCTTGCCGCCATCCAGACGCCATAGGCCCGGCATCGTGCCACCATCTAGCTTCCGCAGGCCTGGCGCAGGCTCGGCGTCTTGCCGCCATCCAGACGCCATAGTCCCGGCATCGTGCCACCATCTAGCTTCCGCAGGCCTGGCGCATGCTCGGCGTCTTGCCGCCATCCAGACGCCATAGGCCCGGCATCGTGCCACCATCTAGCTTCCGCAGGCCTGGCGCAGGCTCGGCGTCTTGCCGCCATCCAGACGCCATAGGCCCGGCATCGTGCCACCATCTAGCTTCCGCAGGCCTGGCGCATGCTCGGCGTCTTGCCGCCATCCAGACGCCATAGGCCCGGCATCGTGCCACCATCTAGCTTCCGCAGGCCTGGCGCATGCTCGGCGTCTTGCCGCCATCCAGACGCCATAGTCCCGGCATCGTGCCACCATCTAGCTTCCGCAGGCCTGGCGCATGCTCGGCGTCTTGCCGCCATCCAGACGCCATAGGCCCGGCATCGTGCCACCATCTAGCTTCCGCAGGCCTGGCGCATGCTCGGCGTCTTGCCGCCATCCAGACGCCATAGTCCCGGCATCGTGCCACCATCTAGCTTCCGCAGGCCTGGCGCAGGCTCGGCGTCTTGCCGCCATCCAGACGCCATAGTCCCGGCATCGTGCCACCATCTAGCTTCCGCAGGCCTGGCGCATGCTCGGCGTCTTGCCGCCATCCAGACGCCATAGGCCCGGCATCGTGCCACCATCTAGCTTCCGCAGGCCTGGCGCAGGCTCGGCGTCTTGCCGCCATCCAGACGCCATAGGCCCGGCATCGTGCCACCATCTAGCTTCCGCAGGCCTGGCGCATGCTCGGCGTCTTGCCGCCATCCAGACGCCATAGTCCCGGCATCGTGCCACCATCTAGCTTCCGCAGGCCTGGCGCATGCTCGGCGTCTTGCCGCCATCCAGACGCCATAGGCCCGGCATCGTGCCACCATCTAGCTTCCGCAGGCCTGGCGCAGGCTCGGCGTCTTGCCGCCATCCAGACGCCATAGGCCCGGCATCGTGCCACCATCTAGCTTCCGCAGGCCTGGCGCATGCTCGGCGTCTTGCCGCCATCCAGACGCCATAGGCCCGGCATCGTGCCACCATCTAGCTTCCGCAGGCCTGGCGCAGGCTCGGCGTCTTGCCGCCATCCAGACGCCATAGGCCCGGCATCGTGCCACCATCTAGCTTCCGCAGGCCTGGCGCAGGCTCGGCGTCTTGCCGCCATCCAGACGCCATAGGCCCGGCATCGTGCCACCATCTAGCTTCCGCAGGCCTGGCGCATGCTCGGCGTCTTGCCGCCATCCAGACGCCATAGGCCCGGCATCGTGCCACCATCTAGCTTCCGCAGGCCTGGCGCAGGCTCGGCGTCTTGCCGCCATCCAGACGCCATAGGCCCGGCATCGTGCCACCATCTAGCTTCCGCAGGCCTGGCGCAGGCTCGGCGTCTTGCCGCCATCCAGACGCCATAGTCCCGGCATCGTGCCACCATCTAGCTTCCGCAGGCCTGGCGCATGCTCGGCGTCTTGCCGCCATTCAGCAACTTCAGATACCGAAACTTGTCGGCTATCTTTCACCGGCCCGATTCTGGCCCGTATTGTTCGTGTTTGTTGGGATAGTATATTACAGACTACTACGGCCATATTAGATACAGAATATCCCTACATTTACACCAAGACCTTAAATGACCTTAATAATAACAACTTGAGAAAACTACATAAAATTCAACAAGCATAATACATTACAGACTACCACTACCATAGTATATGCACACTACCTTGACCTTGACCCCATAACCTCGAATGACCTTGAAAACAAAAATTTAAAAAAGTACATAAAAGTCAGCAAACATTACATTTCAGGCTACTACCACCATATTAGATGCAGGTGACCTTGACAATGTATGTTTATGTGACTAAACCAGACCCATCATACTAATAGCGACCAAATGCACAATTATGTTATAATAATTGTATGGATCAGCATTTTTATAGGCTTAATTAGTGTAAAATTTAAATGTCTGTACTGACAGGTCCCTGGAGACTTGGAATGTACATTGGCAGCTAGGACGATAATCATTTGTGCTCCTCTCAAACACCAATCCTCCTAAATCCTCCTCACCAATCCTAACCAATTCTCCTCAATCATCACCAATCATCCTCAGTCCTCCTTACCAATCCTAAACCATCACCAATCCTCTTCAATTCTCACCAATCCTCCCCAATCATCACCAATTCTCCTCAATTCTCCTCAATCCTCACCAATCCTCCTTAATCCTCACCAATCCTCTTACTCATCAATTCTCACCAATCCTCCTCAATAATCCTACATTCTCATCAATACCCCTCAGTATCTAGAAATCAATGGGCTTGTCGGCTGCTGCTATCCATACATATAATAAAACAATGATTCCCCTATTGTCTATAAAATTTATTCTTGTCGGCAGAATTAATGTTTGTGTATGCAATCAACTATCCGTACATTTTTATAGTAAAGTGTTTATTATATTTACACTTCTTGACGTTTATAAGCGAGTGCTTATAACACCACTCTAAAGTTGTATTGGATAAAAGGATACAACACACAAAAATAATGGAAAAAAACAATTATTTTATAATGATAGTTTATTATTATTTTGTAATTACATTTTCAGAAGAAAGCAGTTCGCTAACTGGTTGTCTCCCTTGTCGATTCTGCGATCGAATATTCACCTATGGTCAAAACGCTCGACGGCATGAGAGAACAGCCTGTATGAAGAGACGTTTTCGAGCAATGAAGCATTACGACAATGGTCACATGCAGCTTTTGCAAGAGGATACGCTGCATGAAGATAGCCATCTGCAAGGAAGAGGATACACTGCATGAAGATAGCCATCTGCAAGGGTTCGTCTACTGGGAGCCAGCACGTGATCCATCAATACCTTCTCTTACATCAATGGGTAGCCTTACCGAAGACGGTAATGGCGCCACAGTTAATGCTAAAGTTGGAATGAATGCAGTTTAGTCAGTTTTTAAATGAAATTTTTTATAATTTAAGGACATTTTTTTAGGGAAAAAGGGAAATTTCGAGAGAAAAAAGGGAAAAATGGCCACCTGGGTTAAAGACTTTTTAAAAATCATATTTGAAAACGATTTTTTAAATCAAATTTTCTTGAGGGAAATTCTGAGGGAAAAAGGGAAATTTTGAGGAAAAAGGGGAAAATGGCTGCAATTGTAATTAAAAAAAAAATCTATAACAATAAATTTTTGAGACTTTTTTTCATTTTTAAACGACTTTTAATTAAACGTATCGTAATAAATTTTTTAGAAGTTTTTTAGAATATTTTTTCGCAAATTTTAGGTTTTTGGGGTTAGACACAGGGGTCAAGGTGAATGTCACGAGTCAAGGTCAATTACATCCAGTATGGCGGACGATGACGTAATAAGATGGCGGCGGGCAGTCCTGCGCTCCTATGCCAGACGCCGTTGCCCCAGACTTCCCATAATCATACTACTCATGTAACAACATGAGTAGTATGATTATGAAATACTACTCTACTAGTACAGGGCGAAGTAACAGTTAAAAGTTGATATTAATCATAAAATCACTCTTCAGTTTTTATGTAGCAAACACTTTTTACAATATCTTTGGTTTCTCATTTGAGTCAAAGTAATTAATATGTTATTATATTCTTCTCCTTAATTCTTTATGAGCGTCAGAAGAAAGCTAGACTTTCGTTGTCTGAAATGTAAATGAATAATGACGAGTTTCTACTGTCAGCAAACCCCAGCCAACACTCAGACATACTTTCACTTGCCACTGATTTCTTTACACCACAGTATGAAGTGTATCGGTAGTAATGCGCGTGATCACTCGCAGTAGCTGCTCGCAGAGCTGACCCTCTGGCCACGGACTCCAGCGTCTCGGCGCCGGTGACGTAGAGCGACGACGCCCGCTCTGGTCTGGGCCTGTTATATGAGGCGAGGTCCTTGTTGTGGCAGCTCTCAAAACACGCGCTCCCGTCCCTTCTCGCTGGCTACACCTTTAACTGCTTTCAGTCGTTCGTAACAGCACCCCCTCACTTCGAGGTGCGGCTGTCCCAGCCCGCATGGTTGATAGAGGTGGCTTGTGAGAGGCGAGATGAGAGAGTCCTAGTGCCCATTTCCTCAGTCGGTCGCTTTATTTTGCTAATAATATTTCAGTAAAATTATTTAAATATACTACGCGCATGCTGTTAGCTGTGTGTGTTGTGTATTTGTTCCTTGTGTGCCTGGATCCAGTGTGACTGTGTAAATGTTAGTGAGGTGTGTTAACTGAAAGATTTGCCTCGCTCTGGGATATTTACGTGTCGCTGCGCTCTCTGTGTTTCACTGCGTCGCATTTTGCGCTGCGCTGCGCCGCACCGCCCTGGTGGGTCGCGCGGTTGACGTGTGTTGTCTCCACTGGCTTGCAGTGCCTCACTTTGCTGCTGCATAGTATTTGCTGTGACGTCGGTCATTTCGTCGCGCTGGATGCTGTGCTTCTGTGATTGGCCTTCCTGTATTACTTTCATGCTGCCTGAATATTTTGTGCTAGTATTATAATCTTAATTTATGTATATGACCACAATATTTTTATTAATTTTTATATATTCATTACATATATACTATTATTATGAGATCTTTTATTCGTTTGTGCTTTAATGTACTACACGTCTGCTTTTTTCTTATTTACACAGTTTATTAATAACCATTATCAAAATATATACATTTGTTTTGACTTTAGTTTGTCAAAATTCTCTACCATATAAGTCGTATGCACTAAGTCTGTGCTGCAATTATACTTAATTTTCCTTTATTTTATTTCACTCTATTATGCTCTTTTTGACGCTGTTAATGAATTATCTGCTCTAATGCCTGTTGCTGTCCAATATGTCTCGCTATTATTATACGAATAGATATCTACTGATGGATTTTACTTTGGAATTTAACACTTAAACGCTACACTGGAATTTAACTGACTGTCGATACTGGCTTCAGGAGTTCTGGGACGCAGCGTGCCCTCGTGAAACAGCTGCTGTAAGTCGTCCTGCACTCGTGTGCAAGACAAGATGGTGTCTCTGAACGGTTGGCTAAGCTGCCAGACCTTCTCATCTCCTGCGATCTATCGCGAGAGACTTGCAACCTCAGGGGCACTAGTGGGCTACCGTGTTAACAGACTCTACCCACGGCAGAAAGTCTTCAGTTATGCCTAGTGATGTCATTTACTGGGCCCACAACAAAGCCGTTAGGAATGTGGGTTGTTTAGCAAGATCAGCCCACAACAGAGCATTTAGTTTTGTAGTTACTGTGTAGTACATAGGCCCCACAGCAAAGGTCATTCGCCCTCTAAATCGCTCTATCTCATTCCCCATTAGTCCTTCCGGTGGGAGGCACCTCTACTACATGGAATGGGAAATGCGTTTCGATCTCCGATGAGGCCTGGATAGTTCCTTTCTGCGCTCGTTCGCGAAAGACAATGGCTAGATCTCCTTATTTTAATTGTATGCTTCTGCGCCGATTACTTTGTCTGGGCTGGTTGGCTGGCTAGACCACCATATACCTTATAATTCTCTCTATTCCCGCTCTGTCGCGAGAAGTTAAGAGCCCTGAGCAGTTTTTCCTCGATCTTTTATTTATTTTATTGCCATTAAGTGTGAAACTTTCAAACACAGGTTTTCAACCTGGCAGTGGCAAGCAGTGTGTACAGTATCACACGTGCCTCCAAACACGCCTGTGTTTGTTAACATTGTGGCCCTCACAGGGACACGTTTTATCAACATGCTGCTGGTCTGGTGCGAAGCGAAAATACTGAATCGCATAAAATTGAGGAGGAGGTGAGTAGGGAGTGAGGAATGTTAACTGCCGCCATTACAAGCAAGCGAAGCATTTACAATTACCGTCCCTGCACACCAGAGTCAAATACCAGAATACAGACATATTATAGAATAAACACAGCACAGCCGGTACAGTACAGGACCGAACCACAACTTTTCAAAGTAGTCATTCAAAAGTCAGGAAAGATCCCTGCATAGTCAGGAGACATAGGGCAAGGCATAGATGAGTTTAGAAATCACTACAGTGCAGTATGTGACATTAACAATTGGGATGAGGTAGAAAAGAGTAGACGAATACGATTTGATTTTGCAGGTACAGCAAAAGAACGTACGAAAATATATTACAGGATACATTAGGACAACCAATCACGTGGTTAGAGATAGTAACTAAGCTATACAACACATTATCACCCACTCACAAAGTCGAGAAACACAGGCAAGTATGTTATTCAAAGAGACAAAAATTAGGAGAAACCTGCCAATGACAAATAGAAGACCTGTTGTACTACAAGAGTAAATACAATCAAAATTTATCAGGGTCAGAATTTGTAGGGATGATTTGGAAATCCTCACTGCCTTTAGTAGCAGACAAAACAAGAGGTCTACATAACGGTACCGTGAAACAGCTCTGTATCAATCTCAAACGAGTCGAGCTAGGACTATATAGGTATAATGAAGCCATTGCCACAGTGTTTCCCAGCCACGATAAAGAAAAATTGCTAACCGAAATTATTAAATTGAAGGAGGAAATCACAAAACTCACACTAAACACACAACAGAAACAAAACGATCAGAAAAGCATAGAAATACAGTCATATAGGCATAGCTGCAACATGCAAAGAAACACAAGTCAGTACAGAGGTAACTACCCCACAAATGAGAGTTATGACTAAGATATGTGTAATGATGACAGGGGTTATCCACATAATAATCAACCAATAATAATAGCACGAAGAGAGTATACTCCATTTCAGAAACCAGGCTATTACAGAAAACCACAGTATCCCAGAAATAAAATAATAGGTCAAAACTACAGAGACAAGTTGGTCAGAATAGAATAAATAAACCACACAGAACAAACACAGCAAGATATTCGTATTACCAAGGTTCTCATGAGGCTAATATTAGTAGATATGATAAACAAGAAAACTATTCTCATAGGAGAAAAAAAACAAGAGTACAATGAGGCCACACGCATTACCTCTGCAGACAACAGAAGAAACACATTCAAAAAACAAGGCACTCATAATGATAGAGTAGGAACGAGGAAATAGTCGTGAAGCACAATTCACCCGGCGTGGCGCGGCGCGGTGACTCCATCCATGTTACCTTTGCATGCAGGTACAAATACTACTCTACTAGGACAGGGTGAGCTAACAGTTAAAAGCTAGTGCAAATCATGAAATAAGTCTTCAGTTTTTATTTAGCAAATACTTTCTACAGTATCTTTAGTTTCTCATTGAATAAAAGTAATTACTCGTCTCATTAATTCTTTATGAGCTTCAGATGTAAGATAGATTTTCGTTGTCTGAAATGTAGATGAATAATGACGAGTTTCTACTGTCAGCAAACCCCAGCCAACACTCAGTCATACTTTCACTTGCCACTGATTTCTTTACGTCACAGTATGAAGTGTATCGGTCGTAATGCTCGTGATCACTCGCAGTAGCTGCTCGCAGAGCTGACCCTCTGGCCACGGACTCCAGCGTCTCGGCGCCGGTGACGTAGAGCGACGACGCCCGCTCTGGTCTGGGCCTTTTATATGAGGCGAGGTCCTTGTTGTGGCAGCTCTGGATTCTGGCGCTCTCAAAACACGCACTCCCGTCCCTTCTCGCTGGCTACACCTTAAGGCGTGTTTCCATGGAGCAGTAGCGCATGCAACAACGCATACATTTCTGCATACCTTTGTGCATGCCTCATGGCCGGGTAGAGGCACGCCTCTCTGTGTTAATACGACCGGAAGATGCATGCCTGTTCCTGCAGTAAGGCGTGTTTCTACGGTGCCTTTTTCCGTGAGTCATGAGACATGCCTCAAGATGCAAGGTAACTCATGCACAGATGCATGTCGCTTTTCCTAAGTAAAAGCGACATGCAGAGGGACGCACATGCAGCCCATCGCTAGTCTGTTACTCGTTCTCCTTGGCGTGCGTCTCTTGTCGAGTTGGTTTTATTTGTCAATATCTAATGGAATCTAGATGTTTGCGTACCATTTATTGAGAACTACCGTGGTCTTCCTCAGCTAGGGAAATTTAATGACGAGAACTACACAAAAAGGTAATGAGAAGTGACGCAGTGGAGGAGTTGGCAGCTAAATATAATTTCTTGCCTAAAGTTGTGCTTGCCAGAATTAAAAGTCTGCGATCGTATTTCCACAAAGAACATTCCAAAGTTAAGCTGAGCAGATCTCACAAAGTACACATAAACTAAATGAAGAAACGTCACCCACTGCACACTATTAAAATTTTCCGTATATTTACGGAATGTTTTACGGAAATGCACAGTGTATATATGGAAATCAGTTTGATAATGGCAAATACTACAGGAACAGGCATGTATCGATTCACGTTGTATAAACAGAGAGAGGCATGCCTCGAGTTGCATGCCTCTACCAGAACATGAAACATGCACAAAGGCATGTAGAAATGTACACGTTGCTGCATGCGCTGCATCACCGTGGAAACGCGCGTGTCCGCAGAAGAACTGGCTGCTGGTTTTTGTGCGGCGTGTATAGTACTTAATCGAAAACAAAAGAAATTTAAAATATTTTGGGTGTGTGTTTCTGAAGCAACACAGGGTTAGTAACATCCTTGAAGATGCTCGTCTGAGCAATGACTTGTTATTTAGGAACGTCACTCCCATGGCATCATCAGACTTTGAAGTTTTATTATGCACGGTTGCTCCACTGATTATCAAACAAGACACAAATATGAGGAACAGTATTCCAAGAAGTGCAAGATTGTCAGTTACATCGCAGTATTTAGCGACGGGCGATTATTATCACAGATTGATGTACACATTAAAAATATTGGTAACAACTATTTTCCACATTGTTCAAGAGGTTTGCCGTGCCTTGGTACCAGTATTGCACAACAACGTGAAGGTACATACATATATGTGGTCTTGTTTTATCCATAGCCTTTAGGTGTGTGTACTTTGCATGCATAAGCTTATATATTTAAACACTTAATTAGTTACAATATTTAAAGAATGTGACAGTATGAATCTAAACTGACATCCCAACAATGTGCTTATTAATGTGTTGGCAATATGCATGTGTGGGTAATGTTATATAATAATATATTTAAGAAAATACTGGATAAGTTGGTAATGTATGCTAACCCAGTTTGAGTGTAATCATTTGAAAAAATTAATAGGGAAAAACATACAAGTCTAAAGGGTCTACAGTGATTTCGGAGGGTGGCAGACTCCCCTGAAAGAAATTGGAAATGTGTTATGCAGCAGTAAATGGAAATTGCCGGCGAGTATGCAACGAAAAGTAGCATACACAACGACTCATTCTGTTTATCCCAAGCCCAACCCAGTGCCATACTATAAGGGTATACGTCACAAACTCCACATTATAAACACAGAACACATTTCATATAGAGTTGAAAGAACGTTACAAAGTCATGTATTTAGCTGTTAAGATAACCAAACATTTGCGAATAAATGAAGATCAGAATAATATCAAATAAACTACGCAATGAATAGGTCCATGTGCCAGTAAAAAACCCATTCATTTAAGGAAAACAACTCGAAAAATAACATTAACCCAGGTACTCCAAAGTAGCATTGGGGCTTGGACAATAATTATCTGCATTGTTTACCGAAAGAGGGTCAGAAGTAGATGCGATTTACTGGACATTGATATTGATTGGGAGGACATTAAGTTTTGCGACTGAGGATATCCACCCACATTACTGCATGCCTGTTGCGTGATATTTTACTGCAGTTCTATTTCAAATAATATGTTTGTAATGCGATGTCGGGCTACTAACTGCTGCTGGGAGTCATTAATTTTTTGTAATATACTGACTTGGTATTCGCCAAAAATAGTGATCTCGTCCCTACTCTCTCTATTTTCTTCTTCATGAGAGTAATGAAGTCGTAAGCTTCATCCACAGCGGTATCATTCATGCGACGGACATTTTTACCCAAACTTTCCAAATGACGTAGAATCCTCATGTAGAACAGCTGTTGTAGGACGTGTCAGTTAGTTTGCGCCAGTGAACGACGTTTCTTCATTTACTTTATGTGTGCTTTGTGAGATCCGTTCAACGTAATTTTGGAATGTTCTTTGTGGAAATACGATCGCAGACTTTTTATTTTGGCAAGCACGACTTTCGGCGAGTAAATATACAGGGTGTAAACGATAAGTGTTTACAACTGTACCCAACAGTGTACAGGGCTCCGAGACGAGCAATTTGATGTAGGACACTTGTGGTCCATAGGGTCGGGAAATTACCGTAAAAGCGCTTGACAAATGTGTACTAAAACACGTGCAGCGCGCTGCTGTGGGATCGGCCTTAATCGACCTGCTGGTCAGCTGAAGCCGGTTTGTACAGAGGTCAAATCAGGCAGGAAACGTTTAGTAACTGCTTTTGTTTTACACTTCGGTTTATGACACAGGTGTTTCATTTGCAATTTCATACTTTCTTTCCTCATTTCTGAACTTGTCTGTAGTATTGTGACAATGCAACATGTATTTCAAACAAAAGTAACTACTAAACGTTTCCTGCCCGATTTGACCTCTGTACAAACTAGCTTCAGCTGACCAGCAGATCGATTAAGGCCGGGCCCACAGCGGCGCGCTGCACGTGTCTTAGTACACATTTGTCAAGCGCTTTTACGGTAATTTCCCGACCCTATGGACCACAAGTGTCCTACATCAAATTGCTCGTCTCAAAGCCCTGTACACTGCTGTGTACAGTTGTAAACACTTATCGTTTATAACCTGTATTTAGTTGCTAACTCCCGCACTGCATCACTTCTCATCACCTTATTTGTGTAGTTGTCATTGAATTTCCACAGCTGAGGAAGACAACTGTAGTCAATAAATGATACACATATGTCTTGATTCTATTCCATATTTAAATATAAAACCTATAATCTATGTTAACGTTTAATGCAACTACAGACACTTCATTGGCCACGTACAGAGGCAATTCGACAAGAGACGCGCGCCACGACGCACGAGTAACCCACTAGCGATGGGTTGCTCGTGCGTTCCTGTGCATCTTGTTTTTTCTCGGAAAATGCGGATGCATCTGCGCATAAACTATCTTGCGTCTTGAGGCATGCCTCATTACGCATTGGAAAAGGCACCGTGGAAACACGCCTTTAGCTACGTCCAGATTATGCGATTTTACGTTATTTTTTCATTATTTTGAATGTTTCTTCTTCTTCGGTCTCCATACTCTTTCTTTTGTTAATTCTGGAACTCGCAGAGTCGAAATCGCCACTTGTTCCTCCGTTCGAAGATTCTTGATGAGGACTCTGAAGCACAGCGCTATCTACATGCGTTCCCTTCGTTTACTTCAGCGACTTATCAAAAACAAAACACATTCGTGTGGACAATTGCTACTGCGTACAGTTTCATTTAGTGTCACTAACAGATTGACGATATATGTATTTTTATAGCGTGAATACTATACATTTGTTTCAGGTGCCATCAAGTGAAGAAGGCTGGAATGCAATTGCGAGTAACTTTGAAGCAAAATGTAACTTTCCCAACTGCTTCGGTGCTGTTGACGGAGAGCACATTGTGACACAGTGTCCAGAAGGTAGTACAACCGACTACTACAACGACAGAGGATGTTATAGTGTTGTGCTGTTAGGTGCTGTTGACGGAGAGCACATTGTGACACAGTGTCCAGAAGGTAGTACAACCGACTACTACAACAACAGAGGATGTTATAGTGTTGTGCTGTTAGGTGCTGTTGACAGAGAGCACATTGTGGCACAGTGTCCAGAAGATAGTACAACCGACTACTACAGCAACAGAGGATGTTATAGTGTTGTGCTGTTAGGTGCTGTTGACGGAGAGCACATTGTGACACAGTGTCCAGAAGGTAGTACAACCGACTACTACAACGACAGAGGATGTTATAGTGTTGTGCTGTTAGGTGCTGTTGACGAAGAGCACATTGTGACACAGTGTCCAGAAGATAGTACAACCGACTACTACAACAACAGAGGATGTTATAGTGTTGTGCTGTTAGGTGCTGTTGACGGAGAGCACATTGTGACACAGTGTCCAGAAGGTAGTACAACCGACTACTACAACAACAGAGGATGTTATAGTATTGTGCTGTTAGGTGCTGTTGACGGAGAGCACATTGTGACACAGTGTCCAGAAGGTAGTACAACCGACTACTACAACAACAGAGGATGTTATAGTGTTGTGCTGTTAGGTGCTGTTGACGGAGAGCACATTGTGACACAGTGTCCAGAAGGTAGTACAACCGACTACTACAACAACAGAGGATGTTATAGTGTTGTGCTGTTAGGTGCTGTTGACGGAGAGCACATTGTGGCACAGTGTCCAGAAGGTAGTACAACCGACTACTACAACAACAGAGGATGTTATAGTGTTGTGCTGTTAGGTGTTGTGGATGCAGACTATAGCTTTGTTTATTGCCATGTCGGATGCCAAGGGAAAATATGAGACGGTGGCGTGTTCAAGCATTCGGAATTCGCAAAGAAACTATTCGGTGGAGGAATGTGTTTGCCAAATCCAAGACCTTTACCTGGAAGAAATGTAGACGTTCCTTTCGTACTTGTCGCAGATGACGCACTCCCTTGGCATGAACACATAATGAAACCGTTTCCGATGGAACTAGGTAAGGGATCTCAGAAGAGAGAGTATAATTACCGACTATGTAGGGCACGTCATACCGCCGAGAACGTTTTGGGTTTGCTGGCATCTGTTTTGCGAATATTTAGGAAACCAATAGAAATGATAATTGTTACAAACATTACAAACGTTGTTCTTTGTGATGTGTATCTGCGTAATATTCTGCGAAAAAGAAAGAAGACATCCCGGAACTTGTAGAGTGAGGATGCTAGTACCGGGAATGTGATTGATGGTTCGTGGAGGCAAACAGTTGCTTTCGATACTTGTATTTTAGCTCTGCAGGCTTTGTCACGTGACCCTGCCGCGACATCAGGAAGGAATTCCGCGAATACTTCGTGTCTGAAGTGGAGTCTGTTCCTTGCAACACCAGTACTTCTAATCGCTTTAACGACAACGTAATGTTATCGTTTGCAGTCGTAATGTTTAATATTTCAGCAGATTGTATGCTATTGATTATTTAATCCATAGTGACGTATGTGTGTTTATATATAACTTTCTTTCAACAGAGAACACCCATGAGACTCCCAGCTAACGAGTTAATGTTAACTGAATCTTAAGGGCTCTGCTGACTACCTAGCTTCCAGATACTAGGTTTAAATGGGAAATCAAAATTAAAATAAATACATTCGCGTTGCACAATTTCTGAAGATAACTTTTTTCAAACAAAAAGAGTTTTACGTAACATTTCATATAACAATTTTACGATTCAAAGGATTACAATATTTGCTGATTTGTTTTCTGAAATATAAATTTTTAAATTACATATTAGATATTCGTCTTATAGATACAATAAATAAATTTTTTTTCTTATGTCAATATGCTAACAGAAATTATAAGTAGAATACTTTTTGTTTGACAGTTGTCTTTACAATTGATACATTGCGAAACAATTAATTTTAACATTAATTCCCCATTTAAGCTCCATGGCTGCAAGCATGGTAGGCAGAGTCCTTAACATACAAACATTCTCACAGCAAGCGATATATACAATGTAATAGTGTATATTTGTGATGACATATATTCTTAACAAATATAATACCTATTTTAATGTAGCACAGCACAAATAAATTACATTATACTTACATTCATCTCATTGTTGTTATCATTGTTGGTGCTTTCTGCCATTGTGTCCACGGTCTGCAATTGGACGGCCGTGGCTTTCAAAAACAACAGCGATTTGTATGCAAACAATGACGTCACTTGTTTTACATTCACTGCCATGCCACCTTCAGCACTAAGGACTTTATCATGCTCCTTGCTGACATAACAACGTAAGCTTTTTATCTGATTTTTTTTACAGATTTTTCATTTAGTTCGTATTTTTGTCCTAGTTGTATACTGGCATCCCTTCGAAGTTATTGGTTTTTGTATTCTTTTAAGCTGGTATTCCACAACAGTTCATGTTTACGGTAGTCTGCTATGAACTGCAATGTGCTTTCCTGGTTATCTGACATGATTCCTGGTTATCTAACAACTAACTCATAGATTGTAAGTACCCAAGGTTACTATGATGTACACGAATGCAGACAAACACGACGAGGCTCACGGGAATGGTCGATGCTACTCACTGACAACGGGATCACGTGAGCTACCAGAGGCGCTGTCGTGTTCCAGAAAAAAGATCTCACGTTCGACGTACAAGCTGCTTGCTCTTGCAGCGCTGTGACGTGAACTGCACGTCTGTATTTAAGTGTCTCATGTGTAGTGACAGTGATTGTTCGCAAAAAAATATGAGAACACCGTATGTTTCAATACTATAAGCACCCATCAGCAGTTCGTATATTGCCACTGGCTGCTGTCTGCTTGAAATTGAGTTTCATTTCTGATCCGGCCACTCAGAATCTGGAAACATTCCTACGCCATCCCGTCATTCATATGCAGACAGTTCACGTGCAAGAGAAGTAATTCAGCTAATTAAGATAGGTAAACAACCCTACAATCATTTGAAATATAACTTAATTTTAAATGTTTTCGCGGAATTTCACTACCCCTACTGATGTGTATATTGGTAATCGATCAGGTACAGCACAGAGCAAAACATAGCTTATCTTGCAACAGTTCACGATACGCCGTTGTTAAATGTTGACTATTATATTAATGAAGAGCTTGGTATTACCGTACATTCATACTATGGTTTGTTATTGTAGGGTAGACAATGGTAAGCAATTCTCGACCAGTAATCCTGCATGTTTGTCTGTTTTGTTTCAGGTAAGATGTGGCTTGAGCATGAGTGTATCCGGCATAGCTAGAACTGCTACCAGACACGAGTTGTAACCACTAGTAGCAGTTTACAGTTGGTTACAAACCGATGACACAAGGTATGCGGCAACGGGTTCTGGGGCTACGCTGGTATAGTACCATCACACTCTTCTTCTAGCCAACTTACCTCCCCTTCAGGAACATTCAAAATCATTCATTTCACAAGTTAGTCTACATATAATGTAAGGTTAATCGAGCCATTTTAGTAGTGGAATACAGGTACGGATATTCTTTAAAATGTTTTTGAAAAATTATAATATTTTGTTGTTCAGCCTACTTAGCCGCCATACTGTTGCAGACATATTTCAGTTTTTTTTTTTTTTTAACGTAAGCACATTGGGTGTATTTTCCGATATAAAGACATACTTATAGTCGATCAACTTCCTGTATGTATGTATCCGAGTGTGTGGCTCCCCTAGAAATATACCTGAACCTGTTCACCAGTATTTGCCATACTGGCTACATTCAGAGAACTTAGTAAGGTTACACGACTTTTATGCTCGTCGACCATGTTGGATCCTTATTTGTTAAATAGTGGCCTGCAAAATTTTTGTATGATATCTATTTTCTCAGGAACAATTTTACTTATTTAAACCAAAATCTGTACTTCGATAGAGCTCATAATATGCAGAAACTCATATCTTCGTTGGTTCGCCAATTTGGAACTCAGTACCGCCTGAATATAAAAAGGAAAACCCTTGCTATGTATTTTGGGAACTGCTCCATTGGATTTCTGCCAAATTTGACATTCAAGTAATTTTAAAGCAGCACATTCTAAATATATATCTACAGTTTCAGTATATCAGGCACTTATTTTAGAAATTGTCGTCGTATAAATGTTTAAGTTTAGAATGTCACATCTACCAAACTATTTGACCAATTTCATTTAAACTTTGCTAACAATCGCTTGTTGTGTGCATTTAGTACGCAAAATCACAATCTCTTTTGTCTGCCGATTTTAAATATATTGTCACCCCATGAATGTAATTTTTGCAACATATATTGGGAACTATTTAATCGATTCACACTAAATTTGGCATACAAGTAGTCAGAGCTATTGGAGGCTGCCCTACACTTATGTGACTTAACATAATCATACCCAGTGTACACAGCTGTGTATATTACGTACGTGTAAGTAATTTTTGGTATATGCTACACGCTGCGAAGCTAAATGACAAAGAACTTACTTGTGGGTAAATTATTCGCAAAATGTCTTACTTGTCCAGGCCATAATTGGTTCATATTACTGCAGCTGAACATACAGCCTACAGCTCATTGTCTGTGACAACATAAAAGGTACTGTCGACTTAAGTACAGCACGTATCATAAAATGTTGTTGTGCAAAACCTGGACCGTAAATTAATGTGCATCTAAAGAAGTTAACAATATCAGACATTTAGATTTATAACTGTGCCCATTTAATTATATTAATTTAGAGTAGCATACATAATATAGAACAATTAGCCTAATAATGTACGCATGTATAAAGTAAGTGTCTAGGTACTCAGTGTACTAATTTATTTGTAAAATTTGGTCATTTCTTAAGGTACTACATGTATAATTTTTCACAAACTACCGAAACGAAACTCATCACATTACAATAATAGTATTATTATTACAAACAGCGTAGTGTAGGAAATTTCAAATCAATTAACAACATATTTTATAATTGTATTCCTTCTTCTTACATTTTTTATTATGTAATGTATTTATGTAACATTTAAAACCACTATAAACAAACTTGGCTGTTAGCAATTATTCGTTTATGCACTAAATACACAATTTATTAGCTGTTACGTGTTGGTACATGTTATCTGAAATTTGAACTAACAGTCGTGTCCCAGTAATTTCTCAAACATTTCCCATCACATTCTACATTCATACAGTACAATACAAATCCAAATAAATAGTGGACACGGGCGAATACTCCGACTTTTGGATGACAAAAATGGCATAAGGTACATCTGAAGAACCATGGTGGGGGTGTCTCCGAGAGGGATCACTAATTGTAGGCACCGTTCCAAGGTTAAATCAGATCACCCCACTGAGGATGTGTTGTGATTGGCTGAAAGGTTGCCACACCGCTTCTGAGGTGTGCTGTGATTGGCTGTTGGCTGTGGGGTACCCTTTTAGCAACCAAAGCGCTTAAGTGACATTTTGGATTCTTTGGCATTTTTCGAGGACGAGAGGCTAGGGACAGAGAAAGGTGGTATTTAGATGTTAGTCGCATAATTAGTAGTTACATAGTGAGTAATTGCATGTAATGATAATTGCATGATTAGTCAGCACAGAGTAAGTCAATGCTTGCAACAATACCACAATAATCTAGCTGCTAGGAAAGTGTAAACTGATGTCACTGTAGTGTTTCAGGTTGGGATAAAGTAATGGTAGAGACCCATTATCTTAGTAGTAAGACAGCTCATTTCAGTGCTAAGCTCGCCCCAGAACACCAGAGACCACTTCGAACGTCGTGCTTTCTTACTCCAGTAATCGTGCTTCTTGAGGATGTAACTCAGGTAGGAGTAATAAACAAATGTCACGTGACACAATTCAAGTTCTGTACTTCTCACTAGTGTGGGGGATTCAGCTGGATGCCGAACACTGAAGGCTATTTATTGGTATTGTGTTTTAAGTGCAAGATTGTTGTTATGTAATCATTTTCTTGTTTTAGAGTTAATAGTATTTTTTATTAAGGTCAGGTTTTTTGATGCTCCCTCGGGGCTGACACTGTCCATATTTAGATTATAAGAGTGTAGTTTATTTGTAGGGTAATTTGTTTTGATAAATGCAGAGCCTCATCATTGTAGTATTTGCAAGTTATTAATATTAATTATGGATCCCACTCCCTTTGGGTCGTATCGTTCGAATTGGGATGATCTCAATGGGGACTCCCGAGTACCATCAGAGCTGAGGAGGTGCTCTTATTGTTATCATTGAAACATGGACCAAATACTTGCGCAACTATTCTTGCTTGTTCTGGTGAAGTCCAAGATGATCCTTTAGCAGGGGATCGTTCTCTTCATAGATGTGGCGTTTAAAGAGGAGCTGTTGGAGACTACTTCGAGGCTGGCCACCTCGGCTTGGGTTCCTGAAGTTTCCTCTCACTGGTAGCGATCTTAAAAAGGGAGGGGGGGGGGGGGTTGAGAATTGCAAGAAAATCTACGCGATTTTGTTGCCTCTGGCCTGCCCCTATCCAACTAGCTGGTGTTGTTGTTGCTCGTCACTGCAGTAAAAATGAAACTTTTCACGACACTGACTAAAGAAGAAACGCCGTGCATATGGCATCTGGATCAGCAAGTGATATTATGGCGACCGCAGTTTCCATTCCTGCTGTCGGCGGAGCCGAGCGCTGGGATCGCCCTCCCCTCATGATAGGGGTGCGTTCGTCATCTGTGCAGAACGTCAGCGCACCATTCAAACGGACGTTTGTCCGACGCAGTGTCTTCCTTATTTGGACATGTTTAGAAATAAGAAATTTCATTTGCCGATCATTATTGATAACTGTCTATGGCATATTATATTTTGATCTCTCCACTACCAAGTATAACGATCGTAATTCCTAATATGGTAATACTTAATTCTATTGGTTCCTGTATTTTCAGAGTGAAATAACGATTTTTCATTGGGGTTTGGAATTTGTTCACCTCTCTAGGAATTAATTGAAATGTAACAATATATCTGCTTTGTCTTTCTGCTCGTTCGGGGTCAGACGATTTTTTCCTCGAGGGAGCGTCATCACATCAGAAGTTATGTAATTTATCATGATGCTTTATATCACTTGATATGCTCTTCAAGAAATAGGTCATGACGTCACTTTGATGTAAGGCTAGACGCCCTAACATGGGCTCAAACTTTTAAAATCAATTTCGCTTGCAAATAGGATTTTTGATGACACTGTAAGAATTTTTTTTTTCTCCTCGAAAGATAAGGCTTTCTAATTACGAGCAGTTGCTTTGGTCAGTGGATGAGGGGACAAAAATGCTAAATCTAATTTCGCTAATTATGTAATTCAAATGGCAGGCAAGTCAAACTCAGCCTGGAGTTGTAAGATTTTTAACATGTTTTATTTCTACTGCCAGGTTCCATAAAATTGCAATGAATGGCAAGATGGCGAAGATTACGTAAGATTCTTGTGGAAATTTAACGAAAGTTTTAAAGACAGTTTGGGGTTTCTGCACCCATGTTCTGATCTGTTTGGATATGTGATTCCTCTCTATATATCTCTGTGTGTTTGCTCTCGATATACAATTACTAAATCAGTATACATGTATTTACCCACACTGGAATTTGAGGCAAGGGATGTGAGAGTAAAAACGTAATTACCCTCGATGTAGGTCGAAGTAAGGAGTAAATACGTTTTAACCTTGGCAGGAATCGAAGTGAGAACTAATTCAATACGAATGTATTTAAGCAAAACTTATCCATGTTGGAAGTCGAAGAAAGGTTTAAATCAATATACATGTATTTACCCTTGATGGAGTTTAAACTGGGAAATGGTTCGATATTAATATATTAATTGTTTAATTATCCTCGATTGGGATCTAAACAGGTAGTAGATCAGTATTAATGTATTTATCTTACACTTATTCATGGTAGGAATAGACACCGACCAAGATGGAAGATGTATATCACAAACATATAAGCGAATCACAGCTCATTTGGGAGTGAGCAGTAGCCAGGATAGGATGTGTACTTAGTGTGTAATTAATCCCAGTACATTACTTATTCTCTGTGTATGTAATTACTCTTGGCACTTATTCATTATGCAGTTACTCATTATGCATTTAACATATAATTACTACCCTACAGGTGTCGAACCAAGGACTAATTCTTCAACCGTGCACCCTCCTCCAACCTTGTCACTTGTATTTTGGCAGCCAAAGGGTTAACATGTGCACTTAGGCTTGGTATTTACTAATTATGCAAATACTCATCATGCAATTATTCATTATGAGAATAGCATCTAATTAATTCTAATTACCTTCGACGAGTCTCGAACCAAGGACTAAACGACTCCTCAACCCTGCTGGTCCAACCTTAAAACCCCTTACCCTGCCTTATACCCCTTTCCCTGCCCCTTGACTCTCATCCCTGAAAAATCCCAAAGTCCTTGCAAATTTTGCTTGGCTGCTTTAGCTACTGAAAGGATACCCCCACAGCCAACAGCCATTCACAGCACATCTCAGAAGGGGTGTGGAAACATGTCAGTCAACCACAACACACCTCCATGGGGCAGGGGGAGTGGAGTTATCTTTTTAAACTTTGGAAGAGTGCCAGCAGTTAGTGATAATATAATGGAAAACCCGATCCTAGACAAGTCCTACAAAAATAGGGACACCCCTCCCCCAAAATAACAAGAAATAATAACTATATGTTAATAAGGAAATTTAAAAAAATACAAGAATCATAAAAAATGTATAAAACCAGAAATTAAATGAAAAACAGCCAAAATCAAATCAAATTTAATCTAAAATAAATTAAATTTTAAGCTAAACTCAATCAAAATATAATTAAAAATAATAAAATTTAATCTAAATATGCAAGCTAGACTATGTAAATTTAAGCTAAAATCAAAATGAAATATCATGTTATTCAGTTTACAGCCCAGGAAAAATGAAATGCGAAATAAGAAAAAGATAATTATTTGATTCTAATGAATAGAATATATTCATTTAAGATAATTTTATACCATGCATAGATTTTCCATTTTTTCATTTCTTTTAAACATTTATTTAATAAAGTTTTGGGTCTCATTTAATAATTTTAAAGTACTTTTATCAAACATACTTACATAATGATCAGGCAAAGTAATTTTATATCTACCATCTCGAATACAAGTAATGTTTTTTATTAAATTTAGTGTCATAAAATTGAAATTCAGTAGCAACATAATTTTTTATTTTTTTTCTAGGCTTTGCAGTTTAGTCAATTCATATAAATTGTGCAACCTGGTTTGGAACAATTCCATTTTTTGTAATTTATAAAGAAAAAAATTTTAGAATAAAAAATATTAAAATAAAAAATAATATTAAAATAATAATGAACTTAAAATAATAAAATGATAATAAATCAAAATAATAACATTAAAAAAATTATAATTAAAATTGTATTTAAATTTTTTAAATTTTTTACTATTAAATTTTTTCTTATAAATTTCAAAAAATGGAATTGTTCCGTGCCAATTATTAAATGCATAAACAAAGAAAAAACTGTGCCGAAATATTTTACAGAAAGTTTTTACTTTCATGTGAACACAAATGATAAGCTTTTTAACACCTGTAAAATATGTATCATTGAATATGGCAAAGAATTATTATAAGTTAAATAAAAGAAAGCACTAGGCGAATATGTAAAATACATATATAACAGTCATTTGAAAAGGCATAAAAATACTAAAGTACATATTACAACAGTAGATATTCTAAATGGAATTCAAAATGGTAATTATCCAACAAAAACATGTGAGCGTGTAAAGAGAATAAATCAATAAAATGATTTTCTCCACTTAAATCTACTAAGGTTACTTAAACATACAACAATATGCAAAAAATGCTTTAATGACAAATATTGTCATAACAAGAACTTATATAGTTAAAAATTACTATCATTAATTTAAATGCTTATTTGATTTCATTCATTTTTTTTTAATTTTGGTTTTCACTTTATAAAATGCCCAATAAAAATTATAATCAATATTTTAAACATATTTTCGATGTGATTGATTTATATTTATATATTTTTTGTTATTTTTCACTTGTTTTTAAAATTGTTCTTTATAAATAACACCCAATAAAAATTATTATAAATTTATTTGTCATTAAAAAAACAAATAAAAAGGTCTTAGGGAAATCTAAATGCTTTAAAAGTGGTAGAGTTTATATCTGATGCTAAAAGTTAAAAAATATAATATAGAACAGTGTTAAGAAAAAATATCTAACAAGTCTTAATATAGCACAATGCAATTTTATTAAAATTTTTGTGTGAAGAGTTTTTTAATAGTTGGTGAGAGTTAGGCAATTTACATTTTTATGATACTGATATCAAAGAATTATTTCAAAAAGATAAAAATAATTTAACTTTTTTTTTCGAGCATACAAAAACATAAAGAATAAACAGTTACACAAAAATTCTCACATTACTCGAGTTTACATAATAAATAGAAATAATCGACTGTTTAAAACTCTGCCCTTGTCAAATAACGATGTCAACAACAAAGAAACATTTGAAGATGATATCAGTGAGTTCAAAAGTTTACCGTTTTCAGACAAAAATATTAAAGAATTATACAAAGAAGATAAAAATCACTGAAAAGAAATATTCCCTTTTTCTACTAATGCATATGCGACCAAAAGAAATAGCAGAACTAATAAAAATTACAGAGTTAATATAGCTTTAAACGGTATGATATCGACATACAACTATAAAAATTCCTTTAATTTAGTACAGCCAGAACATTTTTGAAATTCAGTAACGAATAAGGTATTGGAGTTCATACATGATCAACTTAGGAACTTTAGAGGAGTGAAAACTAACATTATATTATATTTTAATTGTTGCAAGAAAGAGAAAAACCAAGTAGAAATTCTTACATTTCAACCACAAAACTATACAATATTGAACGAAGGAGAAATTAAAAGGATCTACAAAACCATAAAATATAAATACTTACACATTTATCTGAATTTGAAAGAAGAGGTTCAGGATGGACTTTAGATAAAATAATTGGAATGCAATTAGCTATAAATAGGTATAATCCATTAAATGGTGCATCAAATATTGATCTACCAGTAGTGATTAAGATAAAAATGTGTGCATTAATGTTAAGAATGATGACCAAAAATGATTTCTTTGGGCAATGAAGTCTGCATTGTTTCCAGCAGACGATCATTCAGATAGAGTAACTAAATGTATAAATATTAGGCTTAATATTGAACAAGTATTAGATAAATATTAATATCCTATTAAAACTGATAATATACCAGAAATATAAAATCAAATTAACACATCTATAAATGTATACTCTATGGAAGGTATAAAGTCTTCAGTATATCCACTAAAAATTACAAAAAATTAAAAGAATAAACGTATATATTTACTTTATTTCAAAAAATAAAAATAAAAATCCACATTCCTGTTGGATAAAAGATTTATCTAAGTTGCTTTATGTTAAAAAAATCACTATCAACATAAAACTTATGTATGTGATATGTGCCTTCAATTCTTTGCATATTAAGAAAAATTTAATGTACCTGCAGAAGACTGCTCTAAAAATGAATCAGTAAAAAACACTAAGAAGCACAAATATTTTTCAAAAATTGCAAACATACAATGAGGGTTACTTTTACAATATATGTAGATTTTGAAACAACATTAACGCAAATATCTACAACTAAACCAAGAAGATAATTATGATAATGGATTTTATAAGGAGATACTTAAAGAAAGATATAAACTTAATAATCAGCAAATAAATACTATTGATTTAAAGCTGAAAGACAAATCATATACAATGAAATATCAGTTACATGAGATGTCTGGTATTTGCTATTATACTGTATCTAGTTATGGTGAGTATATGCCACTGGTTGTATATCGTGGTCCAAATGCGAATAAAATGTTAATAGAATTGATGAAAAATGAATAAGACGAAATTGGTGAAATATATTCTCAAATTGAACAAATGCAACCATTAACAAAACAAAAAATAAAAATATTTAATAAATCTAAAAACTGTACTGTTTGCGAATGCGAATATAAGGAGAAAAATAAAAATATGTGCCATCATGATCGTATAACTGGAAAATTTATTAATCCAACATGTAATAAATGTAATATACAATTACAGTTACCCAATTTTGTTCATATTTATTTTCATAATTTAGCTTGTTATGATGCTCATTTATTAATTAAAGAACCAGGATATGATGACAAAAATATAGACTTATAGGCTGTTCATAGTAAAGTGAGCACTTTTTAAGTCCCTTACAAATTTTTCCTTTCATCAAATTTCCATCTTCCTGTTGCTTTTTAGTATAAACATTACAATATGACCAATAAACACAGTGTATACATTTCATAACCTAAATAATTTAATGCCTTTGGCTACATTAATATTTATTTATTAGTGGTTAATGACTGTTGGGAGGGCCTTAAAAAGTTCTCACTTTACCATGAACAGCCTATAATTGCAAATAACGAAAAAAAGTTTATTACTTTTGGGAAACAAACAGGAAATTTCAAAATTATGATTATAGACATGTTTAAATTTATGGCAAGTAGTTTAAATAAATTATCATCTAATTAAACTAAATAACAAATGAAACATACTCAAAAACATTTTCCAGAAGATCAAGTAGGTTTAGTAATTAGAAAAGGGGTTTATCCATACGATTATATGGACAGTTGGAAAAAATCGGAAGAATATGAACTTCCACCAAAAAGCGAACTTTTCAATAAATTAAATAAATCTAATTTAACTGACGATGATTATGATCATGCAAAATGTGTATGGCTTCAATTTAATATGAAAAGCCTAGGGGAATATCAAGACTTATATTTAAAAAGTTATGTCTTATTGTTAGCATATATATTAGAAAATTTTAGAGGGACATATATTAATGCATATGATTTAGATCATGCATGGTGTTTCGCAGCACCAGGATTATTGAGTGAAACAACGTTAAAAATGACAAATTAACCATTAGATTTATAACATAATTAAGATATGATTTTAATGGTTAAAAAAGGGATTAGTTGTGGAATAATCACAATATTGTAAACTATAAGTTAAAGCAAATAGCAAATTTTTTTAGAAGATTTTAATTCAAATCAAGAGTCCAATTGTTTAGCATATATCGATGCTAATAATTTATATGGGTGGGCGGTGTCTCAATATTTACCATATGGTGGTTTTGAATGGGTTGATTATCCAGAATTTAAATTATATTTTTGGCAGAAATATATATTTAATTTCAATTATGATTCACAACATGTATATATATTAGAAGTTGATTAAGAATATCCACAAGAATTGCATAATTCACATAAAGATTTTCCATTTTTTCCAGAAAATAAGGTAGCTCCAGGAACAAATCAAACAAAATTGTTAACAACTTTAGATAATAAACAAAAGTATGTAATAAACTATCACAATTTGAAGCAGTGTCTAAATAATGGATAAAAGCTTACTGAAATACATAATATATCGAAGTGTAATCAGTCTGATTGGCTGGAAAATGATATAGATTTAAAAGAGAACTAATTCTAAAAATTATTTTGAACATAATTTTTATAAGCTGATGAATAATTCTGTGTTTGATAAAACTATGGAAATGAAAAAAACAGGGTAGATATAAGACTGATCTTAAATGAAAAAGTCTGTGATAAATTACCACATTTCAAAATATGTACTATATTTAATGAGAATCTTGTGGGGATACATAGAAATAAAACAAACACAAAATTTAATCAGCGAATTATGTGGGTATTTAAATTTCAGACATATCAAAATAATTGATATATGACTTTCATTATAATGTGATGAAATCGAAATATGGTGATAAAATTGAATTATGCTATCAAGAAACTGATTATTCATTTATATCATTAAAACAGATGATTTTTACAAAGACATGAAGACAATGACAGAAAAATTTTACACAAGTGATTATCCAAAATGTAATATTTATGACATACCTCAACTAAATAAAAAAGTTTTAGGAAAAATGAAAGATGAGTATCATGGCAAAATAATGAATGAATTTGTTGGTTTACATGCGAAAATGTATGCTTACATTGTTGGCGAAAAATAAAAAAAAAACTATCAAAAGGTGTAAAAAATGGGTTGTTTATAAGAGAGATTTACATTATGATAGTAAGAATAGTTTGGTTAAAGAAAAAATACAACAGATAACAATGAATTTAATGAGAAGCAAATAACATCAAATATATACAGTTGAAGTTAGTTAAACAGCATTAAGTCATTGTGATAACAATTGGATTATATTAGAAAATAGAATAGATACACTACCATATGGATATAAAAATGTATAATTTTTAGTTATATTCTATATTATTATATTATATATATATATATATATACATTTTATGAATTCCTAAGATCTGCAATATTTCTATTATCTTTAGTTTCTAAAAAAATATGAATATCAAAACCATTCAAATCAATAAGATTTCTATTTTCATCTCAAATTTTCAAAACAGTATGATTAAACTGCTCATTATTAATGTTATAAATAATTTAATATGCAGGGTTATAAATAATATAATCTCAAAAAATTGACATTGTTTTTGATGGAACATAAGCAATTATGCCTGTTTCTAAATGGTTAGACTTATCTTATTTTATAAACATTGCATATGCTAAATTACAAAGATCAATTATTGTTTTAAAAGGATCAAAACTAGGTAATATAGTGCCGATGATTTTTTTCTTTTTCAATAGTCATTGTTCTTTTAAAATCAAGAATATTGGATAGTCGATAGTTAAATTTAATATGTATGTTATATTTAACCAAAACTCTATTTTTAACATTGTCTGATAGTAATTCAATACTATTAGCTGAAATTGGTTGAAATGAATTAATAGTTTCTTTTAAAGGTTTTAATTAATATTTTTAAAAAGTACTAAAGTAATAAATTTATCTGGCATTGTAATTAACAAATAATAATATATGACACATTCAGAAAACTACCTGTAACTGTGGGATGGAGAGATTTGGGCTACTCTGAACTGCTATGGTGTTGAGATATTGAACACACAAAACCCTTTGATATTTAAATTAATTATTAAAATATTTATTGAACTCATATAAAATGCTCAAGTATATATGCTTATGTTGTATGCCTGACGATATATATATATATATATATATTATATATATATATATATATATATATATATATATATATATATATATATATATACATACACACAGAGCGATTTTGTCATTGTATTTTTTTTTACAGAAATTCCTCCTTTTAAAATATAAGTACACTAGTGTGGTTAATATGAAGATAGCAGTTTTCCTATGTGGATAACAAAATTAAACAACTAACAAACCATTTTATTGATAAAACAATATATTTATACAAATCAAATTTTTTCTAAAGACCGGAGCACGTCTTTAACTTCAGTTGTGCGAACATCACTTCCCCTTCACATGTGCCTGTCACCACACAACCAATTTACGTTAACCTAGTTGGTAATCCATCTATTCCTACCATAACCTCAACCACCGTTCCACTCGCTACCATTCATAACAGAACGTCCATCCAACTTCCTATTCATTCCATCCCACCACAGTTTCCAGTACACCCATCCAAATTTTCCTCTCACAATCATCCACATATTCGTCGGTTTTGGCAAAATAACTTTCCCCCGTGAAAATATGCTTTGTGATTTCTCAGCTACTGATGGCTTGAGTGTATTCAAGTTTTTGGAATTTCTTAAGGTCATAGTTAAACTACAACAAAGTAAAATAGTGCCAGAGGCACACATTCTTGAGGTCATTTTCCCCTTTACTCAAGTTCCCTTGAGTAAGCGAACTAGTCTAGCGATGTCTCAACAGATGTCATTTGATGCATATAATGCGGACATTTTAAATTTTTTTATTCCCTCAATGTGGTATGCCCAGTTGCAATTGAGAATGTTTAATATATTACAAGAACTTCAGGAAGCACTTTCAGTTTATGTTAGCAGTGCCAAAGAGGCCGCAATCTTCCTATGTTTAAATTTACATTAAACTGAAGTTGTTAACACAATACTGGAGGGACTGGAACCTGAAGAGTGTTCACATTTAGTATTTTTATCCAAGCCCAACACATTTACAGAATTGGATCAGGCTTGTATTCATTCTCAAAACAATGTTATGCTGACCAAAAGAGGCAACACATTTTTAAGACACACCGGTCATTTCGTGCGTCAGATAGCAAGAAAAGGTCTAATGATTTCCCCACCTATGCTGTTGCTGTAAGAAAAGAGGAGTCATGGGGTACTAAGGATGCCAATTCCCCTTCTCCCTCTGACTCTCTAGCATGGGAAAAACGTTCATGTAGGTAATGTAAGAGAGTAGGCCACAGCATTGACCAGTGTCGTATTCTTGAAAGAAAAAACAAGGCACACGAGGACAAGTGATCTGTTATACTCAATATCCAAGCAAGTTTGCTAACACTCAATATAATGCTCATCTGTTTCATCATGTAAAACGTTGCCAGAAGTTTCAACTGTTGTTTGGTCCTTACCACCATGCAAAAAAAGACACGTTTTGAAGTATACTATGTTAAGCTTCTTGATGTTGTGGGAATTCAAAAGGTCAGAACACCACATGCTGAGGTAAATTTAGGACCATTACCTGCTAGAACTCTTGTTGATTCTGGATCTGCTCGCACTATTATTTCTGTGACTTTTTGAAAAGTTAAAGGAATCGAAGTTAATTAAATCAGTAGAACCATCAGATGTGCAATGCTACACAGCTTCTAGACAGGCCTTGCCAATTTATTGTTGTGCCACAATCAAGTTAAAAATTTACAATTTCACTTGGATTCATAAATGTCTAGTTTCTGAACATTTAGGTTTGGACTTTATTTTGGGCGCTGAATTCATTGCTGCTACTGGCCTAATACTTGATACTCAAGATGGAAATTTTTTTTTTTGTTTGCTCCAAAAATAAAAATTTCCTTTGTGGTCTCTAAAACTAAGCAAAATAGTCCATATGTTGATAAGGCAGAGACCAATCAAGTCATTGATTCCTTTGGACATCTTAATGAACAGCAGTGTGATGCTATTGAGAATATATGCAAACATTTCCTTTACAGCAGAGTTAGGCCTAACCAAATTACTTGATTATCAAATTAAAGTACTCAACAAAGAAAATGTCAAGTGTCACCCTTATACGTTAGCACCTCCTCAAATGGAAATATTGAGTAAACATGTAAATGAGTTATTATATGAAGGAGTCATAGAGGAGTCTACTTCCCAATATGCTAGTCCAGCATTTTTTGTACCAAAATCTAATGGGAAACATCGTATGGTTGTGGACTATCGTAAACTTAATAAAAACATTGAAATTGAATCTGTACCACTTCCTGATCTTCATTCGGCTTTCAATTGGTTTGGATAGGCAAATTTGTTTACCACCAATTATTTAAATGTGGCGTATCATCCAATCCCCTTGACAGGAGACTCCAAACCAATTACTAGCTTTTGTGTTCCTTGGAACTTATATCAGTTTACCCGTGTGCTGTTTGGTTTGGCTACAGGTGCCCAAGTACTTACCAGACTGTTAAATATTATTTTTCATGATGTGAAATTCAAAATTGTGTACAATAAAAGACAGGTCTAACTGTTAACCCTTCTAAGGTTAGATTTGCAATGCAAGAGATTTAATTTTTAAGACATAGAATTTTCTCCAGTGGAATTTCCATTGACCCTGATAGAACTAAGTCCATTAGAGATTTTCCACCCCCACGCGATGTGAAAGACATAGCGAGATTCATTGGTATGATACAATTTTTTGGCAAATTTATTCCTAATTTAGCTGAAAAGGCAGCACCACTGAATAAACTTTGAAAGAAATACGTTATATTTAAATATGGTAAAGAACAGCAGAAGGCCTTTGACACACTTAAAAATGACACCATACAGCCTCCTGTATTACGCATGCCAGACTTTAGTAAATAGTTTATCCTACAAACAGATGCTTCTAGTCAAGCTATAGGACCTGTCCTGGCTCAGGAGATTGATGGCCGTCATAAGCCAATTGCCTTTCCATCTCGTACTCTTCCTCCCCAAGAAAAGATGTCTTCTACTATTTATGAACTGGAATGTATGAATTGGCTGTAGTTTTTGCTATTGATAAATTTAGGCAATATCTTGAACATACAGAATTTCTTCTGGAAACAGACAACCAGGCCTTACCGTGGCTTTTGGCTCATCCCCGGCAATTAGGCAAAATTGGTAGATGGGTTGTAAAAATTCCTTCCCTGAAATTTAGAGTACAATATATTAAAGGTACACAAACTATTGTAGCATATGCATTATCTCGTATGTTTGATGGTGTCAATATAGAACATGAAGTTCTTCCAAAAATGTAATGTTCGTCAAGTTTCCCATTAACCTCTACCGATATCAAAGAACACCAACATAAAGACAGCAATTTGAGTCAAATTATTTCAAATTTAAAATCAGGCAATGGACATAAACCTTATTTTCTTTCAAAAGGACTTCTTTGTAGCACATATCGTGACAAAAGGAAACGTATTGTTTTACCTGAACACCTAAAAGCTACGTTTTTTTAAATATCTTCATTCATCTCCTCTTGGTGCTAATCTAGAAACACATAAAACGATTCAGGCCATTCGACAGCATTTAATTTACAAGGGAATGTATGCTGACATTTCAGAAAGAGAAAAATTTTACAAAATTTGTGCTCTGAGCAAACTAGTACAGAATACACACTTAGGTTTTCTGTATTCAGATGTAGCTGAAAAACCGATGGAAAAAATGTGTATTGGTTTTTTTTGGTCCCTTTCCTAGAATCAAACTAGGAAATAACATGTTGCTAGTGTGTGTTGATGCTTTCACCAAGTTCGTTTGGTTAATTCCATTGCAGAAATCTGATGCTATGTCAACTATTCGTGTTCTTCAAACACACATTTTTCAAAATTTTGGTACTCCTTCATCTATTGTTTTTGATAACGGCTCACAGTTTACCTCACATTTGTGTGAAAAGATGTGCTTTGCTCACGGCATACGACACATTACTTTATCCTCATACAACCCTCCTCCTTCGCATGCGGAGCGTTTCAATCGAAACCTTCGTTCAGTTTTCATTGCCTTTCATGCGACGGATCAGAAAATATTGGGATAAAACTCTTTCTTGGCTGCAGATGGCATTTAATTTTGCTAGACATAAATCTCACAAAACTACTCCTTTTAATCTCATGTTCACTTATGCTCCAAATAATCCTTTGTCGAATCTGTGGCATTTAAATGACTTATTGCCGAACGATCCCAAGGATGTACATGACGTTTGGTCTTCTGCACTCCAGAATTTAAAGCGAGCTCATTTCAAGAGCCATGCGAAGTATAACAAAGGTCGCATAGATAATCATTTTCACGTTGGTGACCTAGTTCTATTGCAAAGCACACCCAGTCAGTAAGCCAGCTGATAAGAAAATGGCAAAAATTTCTTATCGTTGGTCAGGCCCATATCAAATACAACGTTTTTTGATGCCAGTCACTGCTGCTTTATCTGATCTCAGTTCAGGAACCTTTATTACTAGGCCACATCTATCACATCTGAAGAAATTTCATGCAACCTAACTGTGCACGTTACATTATATACTTCAGTAACTGTTGTTACTTGTCTGATCTTGAATTTGTCATGTTCGTGGACTGATCACCCATTGAACTAAGTTATTTTAGGAACCATATCTTTGTGATCTCACACTTCAACAAAAAACTGCAGTACTAAGTTAAGTTACCTCCTATCTATTTTGTATTGTTTCTTGTGTAACTTCATTTATCTTGTGATAACGGTGTCTTATTTTGAATTGATATATGTAGGTATGTATATATGTACTATGGAAAATTTTGTGGAGTAATGCCGATTGTTTTGGGTATTTTATATTTCCTTGGGTATTGAACTAGATATGTTCATCAGATGTGAAACTCTTGTAGGTATTTGAATCTTGAGCTGTATGTCATTCAAGAATAATATTTAACTTTAGTCATTGATGTTGCTTACCATTTTGTGAGTGTAATATAGGAACAATTTTGTTTGAATTCATGTTAGGTCTTTGTATTCACAATTTAGTCGCATGTTGCCATCTTGCTCTTTAAGAGGCACCATTATTTTTTTTTTTTTTTTTCAGTTTCCCCGGTTTCACCATATTGGTCCTGGGAGTTTTGCTGGTGATTGTCAGTTTGTATGTGTCTTCGGTCGCAGTAAACCCCCTGAATTCAGGAGTCATCTTTGAAAAGTATGAGGACATAACATTTTCAGACAATTTCTGCTCTGCTGTGATTAATCTTGATTTAAAGGAACTTGAAGAAGAATGTGTTGCTTTGGACCTAATTGACGCTATGCTTAACATCCACCAGAAATTTCAAATGGACAATAATTAGTTTACCAATTTCAACTTTGCTTTATTAAAATTAAAAAACGATCTAGGTGCACTCAAAACAGAAGTACGTGCCCTGGCTTCTCTGCTCCCTCAGTCCCATGAAAAACGAGGAATATTAGATTTTGGTGGAAAAATTCTGAAAATTGTTTTTTGGACTTCAGATAACGACGACCTGCAAAAATTGTAAAAACTGCTTAAATCTATTGAATACAAGCAAGATAAAAATTCTATAAATGTTGCAAATCACATTATTTTATTAAGGATTTAGAGAATCGCACTCTAAACACCACAAAGGGAATTCAGAAATTAGCTACACATTACTTGACTAATGTAAACGTCTTATATTCTAATTTCAACCAAACAATACATGAAATGTGGGACAAGATTTTGATACTAGGCTTCAGATTGGATTTGAGCACTTTGTTATTAGGTGTAAATGAAACTTTGTCTAGTGCTAGGTTGGAGCTTTTTGAACTGAAACATTCCATTGAAACTAGTGTACATGGGCTGTTGGTTCCACTGTGTTGAATTTCAAGGATTTTATTTCTATGCTCAATCAGATTCAACGGCTAATTACCCTTCCCTACATATGATAGCATCAGTCACTTTTGAGAATCATTTTTCTTACTATGGATTCAGTACTGTGCAGACTATAATCTATAATTCTTTATTGAATCTTGTGGTGAATGTGCCACTGGCAAATAAAGATGTATTTCAGAGTTATCGTGTTCTTGCATTTCCTGTTCTTGTTCCAAACATAAATAGATTTTTGTTGTTTAATGTAGCTGACTTTTTGATTGTGCGCCTAGACCGAAAACTTTTTGCACCTATTTCTGTAAATTTGTTGTCTAAGTGTAAAACCTATGGCAGAACTATTTGTCCTTCATAATTCCCAATTTTTGACGCCCATATCGATAATTGTGAATTTAATTTGTTTGTTTGTAAACCCCACCTACATTTTTGTGATAAATATTTTGTATCCCTTGATTTACCTTTTTTTTGCAAAAAAATCACGCTCTTTGGGTGTTTGCAAATAAATTCCCTATTGATGTAACTGTTTTGTGTAGAACTAGTCTAGATTATCAACCCCCCTTTACTCTATCCTTATCGGTAATGCTTCTCACTGTGACATAGTCAGTCAGTATTTTAAATCATTTGGACAAGTGAATTCAGCCATTCATCTCAATAAGTCTCTTCCGGTACATCATTTCCCAAAACTCATTTCAAATCTCACTTATTTGCCGATTCCAAAACTACCTGAGCTTGCTCCAAATTATTCCTTTATCAAAGAACTTTATTCCCTTTCTGCATCCCAGCCTCATGGCACGAATATCTGTGATGTTCTGGATCTCCTTCAATCTCGACCTTCCCCACCACCAGAACATACCAGCATGATTTCTATCAGTTTGTCTACTCTTGCGGTATGCTGTATTGCTTTTGTAGTATTTTTTTGGTTAAAATCCAACCTTTGTGCGGTGATGCCAGTGGTGTCTAGTGAAACTTCCTCCACTTAAGGATTATCTTTATAGGGTTTTCATGTGAAGTTGTACGTTATTATAGTTAGTGATAGTTTTTTTTTTTCATCCTCTCTTGCTACACATTTTTCATGTGTGTCCTAGTTTCAGGGAGAGAGTGAGTGTGTGCCAGTTGTATTGGCATGTCTTTAATTTTTTTTGGTTACTATTAATTTAATAAATTCTTCATTAATTACTTCTATACCAAAAATGATTGGTTTAATTAAAATGTGCTCCAGTTATATTTATTTCATTTGTTTACGCAATTAAAAATGTAAAACATTTAGAATTTATTCAAATTATTTTACTTTTGCTCTGGTATTCTTAACTTGAAGAAGCCAATTATTTGATGTCAATTTAAGTAATTTAGCTATGTGATATATGTCTATGTTGTGTCCGAAATTAAATTTTACTTAATAATTTAATTAGTATTTAGAATTTTTAAAATGCAATTATAATTTAAAGTAACCTAATAAAATGATTGTTAGTTATCTCTGTTTTATACATCTTTCTAAATATTGTACTACATATCGATTAGTCACACCAGACTGGAGTTCTGAGTACGATCGATTTCATATATATTCCTGCTCGCGAGGTTATTGCCTCCATGTTGAACTTACTCATACAACATGTAGTTGTCCTACGAATATTTATCTACTTGATTCTACCTTCTTATTTCCATGTAATTGATAATTTCACCCGCCGATAAGGCAGTGCACGTGTTGGAGTTTCGTTCTACGATGCAGTAGATCGTGGCCTGGGATGATTTCTTCACACCCTTTCTTGGTTTCTTATTGAGTGCTGCTTCTTGGCCTACGCAGCAGACGAAATTTTGATTCTCTCCAGCACCAAGTAAAATCTAACCATTTTGTTCGCATGCCACGTGCTCCGAGCTTACAGCTCTCATTAACATGAACTGTTTACAGACTGACTGAACTAAATTTTACTAAACATTGGAAACTAATTAACATGACTCTGTCTTTTTTTTGGGACCTACAAAATTAAGAAAAGTTTATGTGCACTTATGGCTGATACTTGCAAACGGGTACCCAAAGGTGATTTCACTTGCTGTCTTTGCTGAAAATAGCATGTTTTGTTTTAAAGTAACTTAATTTGAAAAGAGAAAGCCTCAGTTGTGAAAGATATTGAATACTCAAGATCCTTTGATATTTAAATTAATTATTAAAATATTTATTTCACTCATAAAATGCTCTAGTATATATGCTTGTTGTATGCCAAACAATATTATTACACACACATGTATATATATATATATATATATATATATATATATATATATATATATATATATATATATATATATATATATATATATATATATGAGATTTTGTCATTGTACTATTTTTTTACTGGTGTGATTAATATGAATTTAAAAGTTGTTTTATATAGATAACAAAAGAAAAAGAAAACCAACAAACCATTTTATTGATAAAATAATATATTTCTACAAATCAGTTCTTTGTAAAGACCGGAGCACATCTTTAACTGAAGTTCTGCAAACACTACTACAGCAGGAATCTGTATCCACCCTTCCACATGTATCATCCTTGTATCGTGATGAGAGTACCTACCTGTGCTGGAATCAACTACACGAGGGTGTTACATAACACCACGAACAAGGGCGTCTACTGGAACGAATAGCTGTATATCACTAATAGTATTTAACTTAAGATCTGCAAACACTACTACAACAGGAATCTGTATCCACCCTTCCACATGTATCATCCTTGTGTCGTGATGAGAGTACCTACCTGTGCTGGAATCAACTACACGAGGGTGATACATAACACCACGAACAAGGGCGTCTACTGGAACGAAGAGCTGTATATCACTAATAGTATTTAACTTAAGATCTGCAAACACTACTACAACAGGAATCTGTATCCACCCTTCCACATGTATCATCCTTGTATCGTGATGAGAGTACCTACCTGTGCTGGAATCAACTACACGAGGGTGATACATAACACCACGAACAAGGGCGTCTACTGGAACGAAGAACTGTATATCACTAATAGTATTTAACTTAAGATCTGCAAACACTACTACAACAGGAATCTGTATCCACCCTTCCACATGTATCATCCTTGTGTCGTAATGAGAGAACCTACCTGTGCTGGAATCAACTACACGAGGATGTCACATAACACAGTTAGCTACCATTTTTACGCCATTTGCAGCCTTGCCACGATATTTAAGTCGTTTAAATTTGCGTGAAGCTGATTTCAGGCACAACCCACGTATGACTAAAATCGTAGTACAAATCGGCCACACCCTAAGGTATGTTTTACTAATAATTTATGAGGAAATAATTGTATTAAACGTTATTTAACTACGTAGATCACAATGTAAATGTTCGGTTTAAACACGCATTGGTACACAAGTGTATACTCACACTTTTAATTTAAAACTTACTTACCTAAGAAATTATCCTATAATTATTTTCTAATTGCGTGTGTAATTATTACAGACGCAATAGGAATCCCTTGATAAATACTTGCTATATTATAAGTCTAAACTTTTTTAGCCATACATTTCATCATTTAATTTTATAAATCTTCTTTGTACACAGGGCTGTAGTCTAAAAAATGCATTTAGAATTAGTTATTTAGACTATGACTAAAATATTTATTATAAACGTTATAATGAAAACATATTTACGTAGAGTTACAGTTTTGCACTATAATAATTTTCCAGCCTGAATTGGAAGTTCTTTGTGAAATTATCTAAGCGACGGTTTTGCTCCGTAAAATCGCAAGCTTAAAATAGCAACATTCTCATAGCCTGTCCTCCTGTTAGCACCAACGTACATTTCGTAATAAAATACTATCAGAAGTAAATTACTGCTTAGCATTTACGACAATAATAACGTGAAATTCTTACAGCACTAGACTCATGTAATAATTTTTAACATGCGATGTAGTATGATAAGTGTACGTACGAAACATCCAATAACGCATTTTGACAAAATGAAAAACTTCTTCTCGATTTTATTCGTTCAAGAGCGAATTTTGTTTTCGAATAATATGGAATTTGTCACGTTGGAAAGTCACATCAAATTTAGAAAACGGAGGAAACCAAAAAGGACATCGATGTTATTCAATATTGTCATGCGAAAATGCCAAAATATATAAAAAACGTACTAAAGAATTGTATTACGCGGGTCAATAGAACTGGAGACTTTGCAGCTGTTCGCTGTAAAAACAAAGTGTGTAATGTGGTTCGCGCCCAAGAGACGTGTTCATTTGACGTTGTTCGCTGTAAAAACAAAGTGTGTAATGTGGTTCGCGCCCAAGAGACGTGTTCATTTGACGCTGTTCGCTGTAAAAACAAAGTGTGTAATGTCGTTCGGGCCCAATAGACGTGTTCATTTGACACTGTTCGCTGTAAAAACAAAGTGTGTAATGTCGTTCGCGCCCAATAGACGTGTTCATTTGACGCTGTTCGCTGTAAAAACAAAGTGTGTAATGTGGTTCGCGCCCAATAGACGTGTTCATTTGACGCTGTTCGCTGTAAAAACAAAGTGTGTAATGTCGTTCGCGCCCAAGAGACGTGTTCATTTGACACTGTTCGCTGTAAAAACAAAGTGTGTTGTGGTTCGCGCCCAATAAACGTGTTCATTTGACGCTGTTCGCTGTAAAAACAAAGTGTGTAATGTCGTTCGCGCCCAAGAGACGTGTTCATTTGACGCTGTTCGCTGTAAAAAAAAAGTGTGTAATGTGGTTCGCGCCCAATAGACGTGTTCATTTGACGCTGTTCGCTGTAAAACAAAGTGTGTAATGTGGTTCGCGCCCAATAGACGTGTTCATTTGACGCTGTTCGCTGTAAAAACAAAGTATGTAATGTCGTTCGCGCCCAAGAGACGTGTTCATTTGACACTGTTCGCTGTAAAAACAAAGTGTGTTGTGGTTCGCGCCCAATAAACGTGTTCATTTGACGCTGTTCGCTGTAAAAACAAAGTGTGTAATGTCGTTCGCGCCCAAGAGACGTGTTCATTTGACGCTGTTCGCTGTAAAAACAAAGTGTGTAATGTGGTTCGCGCTCAAGAGACGTGTTCATTTGACGCTGTTCGCTGTAAAAACAAAGTGTGTAATGTGGTTCGCGCCCAAGAGACGTGTTCATTTGACGCTGTTCGCTGTAAAAACAAAGTGTGTAATGTCGTTCGCGCCCAAGAGACGTGTTCATTTGACGCTGTTCGCTGTAAAAACAAAGTGTGTAATGTGGTTCGCGCGCCGAGAGACGTGTTCATTTGACGCTGTTCGCTGTAAAAACAAAGTGTGTAATGTGGTTCGCGCCCAAGAGACGTGTTCATTTGATGCTGTTCGCTGTAAAAACAAAGTGCGTAATGTCGTTCGCGCACGAGAGACGTGTTCATTTGACGCTGTTCGCTGTAAAAACAAAGTTTGTAATGTCGTTCGCGCCCAAGAGACGTGTTCATTTGACGCTGTTCGCTGTAAAAACAAAGTGTGTAATGTGGTTCGCGCCCAAGAGACGTGTTCATTTGACGCTGTTCGCTGTAAAAACAAAGTGTGTAATGTCGTTCGCGCCCAAGAGACGTGTTCATTTGACGCTGTTCGCTGTAAAAACAAAGTGTGTAATGTGGTTCGCGCCCAATAGACGTGTTCATTTGACGCTGTTCGCTGTAAAAACAAAGTTTGTAACGTCGTTCGCGCCCAAGAGACGTGTTCATTTGACGCTGTTCGCTGTAAAAACAAAGTGTGTAATGTGGTTCGCGCCCAAGAGACGTGTTCATTTGACGCTGTTCGCTGTAAAAACAAAGTGCGTAATGTCGTTCGCGCCCGAGAGACGTGTTCATTTGATGCTGTTCGCTGTAAAAACAAAGTTTGTAATGTCGTTGGCGCCCAAGAGACGTGTTCATTTGACGCTGTTCGCTGTAAAAACAAAGTGTGTAATGTGGTTCGCGCCCAAGAGACGTGTTCATTTGACGCTGTTCGCTGTAAAAACAAAGTGTGTATGTGGTTCGCGCCCGAGAGACGTGTTCATTTGACGCTGTTCGCTGTAAAAACAAAGTGTGTAATGTCGTTCGCGCCCAAGAGACGTGTTCATTTGACGCTGTTCGCTGTAAAAACAAAGTGTGTAATGTGGTTCGCGCCCGAGAGAGTGTTCATTTGACGCTGTTCGCTGTAAAAACAAAGTGTGTAATGTGGTTCGCGCCAAGAGACGTGTTCATTTGACGCTGTTCGCTGTAAAAACAAAGTGCGTAATGTCGTTCGCGCCGAGAGACGTGTTCATTTGACGCTGTTCGCTGTAAAAACAAAGTGCGTAATGTCGTTCGCGCCCGAGAGACGTGTTCATTTGACGCTGTTCGCTGTAAAAACAAAGTTTGTAATGTCGTTCGCGCCCAAGAGACGTGTTCATTTGACGCTGTTCGCTGTAAAAACAAAGTGTGTAATGTGGTTCGCGCCCAAGAGACGTGTTCATTTGACGCTGTTCGCTGTAAAAGCAAAGTGTGTAATGTCGTTCGCGCCCAAGAGACGTGTTCATTTGACGTTGTTCGCTGTAAAAACAAAGTTTGTAATGTGGTTCGCGCCCAAGAGACGTGTTCATTTGACGCTGTTCGCTGTAAAAACAAGTGTGTAATGTCGTTCGCGCCAAGAGACGTGTTCATTTGACGCTGTTCGCTGTAAAAACAAAGTGTGTAATGTGGTTCGCGCCCAAGAGACGTGTTCATTTGACGCTGTTCGCTGTAAAAACAAAGTGTGTAATGTCGTTCGCGCCCAAGAGACGTGTTCATTTGACGCTGTTCGCTGTAAAAACAAAGTGCGTAATGTCGTTCGCGCCCGAGAGACGTGTTCATTTGACGCTGTTCGCTGTAAAAACAAAGTTTGTAATGTCGTTCGCGCCCAAGAGACGTGTTCATTTGACGCTGTTCGCTGTAAAAACAAAGTGTGTAATGTGGTTCGCGCCCGAGAGACGTGTTCATTTGACGCTGTTCGCTGTAAAAACAAAGTTTGTAATGTGATTCGCGCCCAAGAGACGTGTTCATTTGACGCTGTTCGCTGTAAAAACAAAGTGCGTAATGTCGTTCGCGCCCGAGAGACGTGTTCATTTGACACTGTTCGCTGTAAAAACAAAGTTTGTAATGTCGTTCGCGCTCAAGAGACGTGTTCATTTGACGCTGTTCGCTGTAAAAACAAAGTGTGTAATGTCGTTCGCGCCCGAGAGACGTGTTCATTTGACGCTGTTCGCTGTAAAAACAAAGTGTGTAATGTGGTTCGCGCCCAAGAGACGTGTTCATTTGACGCTGTTCGCTGTAAAAACAAAGTGTGTAATGTGGTTCGCGCCCAAGAGACGTGTTCATTTGACGCTGTTCGCTGTAAAAACAAAGTGCGTAATGTCGTTCGCGCCCGAGAGACGTGTTCATTTGACGCTGTTCGCTGTAAAAACAAAGTTTGTAATGTCGTTCGCGCCCAAGAGACGTGTTCATTTGACGCTGTTCGCTGTAAAAACAAAGTGTGTAATGTCGTTCGCGCCCAAGAGACGTGTTCATTTGACGCTGTTCGCTGTAAAAACAAAGTGTGTAATGTGGTTCGCGCCCAAGAGACGTGTTCATTTGACGCTGTTCGCTGTAAAAACAAAGTGTGTAATGTCGTTCGCGCCCAAGAGACGTGTTCATTTGACGCTGTTCGCTGTAAAAACAAAGTGCGTAATGTCGTTCGCGCCCGAGAGACGTGTTCATTTGACGCTGTTCGCTGTAAAAACAAAGTGTGTAATGTGGTTCGCGCCCAAGAGACGTGTTCATTTGACGCTGTTCGCTGTAAAAACAAAGTGCGTAATGTCGTTCGCGCCCGAGAGACGTGTTCATTTGACGCTGTTCGCTGTAAAAACAAAGTTTGTAATGTCGTTCGCGCCCAAGAGACGTGTTCATTTGACGCTGTTCGCTGTAAAAACAAAGTGTGTAATGTGGTTCGCGCCCAAGAGACGTGTTCATTTGACGATGGAAAGCAGAAGCTACAACGATGAAAAAACTTGTTTGTGGTTGCCGTAATTTTAAGCTTCGATGCGATTTTTGTCTTCCTTTATAAGGAATGTTCTCGTATGGATAGGAGGCAAGCATAGTAAAGAAACCTTGAACCTAATTAGGTTAGTAAAGAAACCTTGAACCTAATTAGGTTAGTGCCCAACAAGCCTATAGTGTAATCACTTTCTTTCTGTTTCCACACTGTCAGTGTATTCTAACCTGGGGGTGAAGAATACTGACGAAGACGTCAAACAAATTCATGGCTTTCCCCGTTCAAGCCTGACGCACAATTTGTATTCCTCAATAATTTTTCGTAGGACTTCGCTGTTTCGTATTCACTAAAAATAGATACCACCGTCGTATAATTGTATTATTCTGGTTTCCAATCATTTTGCAATCTGGTCTGCATGATATTCAAGGAAAGTTGTAGTATTTTGGTTTTGTTCAGTTTTTATTATATATTTTTATTTGCCATTTTGCATTGTTCTCTTTTCAAAGTCGTGAAAAGTTAAGACGTGGAAAATGTACAGGATAATTTATGATGCATTATTATATAATAAATTAAAAATTGGCAATTTGCAAATTGGGCTGACGTTTCCACTGGTTGATTGGCTTCCACAAGACACTCCCGCGCTCACCAAACTGCATTCCTTCAATACTACTTCCTCGCCTCACTTCACCTCAATACTACTTCCTCGCCTCACTTCATCTCAATACTACTTCCTCGCCTCACTTCACCTCAATACTACTTCCTCGCCTCACTTCACCAAAATACTACTTCCTCGCCTCACTTCACCTCAATACTATTTCCTCGCCTCACTTCACCACAATACTACTTCCTCGCCTCACTTCACCACAAAATACTACTTCCTCGCCTCACTTCACCTCAATACTACTTCCTCGCCTCACTTAACCTCAATAGACGTTTTAGATCTTAGTAGCTAAGCGCCGCTTAGTTAAATACTCTTGTCAAAGACTTGAAGTTGCTGGTCTGTACATTACTGTTGGCAGTACTGTACTGTTGGCAGTACTGATTACGTGTCACGGGTACACGACTTCGTGGTCAGTATTCATAATTTATACATTTACACTAATTACTTCGTTCAAGTACTTCACGATTAAGCGAACCTTGTCTAAAAGATGTCTAAAATCGCAAATGTATTATTTTAACCTTGACACTGAGAGCAGAACTTGACAGTAGTGCTAAGAACGCACACGGACAAATGATTCTGTAGTTTAACGTTTTTTTAAAAAAACCTATTCGCATCCCGTATAAGGCTGTTCATGGTAAAGTGAGCACTTTTGAAAGCCCTGCTAAGTTTCGACTTTCTACTCTTTGTATCACCGCGTACATTTCCAAAATAACAACATTGCATGTGACTTTCAGCTGGTCTTTACATCAGCTGGTTCATATATCCACTGCATACTCATTAAATAAACAACGAAAAGAAGTAAATTATGTAATCATCACTGTTAACACGTACACGTCAATTTAAGCAAATAATATTGGTTTGAGAATTATAACTGATGTACACGATTATTTTTTATTAATTAATGCCTACAACTATGGTGGACACTTCCAAAGTCATAAAAAAAATATGTTTTGTTTATGTTATCAACAGAATAGCAGAATAGATAAACGTTATTATTTCTCCAGTTGAAGGGGCCGCGGTGGAACAGCGGCTAGAGTGCTCGCCTCCCACCATGGCAATCCCCCGCCAGGTCACTCCAGAATTTTCGTAAGTGTGAATCGAGCCAGATGAGACCGCTGGTTGACGGGTTTTCTCGGGTATCTCCCGTTTCCCGCGCCCTTTAATTTCGGCTCTGATCCATACCCACCTCACTTCAACCTCATTGGCTCTCAAATGCTCGCTGTCAAGAGCAGCCCTATACTCTTCACTCACTAACTTTTTCCATTGAAAAACAACGCTAAAACCTTTCGAACGTTCAACTTTAAAACGTGTGAAAAGCCGAAACGTTCGCCCGTTACGTACGTGCCATAATCATAATCAAGGCACGTTTTTAGATAATACGGCATGTTTACCCCTTCATACAGAAGACAATCGTTACGTACGTGCCATACTCATAATCAAGGCACGTTTTTAGATAATACGGCATGTTTACTCCTTCATACAGAAGACAATCGTTACGTACGTGCCATACTCATAATCAAGGCACGTTTTTAGATAATACGGCATGTTTACCCCTTCATACAGAAGACAATCGTTAAACTATGTTTAACAACATTTACGAGTAAAATTGCAACGTCACTGATCAATATTTCATACAAAACTACACTCATGCAAATGGCGGGCGTTGCTATTACATTATGAGAAACGAAAACAATTGTCAAAGTATTCAGTGGCCGAACAAAAATTGTTCCAAATGTGTACAGTGTACTTCCACAGAGTCGCCGGTGGAATCGGCGCTGGCCTCACCAAACCTTTCCTCCGGGTGGCCGATACCTATGTCAAGGTTATACCTGGAACACTACTTGCTAACTGACGTTAACCATCCCAAGCAAACAAGGAAACTAATTGTCAGTTACCACCGGGAACTTTGCATTTTTCAACCGCTATGCTGTTCGTGCTTTGCAAGTCGTTCTGTCTCTCTTTTTCACTTGGGTAGTCTTAAACCAAACACAACTATAGTACTTACTGTTTGATATATCGCTTCATAGAAATTGAAACAATACCGATTGGCATTATAATACTGGTTTACTTACGTATTCCTGATACTCAAGAAATGTTTCACGTGCAGTATAGAAGATTTTCATTGTGATATTGTTTCAACACGAGTGGTGTATGTGACAAGGTATTAACTTGCAAATTGGGAATCGCGTAGATACTAAATATCACATACACACACATTTACTGGAGTTTTTACAACTGCAGCATAAATTCCAAATATAACAAAACCCTTCCATAATTTCTTCAAGTTTAATCGAGGTTCAAATATTAATACCTACTTAAATTGCATGAAGTAGAACATTTTCTATTTCGGAATAATTTTGTGAAACATCAAGAATTTGCTGTGACAAGAATCTACGTGGAAATACAGCAGAAAGCAATACCAAACAATGACACTTTATTCAGAAAATGTATAAAAATGTTGTATTTATTTAATTAATGAATACTGTATTCCATGGCTTACAAACTGGCACTTTAAACCACGTTTGTTGTGTACTGCTATTTTGTTGACACGCGAGCGTAGACCGGAAGAGGAAAACCAATCAAAACAATGGATCAGCTAAGTTAAAGTAACGTCAGACAGGAGATGACGGAATGAGTTGGCAATATATATGTTACAATCACGCCAAATTTGATAAGTTACGGCTAGTAAGACGTTAAATCATGAAATTACTTTCGTAGTTCGCTGCCACTTAACTGTTAGCCACTGCCTATGTTCAACTATATACATTGGTGAAGAGTGATTTTTCTCATATGTTGATATCAAGAATGCTTACTTTATCGTGAACCATCTATACACAATTGTGTACCACATAGGGCATTCTTGGTCTGTTCTATGCAGTACAAGGCTCAGTGTGACTGACATGTAAACCAATTGTGTACCACATAGGGCATTCTTGGTCTGTTCTCTGCAGTACAAGGCTCAGTGTGACTGACATGTAAACCAATTGTGTACCACATGGGGAATTCTTGGTCTGTTCTCTGCAGTACACGGCTCAGTGTGACTGACATGTAAACCAATTGTGTACCACATAGGGCATTCTTGGTCTGTTCTCTGCAGTACAAGGCTCAGTGTGACTGACATGTAAACCAATTGTGTACCACATAGGGAATTCTTGGTCTGTTCTCTGCAGTACAAGTCTCAGTGTGACTGACATGTAAACCAATTGTGTACCACATAGGGCATTCTTGGTCTGTTCTCTGCAGTACAAGTCTCAGTGTGACTGACATGTAAACCAATTTACGCTTCAATATTATGAATGGTTCTTACTCTATAGACGAACACATAATTTACAGATCATTGGTTGTAACTATGAAACAAGTGCTGGGTCGGCTTAAAGAACAGCATGCATCGTGCCATGTCTTACTTGCGATGCCTCACACCATACATTTAATCACGTCTGAAATTGCTCATATGTGATTTTTACAGGACAGCCTTTGATTTGGTTTGTACATTCTAAGAGAACGAAGTAAGGCAAGACTATATCTAAAATGCTCACAGCGGCGTTTGACAAATGTAAGACATAAACTGCATTGCAATCGTGGCTGCGGGAGCGTTTAGGAATAATGTAAACAACTCCTCCAAAACATTTTCATACTGTGTGAGCCACATGGGATAAAGTATGAAGTTCGAGTGGTGGAAGGTGGGTTGAGGTTAGGTCCAATTGCGCAGCCAGCCGCACGTGAAATTGGTTAACCGGTCGACCGTTATTCCGGAGGCTCGCCTCTCTTAAATAATAGCAGGAGTGGGTTGGAATCAAGTAGTCGACTGCATGGTCTGCTTCTCTTCCGGCAGCGAGTTCTAAATGGTTTGAACGTCGTGTTGAGTAATTTGAAGAGGACGCCGACTATGACCTCGTCATCCTGATTGACAGTATCATACCGGAAATAGCAATGGACACTAATGATACAGGGCCGTATATCATTTCAGTGACTTTGAAAGATTGGGAAAGAAAAGTCTGTAGCCTACTTATTGTTCGCATTCCCCACTCCCCCTCTCAAATACGTTGTAATCGGCCGGAATGTAACTGCATGTATATTTATTGACGTAATGTTCGTTAGACGTGTTTTGAAACGGGTTCCGTATGATTTCACTATTTGCAGGGAGTTAGGGGTCTAATTTTTAGATAGGTCTGGAATCGTTTCCTTTAGTATGAGTGAGTGAAGAGATTTGAACGGCTTTTAAAAGCGAGATTTTGAGAACTGATGAGGGTGATTAAGTGGTGTATTCAGCAGCGCCAGAATGAAGAGGTGGCAGAAACGGGATGGATATCCCCGAAAAAACACTCGGACCAGCGGCATCGTTCGTCACGATTCCCACATGCGAAAAGCCAGGAATTACCCGGCGAGGGATACTACCCAGTTCGCCTTGGTAGGCGGTGAACAGGCTAACTGCTCAGTCAGTGTGGCCCCTTTATTATAAAATTAGTAAGGATTACTCTCGTATGCAAAGCTATGTATGCCGGGATGAAAGGAATACAATCTTGGCACTTCGAAAAAAAACCAGATTTTTTTTACTACAATGTTAACATGTAGCCTTACATTTCAATATTTTCATATCACACAATATTACTTCGGGAAAAGTTTTCAATTTTGAAGAAAATAAAAGTATTCAAATTAATTAAGGTTATAAATATTAGAATTATTTATAATTAAATAAACATTTCAAATTAAATATTTTATTTGTTCAGTACAAATATTAAAATAATTTTATAAAAATAATTGAATATTATTATATCATAATCAGCAGTATTACGACACCACGCCATTAAATAGCATCACAATATAGGAACATTACTTGCTCTTCAACAGCCTGAAGTGGTCACCTTTCTGAAGCAGGGTGAGGCCTGGAGGCGCGTGCATCATGCTTCACCCCAGCCTCTAAGTGCAAGTTACTGAAGTAGTCGCCTGGCTGAAGCAGGGTGAGCCTGGAGGCGCGTGCATCATGCCTCACAACAGCCTCTAAGTGCAGGTTACTGAAGTAGTCGCCTGGCTGAAGCAGGGTGAGGCCTGGAGGTGCGTGCATCATGCTTTACCCCAGCCTCTTGGTGTAAGTCACTGTAGTAGTCGCCTGGCTGAAGCAGGGTGAGGCCTAGAGGCGCGTGCATCATGCTTTACCCCAGCCTCTAAGTGCAAGTTACTGAAGTAGTCGCCTGGCTGAAGCAGGGTGAGGCCTGGAGGCGCGTGCATCATGCTTTACCCCAGCCTCTAAGTGCAAGTTACTGAAGTAGTCGCCTGACTGAAGCAGGGTGGACCTAGAGGTGCGCTCATCATGTTTCAACCAGCCTCCAGGTGCATGTCACTGAAGTTGTCGCCTGGCTGAAGCAGGGTGAGACCTAGAGGTGCGCTCATCATGTTTCAACCAGCCTCCAGGTGCATGTCACTGAAGTTGTCGCCTGGCTGAAGCAGGGTGAGACCTAGAGGCGCGCTCATCACGCCTTACCACAGCCTCTAGGTTCAAGTCACTGAAGTTGTCGCCTGGCTGAAGCAGGGTGAGACCTAGAGGTGCGCTCATCATGTTTCAACCAGCCTCCAGGTGCATGTCACTGAAGTTGTCGCCTGGCTGAAGCAGGGTGAGACCTAGAGGCGCGCTCATCACGCCTTACCACAGCCTCTAGGTGCAAGTCACTGAAGTTGTCGCCTGGCTGAAGCAGGTTGAGACCTAGAGGCGCGCTCATCATGTTTCAACCAGCCTCTAGGTTCAAGTCACTGAAGTTGTCGCCTGGCTGAAGCAGGGTGAGACCTAGAGGCGCGCTCATCACGCCTTACCACAGCCTCTAGGTTCAAGTCACTGAAGTTGTCGCCTGGCTGAAGCAGGGTGAGACCTAGAGGCGCGCTCATCATGTTTCAACCAGCCTCCAGGTGCATGTCACTGAAGTTGTCGCCTGGCTGAAGCAGGGTGAGACCTAGAGGCGCGCTCATCACGCCTTACCACAGCCTCTAGGTGCAAGTCACTGAAGTTGTAGCCTGGCTGAAGCAGGTTGAGACCTAGAGGCGCGCTCATCACGTTTCAACCAGCCTCCAGGTGCATGTCACTGAAGTTGTCGCCTGGCTGAAGCAGGGTGAGACCTAGAGGCGCGCTCATCACGTTTCAACCAGCCTCCAGGTGCATGTCACTGAAGTTGTCGGCTGGCTGAAGCAGGGTGAGGCCTGGAGGCGCGTGCATCATGCTTTACCCAGCCTCTAGGTGTAAGTCATTGAAGTTGTCGCCTCGCTGACGTGGGGTGAGACCTAGAGGCGCGTTCATCATGTTTCAACCAGCCTCCAGGTGCATGTCACTGAAGTTGTCGCCTGGGCTGAAGCAGGGTGAGACCTAGAGGCGCGCTCATCACGGCCTTACCACAGCCTCTAGGTGCAAGTCACTGAAGTTGTCGCCTGGCTGAAGCAGGTTGAGACCTAGAGGTGCGCTCATCATGTTTCAACCAGCCTCTAGGTTCAAGTCACTGAAGTTGTAGCCTGGCTGAAGCAGGGTGAGACCTAGAGGCGCGCTCATCATGTTTCAACCAGCCTCCAGGTGCATGTCACTGAAGTTGTCGCCTGGCTGAAGCAGGGTGAGACCTAGAGGCGCGCTCATCACGCCTTACCACAGCCTCTAGGTTCAAGTCACTGAAGTTGTCGCCTGGCTGAAGCAGGGTGAGACCTAGAGGCGCGTTCATCACGCCTTACCACAGCCTCTAGGTTCAAGTCACTGAAGTAGTCGCCTGGCTGAAGCAGGGTGAGGACTGGAGGCGCGCTCATCATGCTTCACACCAGCCTCTAGGTGTAAGTCACTGAAATGGTCGCCTGCCTGGAGTGGGGTGAGGCCTAGAGGCGCGCTCATCACGCCTTACCAAAACCTCTAGGTGTAAGTCATTGAAGTTGTCGCCTCGCTGACGTGGGGTGAGACCTAGAGGCGCGTTCATCATGTTTCAACCAGCCTCCAGGTGCATGTCACTGAAGTTGTCGCCTGGCTGAAGCAGGGTGAGACCTAGAGGCGCGCTCATCACGCCTTACCACAGCCTCTAGGTGCAAGTCACTGAAGTTGTCGCCTGGCTGAAGCAGGTTGAGACCTAGAGGCGCGCTCATCATGTTTCAACCAGCCTCTAGGTTCAAGTCACTGAAGTTGTAGCCTGGCTGAAGCAGGGTGAGACCTAGAGGCGCGCTCATCATGTTTCAACCAGCCTCCAGGTGCATGTCACTGAAGTTGTCGCCTGGCTGAAGCAGGGTGAGACCTAGAGGCGCGCACATCACGCCTTACCACAGCCTCTAGGTGCAAGTCACTGAAGTTGTAGCCTGGCTGAAGCAGGTTGAGACCTAGAGGCGCGCTCATCACGTTTCAACCAGCCTCCAGGTGCATGTCACTGAAGTTGTCGGCTGGCTGAAGCAGGGTGAGGCCTGGAGGCGCGTGCATCATGCTTTACCCCAGCCTCTAGGTGTAAGTCATTGAAGTTGTCGCCTCGCTGACGTGGGGTGAGACCTAGAGGCGCGTTCATCATGTTTCAACCAGCCTCCAGGTGCATGTCACTGAAGTTGTCGCCTGGCTGAAGCAGGGTGAGACCTAGAGGCGCGCTCATCACGTCTTACCACAGCCTCTAGGTGCAAGTCACTGAAGTTGTCGCCTGGCTGAAGCAGGTTGAGACCTAGAGGCGCGCTCATCATGTTTCAACCAGCCTCTAGGTTCAAGTCACTGAAGTTGTAGCCTGGCTGAAGCAGGGTGAGACCTAGAGGCGCGCTCATCATGTTTCAACCAGCCTCCAGGTGCATGTCACTGAAGTTGTCGCCTGGCTGAAGCAGGGTGAGACCTAGAGGCGCGCTCATCACGCCTTACCACAGCCTCTAGGTTCAAGTCACTGAAGTTGTCGCCTGGCTGAAGCAGGGTGAGACCTAGAGGCGCGTTCATCACGCCTTACCACAGCCTCTAGGTTCAAGTCACTGAAGTAGTCGCCTGGCTGAAGCAGGGTGAGGACTGGAGGCGCGCTCATCATGCTTCACACCAGCCTCTAGGTGTAAGTCACTGAAATGGTCGCCTGCCTGGAGTGGGGTGAGGCCTAGAGGCGCGCTCATCACGCCTTACCACAACCTCTAGGTGTAAGTCATTGAAGTTGTCGCCTCGCTGACGTGGGGTGAGACCTAGAGGCGCGTTCATCATGTTTCAACCAGCCTCCAGGTGCATGTCACTGTAGTTGTCGCCTGGCTGAAGCAGGGTGAGACCTAGAGGCGCGCTCATCACGCCTTACCACAGCCTCTAGGTTCAAGTCACTGAAGTTGTCGCCTGGCTGAAGCAGGGTGAGACCTAGAGGCGCGCTCATCATGTTTCAACCAGCCTCCAGGTGCATGTCACTGAAGTTGTCGCCTGGCTGAAGCAGGGTGAGACCTAGAGGCGCGCTCATCACGCCTTACCACAGCCTCTAGGTGCAAGTCACTGAAGTTGTAGCCTGGCTGAAGCAGGTTGAGGCCTAGAGGCGCGCTCATCACGTTTCAACCAGCCTCCAGGTGCATGTCACTGAAGTTGTCGCCTGGCTGAAGCAGGGTGAGACCTAGAGGTGCGCTCATCACGCCTTACCACATCCGCTAGGTGCATGTCACTGAAGTTGTCGCCTGGCTGAAGCAGGGTGAGGTCTAGAGGTGCACGCAATACTCCTCACCGCAGTCTCGAGGTCCTAGTCACTGTAGTGGTGCATCGACTCTCAGTCGATTAAACGTCTCTATGAGTTTTTCAGCACTCACTATATAATCATATGCAGTAATATTAAAGAAGACGTGTGATCTACTAGTATATACTTTTTTTTTTTAATTCTTCACTGGCATGGCTCTCAATGTCAGTGTAGTTTCAACCTACATATTCCATTTTCTAATTTTACAGTGAACATGTATTTGTTATTTTTTATTACATTCTGGAGAATCTGTTATCGTACACAAATGTTAGGTAATTTTACAATTTTTTATGTGTAATTTGCTTAAACTAGTACAGTATTTGTAAGTTTACACCAATGTTCTCAGGAATCGAAAGGCAACTGCAAGTAGTTGTTCAAATTTAAATATTTAAATTCTTTCATAAAGGGTATTGTTCACCTTTCGAGGCAGGTTACCCTTTGGCAGTTCTAAGAATTAATAACACTTTCTGCGTTGTATAAGGACACAAGACTTCCCAAAGTATAAGGACATCCTTTAATAATCTTAAAACACTTGTATACGCAAAATATAAATATGGTTATCCTAAATGCAGGAATGACTATACCAATTATAGGAAAGTATACAAAAATGTATTGCGAAAACCAAAGTGACCTATGTAAACAAGAAAGTTGCCTCGCCAGGAAACGAAACTAGGAAAGTCTGGCAGTTGGTTAATAGTGAAACCACTGTGGCAGAATGTAATCCAGAGACTACATTATCTATACTAACGTTATAAAGATGTAATGTGAGTTAGTTTATATGTAACGATTAATTTGGGAAACTACAAGGCCGATTCTTATAACTTTTTCACTGTTAGAAAGCTACATTCTTCCAGATGGAGACAGGCTATGTTTAATTTAAAAGAAAACAATATCCTTGAAAAATTTCAAAATTTGTAAACCAAGTCGGAGAAAATTGAGCTACTTGGCTGATTTCTAAACATGCTCTACCAAAACCATTAAAGGTAAATTGAAATAGTGTTAGAAGAAATTGTGTATCTTAGTATTAAAAAATCCGCAAGTAGAGGCAAGTAGTCACATGTAGTCACAAGTAGTCGCAGCTAGACATAGGTAGTCGCAGTAAGTCGCAGGTAGTTGCAGGAAGTCGCAGGTAGTCGTATCTATTCACAGGTAGTCGCAGGTAGTCGCAGGTTGTCACAAGTAGTCGCGGGTAGTCGAAGGTAGTTGCAATAAATCGCAGGTAGTCGCAAGTAATCGCAGGCAGTCGCAAGAAGTCGCAAGTACTCGCAGGTAGTCGCAGGTAGTTGCAAGTTGTCATAAGTCGTAAATAGTCGCAGGTAGTCGCAAGTAGACGCAGGTAGTTACAGTTAGTCACGGGTAGCCGCAGGTTGTCGCAGATAGTCACAGGTAGTCACGGGTAGTCATTAGTAGTCGCAGGTAGTCACGGGTAGTCACGGTTAGTCGCAGATTGTCACAGTTAGTCAGACGTAGTCATGGGTACTCGGAAGTAGTTATGGGTTATCGCAGGTAGTCTCAGGTTGTCACGAGTTGTCGCAAGTAGTCTCGGGTAGTCGCAGGTAAACACGGGTAGTCACAGGTAGTCGCAAGTGATCACTGGTAGTCGCAAGTAGTCGAAGGTAGTTGCAAGAAATCGCAGGTAGTCGCAAGTAATCGCAGGTAGTCGCAAGAAGTCGCAAGTACTCGCAGGTAGTCGCAGGTAGTTGCAAGTTGTCATAAGTCGCAAATAGTCGCAGGTAGTCGCAAGTAGACGCAGGTAGTTACAGTTAGTCACGGGTAGCCGCAGGTTGTCGCAGATAGTCACAGGTAGTCACGGGTAGTCATTAGTAGTCGCAGGTAGTCACGGGTAGTCACGGTTAGTCGCAGATTGTCACAGTTAGTCACAGGTAGTCATGGGTACTCGGAAGTAGTTATGGGTTATAGCAGGTAGTCTCAGGTTGTCGCGAGTTGTCGCAAGTAGTCTCGGGTAGTCGCAGGTAGACACGGGTAGTCGCAGGTATTCACCGGTAGTCGCAGGTGGTCATGGATAGTCGCATATATAGTTACGTATTTCAATAACTCCATAAAACCTAAACGAAACGTTTGCGGGCTGCTAGTATTGTAATATTGTTATAATAACTGAACATAAATATGTTGCCAACAAATTGTGACTATCTTGTAAAAATCGTAAAACCTGTGAACAGTGCCAAAAAACAATACACAGAATATATTGTACCATACGGACTCTGTTTCTCACTCATTTCTGTTGAAACCAGCCAAAACAGAGGAAATAATAAAAGTTATCCGTAGTTTATCCAGTAATCATTCCAGTGGCTTCAATTATATACCTTTAATGACGATTTAAAAAAATTATTCATACTATTGCCAGTGTCTTAGCAACAAATCGCTTGAAACAGGGGTTATTTCCAGACAGACTAAGATTGCAAATGTAATTCTAATTTTCATAAAAGTAGACTGTAGCCAGACTAACCATTATAGACCCATATCCATCCTTCTGATTTTTTCTAAATTAATTTATTTCTTTTAGTGATAAATTTAATATCATAAACAATTCTCAGTTTGGGTTTAGAAACAATCTCTCCGCCGTAATTGCAATACACAAACTATTGAATGATATCACAAAATCAATCGAAGAAAAGAAAAAAGTTACTTACCTGTTCTTCAGTTTGTGACAATCATTCTGTTCTTTTGGAAAAATTAGAAAAAAAAAAAAAAAAAGGTATCAGAGGCTTTGCAAGTAAATGTTTCAAATCCTATCTAGTTAACCATAAACAGTACCTAGGAATTTGTAATAAAATTACAATATACGATATTAAACGAAAATCAACTTTAAAAAATATTACACTAGGAGTGCCGCAAAGACTCAATTTTTGGACCGCTATTATTTTTACTATATGTAAATGGTTTTACTTCTTCAGCGTTACTAAACGAACATACACCAGTTAATGCTTTCTTAACACAATTAGCTGATGACACAAGTCTAATAGTGTTTGGAACTAGTCTACATGTCCTTCGGGAAAATATTCTCGAAACCATTAGTAAGATAAACTATTGGTTTAGTCATAACAGCCTAGTATTAAATCTCACTGAAACCAATTATATACACGTCATCAATTCAAAAAATTACAGAATTCCTCGATATCTGTACACAATGTAATAAATTAAGTCAAACGGAAGCTACGAAATCCTAGGACTTGAGTATGACACAAATTTGAATTCGAAACACATTATAAGCTGAATAAAAGACTTGCATGAACAGCAATGTGTTACGTATGTTACAAGATGCCTGAGGGGCGTATCTGTGCTTGTGAGGGATGGAGGTCTTAATAAAAATAAGAAAACCAAATTTGTTTTTTAATTTATTCACACAACTATTATTTAGAGCATTAAATAATCTATCTATACTATTACTCTTTATTTGTCAGTGAGAGTAATATTTAATGTCTATTTCATCCCTAATTAAAGATTTTCTAAAAATCTCTGTTTGGTTATAGTCAATTAACTCCCACTCGTAATTGATATACATTCAGTCTGTATGTTGCCATTGTTTGTAATATCTTTCACTCATCCATCCAATCTAATAGTCCAGTCTGCTAGTCGCACCCTTCACTGCTCTGATGCTCGCAGTCGCAGATTTTCCTCCCGCTGGTCACTTCCAGCGCTACTCGTTGCTCTTATAGCTCGTCATTTATCGCTTATCGTCGCACAATCGCCCAGATTCTCGACTCTCATAAACTCATCAACTCCCGGCTCAGAGGCCCAATGCGCTTTTATAGTCACTAGCCTTGACCTGAAAAGTCCTGCGCACCCCACATCACACTCGAAGTAACTCGGTCATTAATCCAGAACATTCTTCACATAAATTCGGAAATTCTATCCGCCGAAGATTAGGAGCAAGCGAGCTGACAAAGGGTTATTGCGGCGGAATGCCTTCATAAATAAAACCCTGGTAAGATTATCGCTCGCCTGTCAATCAAACATTCCTTTATGACTCGCCGCCCGATATCATATTACTACTCTGCTCTACACACACTCTTCTCTCTGTTATGAAGTCGATTTTTGGTCAACCTTATACAAGGAGGGTTAGGGGCTTTGTGGTAGTGAATATGATAGGAGTCGTAGCTAAGGGTAGAGTAAGGCGATGGACGATAGTAGAATACCTGGAATAGAGACGGATTATTATTCTGATTAACGGAATATCACAATTACAATATGGGATGTGTTAATTGAGCACCTTTTCTAAATTAAACATTATTACCTGCCTAAATTGTATCAACTACGTAACTGGGTTTATTCCACCTTAAGTAGAGTCCCGAATGTTGTGGCGGCTACAGCGATCGGCGTAGCTGGTCTCTTCAGTAGGGTTTCATCGTTGCCGGCGTCACGAAGATAAATACAACGTCCACCACTCAGTACTGCTAGATATTGGCATCGCAGTGGTGCTATCTACCCTGATTCCTTGCTTGTGGGGAGGGGGGTGGGTTCTTCCTTACTGGCACTGCACGCCCTGATTACAACAACAGCTGTCCTGAATACTGCTTAAAGCGAGCGGGCGTGTTCAGGCGACGACATAAACTACAGACGCCTTCGCGCCAGTGTAACAGCTCCCCCAAGAGATGCAAAGCACCGATACATAACACTTCCCCTCCTCAAGTCTGTTCGTCTCGAACAGACTGTGCAACATCAGGACCTTAGTAAAGTGCCAGTTGGTCGATGTGGACAACCTTCGGCTTCACCCAAGAGACTTGACGAAAATCCCGAATGCAGAATACCACATCACTGATAGCCACATCAGTTGAAATACCTCGCCTGACATTCTCCTATCATACCACCACTTCATCCTGTCACTATTTATTCCGAGGTACTGTGAAGGAAATCATGAATGCCAACTAATATCTTACGTAATTTGCTTGCTTAATCAGGCGCTGCAGCTTCGTCTTCTCTCTGTCAGCCAAACAACAGGTCAATAGGAAGTCATAGCTCTCTTCCAAACAGCATCCTTGACTGTTTGACCCTTGTGCACTGGTGAACTGCTGAGCGGTAAGCAAGGAGAAACAATGGCACCTTTGAATCCCAGTGCTTTTGGTTGTCTGTCACAAAGATCGACAGGTACTACTCAAGAGTGTGGTTAAGCCTCTCGAACATTCCATCCGACTGAGAGTGTAAGGCTGTAGTCGAAGTCTTTTTCATACCCAGAATATTTGTTACCTTCTGGAAGATCGCCGCTTCAAAGTTTCTACCCTAATCGGAATGGAGTTCTACTAGCACTCCAAACCTCGAGAAGATATGTTCTCTGAGTGAATGGGCCACAGTATGTGCTTGGTTTGGGAGGGGAATGACCTCAGGCCACTTAGTTAATTCATCTTGGGCCACCAGTAGATGCCCATTACCTCTCTCTGTGACAGACAAGGGATCCATAATATCTACTGCCATTCTCTCGAATGAGGCTCCAGCATTTTATTTCTGGAGGTGACCTTGGCCCCTGTTCCTAGGGCCCTTCCTCGCAGCGCAGTGTAGGTGTCCCACATTAAACACCACTTCTCAACACCCTCGCTACAATGAAGCCAGTAGAAGCTCAGTCTAAGGCCGTGTCAGGATTCAGGTATATACTGGTGTACTTGCATCCTTGCATACTTTACTTACCCTTGGCACCAAACTTGATGAATCCGGACAGGCAGTCTTGTTGGCTTCGGCGTCGTCTAGGAGCCAGCTATTCAATTTTTTAAAATGTGTATTCGTACGAAGAACTTGATATTTGCCGATAATTATATGGTTAAATGAAGGTTTAAAGTATATTTAAAATTGTTTCACATGACACTTATTGTCTTGCTGATTGTATGTGAATTTGCAATATTATTGCTTGTTTTACCATAGCTGTTAGTTCTAATGCGAATTTATTGATTAAGCCATTTTTTTAAGGTGCACCTCAGGATAATTATCAACTCAGTTCATAATTATATGCTACGAAGAAATTATGATGACATAGTAATATTTAAAGACACTTATTATTATGCCGGAAATCAAGTGTAACCCACAAATTGTTTCTCAAAATGGCAGCACTTATATCGCAAGTATTCTAGAAGTATACATCTTCGTATACTATATCTTCGTATACTTGTATGTTTCACTTGCCATTCGGACAGCAATAATGTCACTTCTGGGGACAAGGTACGCACAGGTATGTACTTCAGGCGAATTCGGATACAACCTAACACTGTCGAGATCCTTATTAACACCTAAGTGCCCACTGGCTGCTGCATTATGCAGTTCCTTTAAGACTTCGGGAATCCTACATTCTGGAAGTACCAGCTGTAAATGTGTATGTTTTCCATTATTACTTTCCCAGTACCTGCAAAATACACCATTATTCAGTACGAGGGAATTCATTATGCCCAGTATTCTTTAACTTCTTAGTCACGGGTAGTGAGATATATGCGCTCAGGTCGGATATCTCTTCCCATTTTGGCCGACAGCCAGCTTCTTTCCACTTTAGTAATGGCTGCAAAGTGGGATCATTCAGCTGATCTTTCCTAATACCCTCACCACTCCAGATAAGTGACCCGTCACAAGATAGAGATCCTTGAAGTCTTGCCCCCTGTACGTTAAGTGATTCGCCACTCTTTAATTCGTGACGTACGCAATGGCGACAGAATGGCTCACATGGCCTCCTAGAAATCATAACATTTAACATTTTTAACGAATTTTTATTTTGCATTAAAGACTAATTTCCACAAGCATTAAGCCAGGAGAGATTGTTAAATATTGAAAAATTAAAATAACCGAAAAAAGTATCCATGCACACACCTGTACAAATTCAATCCTATTGATTTTCTTAAAGTTTGCCTAGAACCATAAAAAATATTCACAGGAATGCCATTGACTAATTTATATTTTGCTAAAAAAAGTGTTTCGTTATTATTTCACTTTTGATTTACTTTACAAGTGGTTGCAGAAATACTAAAAAAATTAAAATATTTTATAATTTTGTATTAAATTTTTAGAAATGAATAAAATAATTTAAGCTTAAAACTCACAATATAAACATAATAAACGTTAAATTTAATGTTAAATATACTAAATATAATACGTAGCGCTTTCTAGCATCCGTATTTGTAAGTCCATGTGCTTTTATTTATATCGAGTAAGTACAAGCCTTGTCACCGCAAGAAATATGTTTGTATTTTTTTAAAACTAGATATAGGGTGGAATTTTTTGTCCAGTAAAAAAATATTTATATATTATAAAATTAATTTTCATGTCACAACATATTTAACATGATTGGTTCAGCGTCAGTGACGACACACGAAATTCAACGATGCCAAGTTGCAATATCGATTTCTTAACACTCCGTTACATTTCGTTCCGATAGTCGCTATGGCCATCTCAAAAATACGCATTTTTGCATTCCGACACGTGATACCAGAATGGAAGTATCGGCTCAATCCGCTAGCGTAATTATTCCTATAGTTTCAAAAATTGGGCCCCAGAATGGAAACATAACTCCCTTTCATGGGATATGCCTGCTGTTAGCATATAACTTCGTATTTTATATTTGAAGTCAACTTTTTTTTTTTTTCCTTTTCGAAGATAGTATTTTAATAACTCTATTTTACCACCGAATCGCAGAAACAAGTAAAATAATGCGGAAATTGTAAAACTGCACGTACAAAATATGTGAATTAACATGAGGCATTTGCAAAAGGAGAATACTGACAGTAAAATTACTTGGTAAAACATTGACCAAAGTACAGAGATGATGTATTTACAATTACAATGAATCTGGGATTTCATCTTTGTGTAAGTGAAAAGTACATTTACACTGTGGTGAAATAGCATTGCGATGGTTGTGATAATGGACATATTATGTAGATGTAAAGATACTCCGACATCGGTGGAAACATTGCTGCCACATACATTATTGTAAAGTTAGTCGTGCACATTTTCTTCACAATAATATAATGTTTGCAACGGTGTCCGCAGTGTCGCCCACATAGGCGTCGCTGATGTTCGGTGTTGGGGACAGTGTTAGGTTCGCCCGTGTGTACGCACGCACTTGCAGCATATTCCTAGTGTAATCACATGAGCACAGTTCTTCCTGACGAACAGCAATACCAGCTCTCACTGCGCAACTCGTAATATATTCTAGCACCACGCAATATACGATTGCAACATGTGGTATTGCCTACACTACAGGAGACCCACAACTATAAATTCTTTTTTTTTTTATTTAGATGACCTGTCTGCATCCAAACATTGCGCCACTCGACGTCACTCTACGAGCACTTATGTGTTACATCAATTTAAGATAAAGAGCCTTATTTAGTAACTCTAACGTCTGAGTTCTGAGAAAGAGTTACAAAGAAAAGCTGGATTTTATCTTTAATACATTGCAAAGATAAGTTCTAACTTGTTATTTGTTTTCTTAACAAAATCACAACGAATTTGCCGTGAAGTAAATGTGAGTTACGTACTGCGCTGTCGTATAAACTACAGATAACGTTAGTTTTTACATAATACAAAAATATATACAGCGTCTATAGGAAACATGAGTTCAAACTCGGGCACGTGATTAGTGACCAGAAAAATGAAAGATTGATGTAGGACACCCATGGTCCAATGCAAATAATAAGGGCTGTAGCAGCCCCCTTACCCATGGTCCATTTCAAATAATAAGGGCTGTAGCAGCCCCTAAATGCGGTGGGCGACAAGGACATTACGTGGGATACTAGGCAAAGTACTCGTGTTAGAGGAACACAAATTGTTATACAGAGCAAGTAAACCAAGATCTTAGATACACGGTAGGTATGGTCCGTCGTACACAACCCCATCATGTAAATAATTGGGGTCGGAACCATTTAATTGCATGCAACATGTACACAGTGAGGTTTAATTGATTGTGGATGCCATAAGATGAAGAAAGACGACGTAGGTAGCAAATAAGTACCCCTTATTGCAACTGTCTAGGACCCACAGTCTCCGGTTAAATCGCAAACAAAGGGTACAGTGGTAGCAATAGCATGGCCTAGTGAGTAGGCAACCCGTCCCGAACCCGAAGGAATTCAGCGGGGAGTCCCCGCCGAATGCGGGAAGGGAGTGTGGCGGCACGTAACAGCTAGGTCTTGAGAGCCGATGAGGGTGATTTAGGTGAGTATGGAGCTGCGCCGGAATGAAAGGGCGGGGCTAATGGGAGAACTCCGAGGCTAACCGGGTTCACGTCCCGGCCGGGTCATCCCTGGATGTTCGTATGTGGGCATCGTGCTGTAAGCTGCCGCTGGTTGGCGAGTTTTCTAAGGGTTATTCCGTTTGTTATTCCGAGAGAGAGAGACAGAGAGAGAGAGAGGGAAGGATTTAAGTCATACTTTGTGGTGCTCAAGCTTATGTCACAGAGAGTTTCAAGCAATCGGATATATATTTAATTTTTTGTAAAAAAAAAATATATATATGTTTTAGTGGTTTAACCGTATATTAAGGGGGGAAGGGAAGAAATAAACACACACTTGAAATGACTTGCATATATAACTAACTTTCGTTATAATTTTTTACTTGGAACATTTATTTCATTATCCCTCAAAAACAACAATCACATAGCGATACCAGACAGTTGTACACGGTCAGATAAGTTTTCTAAACTTTTAAAACCAGTGCTTTTGAAATTTGTTAGAAAGATATTCATGGGGTACTACAAGAAACACGTTGCATAATTTTAATACAGTTCAAATATTGTCTAGATAATATGCAGTTAATTATTCAATGAATATTATACATAAATAAATGAGGTGTCCGTTCCTGGCGACTAACTATTACGACTGCAACTGCTACCAACATTGTTTGAATACTTACAATGTAAAGGAGAGGGGGTCCACTCCACGGTACTTATAGTCAGTAAGTGTCCGCGCTATACCAAACCCTAGCTGTGTCCTTACAATGTAAAGGAGAGGGGGTCCACTCCACGGTACTTATAGTCAGTAAGTGTCCGCGCTATACCAAGCCCTAGCTGTGTCCTTACAATGTAAAGGAGAGGGGGTCCTCTCCACGGTACTTATAGTCAGTAAGTGTCCGCGCTATACCAAGCCCTAGCTGTGTCCTTACAATGTAAAGGAGAGGGGGTCCACTCCACGGTACTTATAGTCAGTAAGTGTCCGCGCTATACCAAACCCTAGCTGTGTCCTTACAATGTAAAGGAGAGGGGGTCCACTCCACGGTACTTATAGTCAGTAAGTGTCCGCGCTATACCAAGCCCTAGCTGTGTCCTTACAATGTAAAGGAGAGGGGGTCCTCTCCACGGTACTTATAGTCAGTAAGTGTCCGCGCTATACCAAGCCCTAGCTGTGTCCTTACAATGTAAAGGAGAGGGGGTCCACTCCACGGTACTTATAGTCAGTAAGTGTCCGCGCTATACCAAGCCCTAGCTGTGTCCTTACAATGTAAAGGAGAGGGGGTCCACTCCACGGTACTTATAGTCAGTAAGTGTCCGCGCTATACCAAGCCCTAGCTGTGTCCTTACAATGTAAAGGAGAGGGGGTCCACTCCACGGTACTTATAGTCAGTAAGTGTCCGCGCTATACCAAGCCCTAGCTGTGTCCTTACAATGTAAAGGAGAGGGGGTCCACTCCACGGTACTTATAGTCAGTAAGTGTCCGCGCTATACCAAACCCTAACTGTGTCCTTACAATGTAAAGGAGAGGGGGTCCTCTCCACGGTACTTATAGTCAGTAAGTGTCCGCGCTATACCAAGCCCTAGCTGTGTCCTTACAATGTAAAGGAGAGGGGGTCCACTCCACGGTACTTATAGTCAGTAAGTGTCCGCGCTATACCAAGCCCTAGCTGTGTCCTTACAATGTAAAGGAGAGGGGGTCCACTCCACGGTACTTATAGTCAGTAAGTGTCCGCGCTATACCAAGCCCTAGCTGTGTCCTTACAATGTAATGAGAGGGGGTCCACTCCACGGTACTTGTAGTCAGTAAGTGTCCGCGCTATACCAAGCCCTAGCTGTGTCCTTACAATGTAAAGGAGAGGGGGTCCACTCCACGGTACTTATAGTCAGTAAGTGTCCGCGCTATACCAAACCCTAACTGTGTCCTTACAATGTAAAGGAGAGGGGGTCCTCTCCACGGTACTTATAGTCAGTAAGTGTCCGCGCTATACCAAGCCCTAGCTGTGTCCTTACAATGTAAAGGAGAGGGGGTCCTCTCCACGGTACTTATAGTCAGTAAGTGTCCGCGCTATACCAAACCCTAACTGTGTCCTTACAATGTAAAGGAGAGGGGGTCCACTCCACGGTACTTATAGTCAGTAAGTGTCCGCGCTATGCCAAGCCCTAGCTGTGTCCTTACAATGTAATGAGAGGGGGTCCACTCCACGGTACTTGTAGTCAGTAAGTGTCCGCGCTATACCAAGCCCTAGCTGTGTCCTTACAATGTAAAGGAGAGGGGGTCCTCTCCACGGTACTTATAGTCAGTAAGTGTCCGCGCTATGCCAAGCCCTAGCTGTGTCCTTACAATGTAAAGGAGAGGAGGTCCACTCCACGGTACTTATAGTCAGTAAGTGTCCGCGCTATACCAAACCCTAACTGTGTCCTTACAATGTAAAGGAGAGGGGGTCCTCTCCACGGTACTTATAGTCAGTAAGTGTCCGCGCTATACCAAGCCCTAGCTGTGTCCTTACAATGTAAAGGAGAGGGGGTCCACTCCACGGTACTTATAGTCAGTAAGTGTCCGCGCTATACCAAGGCCCTAGCTGTGTCCTTACAATGTAAAGGAGAGGGGTCCCTCCACGGTACTTTAGTCAGTAAGTGTCCGCGCTATACCAAGCCCTAGCTGTGTCCTTACAATGTAAAGGAGAGGGGGTCACTCCACGGTACTTATAGTCAGTAAGTGTCCGCGCTATACCAAGCCCTAGCTGTGTCCTTACAATGTAAAGGAGAGGGGGGTCCTCCACGGTACTTATAGTCAGTAAGTGTCCGCGCTATACCAAGCCCTAGCTGTGTCCTTACAATGTAAAGGAGAGGGGGTCCTCTCCACGGTACTTATAGTCAGTAAGTGTCCGCGCTATCCAAGCCCTAGCTGTGTCCTTACAATGTAAAGAGAGAGGGGTCCACTCCACGGTACTTGTAGTCAGTAAGTGTCCGCGCTATACCAAGCCCTAGCTGTGTCCTTACAATGTAAAGGAGAGGGGGTCCACTCCACGGTACTTATAGTCAGTAAGTGTCCGCGCTATACCAAGCCCTAGCTGTGTCCTTACAATGTAAAGGAGAGGGGGTCCACTCCACGGTACTTATAGTCAGTAAGTGTCCGCGCTATACCAAGCCCTAGCTGTGTCCTTACAATGTAAAGGAGAGGGGGTCCACTCCACGGTACTTATAGTCAGTAAGTGTCCGCGCTATACCAAGCCCTAGCTGTGTCCTTACAATGTAAAGGAGAGGGGGTCCTCTCCACGGTACTTATAGTCAGTAAGTGTCCGCGCTATACCAAACCCTAGCTGTGTCCTTACAATGTAAAGGAGAGGGGGTCCACTCCACGGTACTTATAGTCAGTAAGTGTCCGCGCTATACCAAGCCCTAGCTGTGTCCTTACAATGTAAAGGAGAGGGGGTCCACTCCACGGTACTTATAGTCAGTAAGTGTCCGCGCTATACCAAGCCCTAGCTGTGTCCTTACACAAATTGGTGCATGTGACGATCTGACGTCACGGTGCTATTCGAAGATCCCGTGTCTTAACACAAACTGAGTCATAAGACAAGCATTCACCAACGTTGATCTTCTGTCACATACTTTGTCCTTAGATATAGAAGAAAATTTCCGTTTCTTATATGGTCTCACATGAAAATCAAAACATAAATTTTAGTAAAAATTCGCTGTAACGGAATAGCTCGGGAGCGGCTAGCAGAAAGTTCCCGAGTCATAATGATGCGAATTTGGGGGGGGGGGGGAAGAGAGGGTTGGAGGGGGAGCATATGGTAGAGCACGTACAAACATTAGCTCGAAAAACGGTAAATTAAAATGGCTTGTATTGACATCGAAACAGTGTGACAAAATTGTAGTTTACTTCAACACCCACATAAGGAATTTACTAGATGGGATGTAAATATAGATAACATTAAACCAGAAATATCCCTATTCCGTGGGTTACTTTAAAATACTTTATATAGCCACAGAGTACATATGAATACAGAGTTGGAAGTGCCACTTGTCTCATGATCTCCAGCCACACACGTTGCCACAAATACCCAACTTATTTATATTCTTTAAGAATTCACAGATGATTTGTTTTGTAACTAGGAGGAATTAAATAACTTACTTCCTGGCAAAATATTATAAGGTGATTGGCCAGCCAGGAAAACTAACGCCATTATATGTAACTTAATTAAATATGAAACATGTAGGCGGTGTGAAAGTTACGATCTCGGATGGGATGTGGTGCCGTATGGTCTGCCAACAGCCTCACGCGCTATGTTCAAGATGCAACCCCGTCATTTCGGAGGTTGTCGGTTGGATGAAAAACATTCGAGTCAACGTTGCATCAAAACCCATGCGATGCACACTTTCATGACATGCATGATCAAATGTTGGGACCTCGAGGTCCGGATGTACGCTAGCTCTCTCTGACTTAGTATTGGAGTGCTGCGGTGGGAGTAAACTACGTCGCGTGAGTTCAACTGACTTAGTATTGGAGTGCTGCGGTGGGAGTAAACTACGTCGCGTGAGTTCAACTGACTTGTAAGGAATCTGCACTAACATGAGTACATCCGCAGTCTTCTAAAACACGAGCGAAGCAACATTACTAGCCAGCAGTTCTCATAAAGCTCTCTACATCATACATATTACGTCAGCAGCGCTCCAAAGTGCGAATTACTCAAATAAACAGAATTTCTTGTATATAATTCAACGTAGGAAGGAACACATGATTGGAACACTGTCGCGGCCGCGGTGGCTCAGCGGTTAGATTGCTCGCCTCCCAACTTGGCGAACCGATTTCAACCCCCAGCTGGGCCACTCCCGGGTTTTCGCAAGTGAGAATCGTGCAGGACGATGCCGCTGGTCGGCGGGTTTACTCGGGGATCTCCCATTTCCCCCGCCTATTCATTCTGGCACTGCTCCATACTCACCTCATTTAACCCTCATCGGCTCTCAGATCTCTCCACTCGACAGGAACACTGCCAACTCTGCATCATATTGGTAATATCTAGACTTTGTACAGTAAAGAGAGCGTGCTCAGTGTTGTGTAAATCACAAGTATCGATTCTAAATCATAGATCAACAGAACTGATGGTAGCCACACAGTCGTGAACATATTCTACTCATTTATATCTTGTCTTGATTGTCAGTAATTATTTACCGCACTTAAAACATTGTTTGTATAACCGTACTTGGTTGCATTAATTATACGGAACGAATATTTGCTCATATATTGCGTACAGAAACAGCATAAATATTAATTCCTGTCATGTATTGAGGTCATCCGACCCGGAAGTAGTTGGTTATGTCATTGTAGATGGTAGCTGTCGCCTAGAGGATATTGGAAATCCATATTCTCTATCCCGTTGATAAGAGAATACGTTAACTTTTAAAATCATGAAATAAATGTTAAAATTGGTTATTTTCTGTTGAATCGCATATTATTTTGCAAACATGATATCGACTATGGGAAGAGATATGACTCATATGCTGACACCCTCTTACCACAGTAGCTACCTACGTCGGCCCAACGTTTGGCATTTGTTTGGAAATATTGGCTGTATGTTGGGCTGGAACACACAATTCAATACAACTTTGGCCCAACGTAAGATGTCACAGAAAATATAAATGGGAAGTTGTTTCGCAGTAATGTTTAGTTCAAGACGGCCTGCGCAATTCTGTTGAACATTCTGAGTAACAACGTGGATTTCTACGCCTGTTTGTCACAGACCATTTTCACATTGAAATGTATATTTGCTGCCTTTGAGCTGCAGGTGAAACGAGCACATTGATCCAAGCAGCAGCGGTACATGAATGTGATGGAATGTGTGCGCCATGGGCCGTCATCGACGACGCATATAGCGAGCGAGTGTGTTGTGTGCTACATGCACGCGATAGATGCAACAGTCGTTCTTAATATCGAGGTCTCGGGAGCCGATGAGCGTGAAGTGAGGTGAGTACGCAGCAGCGCAATGGCAGGAGAAACAGGAGATCCCCGAGGAAACCCGTTGACGAGTGGCATCGTCCGGCACGATCCTCACGTTAGGAAATCCAGGATCCACCCGCCGGCAATGTAACCCGGTCCACACAGGTGGGAGGCGGGTAGTCTAACCACTAGACCACCTCAACCCCGCGAGAGCGCGAGATAACGGGGAACCGACTAACACTGCAGATATTGTTCTCTGTAACTGTTATGTGGCAAAACTCAGAAGGCAAAAGGCATTGCACACATGAAATGATAGAGATCGCGATCAGTGTGATGCATTGCGCCATCTTTAAGAGCAGCTTCGTGATGATCCTGATTTGTTCAGTCAGTAGACAAGAATCACACCACACACATTTTGCTACATTGTAAAAGCAATACACAATCGATTTACAAAAATTACTATAAACTTCCAGTTGCCAATATCCGTTAGAGGTAACTTGTAACTCTGAGGTAAACATTTCAAATTCTGAAATTCGAGAATTATTGAGTAAAACGAGATACGATACATTCAAAGATGCATTTACTTTTAAAGCTGTGATTATCTTTGTATTACACTCGTTAAATACCTGGCTTTCATATTCACAATATTATAACAGCAGAAAATTTTGTATCCCATATACGACAAAAATATCATAGACGGAATAAAATATCAACTTTAACAAAGAAATGTATTGAGTCCAAACAAATGCCACACAAACACAAAGTAACACAAAAATAACGAAACTTATTTACGTAGCAAAGAGCCCTGAAACAGATAAAGAGAAAATGATGTAACTGAAATCAATCATGCTGGGTGATCATACATGGCAGAAAAGAGAAAATCAAATAATATACATAACAAGACTTTCCTGTATAATTAAATGACATATAGGCCCAGAGGGAATATATTTAAAATCAATAACAAAAGTGACTTGTGGTTGTTCTTCATTCAATGTTTTCTTCCCTTTTTTAATTTACTTTGTTTCAAAATATTTACAAACCGAAATTCTTAACCAAATTATTATTTCGAAAGGGATTAACTGATAATGCAATATATTGGTTAAAGTCAATATTAAAACGTGGACCATTAAATACTCAACCTGAAGAATCTTTCATAACTCTAAATCAAAATTGTCAGAATAGAAAAATTGATAATGGATATGGACAATTAATCGTCTTGCAACTACAACATGAGTTCTATAGTTTAATGGAACTTTGTCAAATCAAAGTAAACTAACTGCTCAAGCTTAAAATTATTAAAATGTAATTATGTATGTTAGTTAAAAATAGCATAAAATTTGAAAGAATATAATTTTAAATGTGTACGACAAAAAGATTCTTGTAGACTTGAGCACGTGACAGCAGATCCATATCACTTGCCGCCCACTAACCACATCCACTGCTGTGTGACGTCACCAACCTGGCTGCATGTGATCTTACGGCGTCGAGGGAGGGGCACATGCGACAACTGTGCATTCGTCTTCCTGAATTGCGATCATAATGTTATGTTGGCATTCTTGCCAACCTAAAAACTTATTTGGTCAGTTTTGGGACTATAAAGAGCAAAGAAACGCCATTCCCCGGGGTCAGGCAGCATGTCAGGCTCATTGGACACACGCATGATGACCAGCAGAGGGGAACGGCTATTCTCGTGCTCAGATAACTGCTGTTTTGTGGATTTGAAAATTTCAAAGTATCTTACTCAGAATAATATTTTAAACCACATTTTAAAAGTTTTATAGTCAAATTATGAAAGAGAGGCAACTAAAAATGGGCCGCTTGACAGATGATTTCTCTAAGATGCATATTTAATATACTGTAGTTATCATTGCCGCCTCATAGATGTGTGTTTGACTATAAATTCTTAATTATGCGAGGTTGTGGTGGAATATAGGCTATTGTATTTCTTTACATATATTGAAAAAGTAATTTCTGTAATAAACAGGATATATATATATATATATATATATATATATATATATATATATATATATATATATATATATATATATATATATATATATATCGTTTTTCAATGGAAGAGAATCGCCCCCTATATATATATATATATATATATATATATAGGGGCGATTCTCTTCCATTGAAAAACGAGAAGCTGTTAAAACAAAAACAACATACGTAGAGCATGGCGTAGGAGATTTTCTTGTTCATTTAAGTGCATTTGAAAAGTGCAGCAGTGAAGATTGGGTACCACGCAGTGGAGATGGAAGGATCGTCTAGTTGTTCTGCTCGACACTATTCCCACGATGTGTCGAGACAAGCGGCGGAGTGGAAATTGTAAATATCCAGTTTACTTGCATACACCATGCGACACCAGTGTACTCTGCTAGCGGCGAGAACATTTGCAAAATTGTGAAATGTCTGAAAATAATATTTGTACGACTTTTCTGCACAGTTTCCATAAGGAAAAGGAGAAAAGAACAGTTTATTTTGATGACCGCGATATTTATTTTGCACTTGTGACTTATTTTTCCTTCTACTGAAAGGCGTTTCCTTATCGAACGCTCAATGCCAGACACAATTGCATGTCAAGTGTTTGTTGTTGTGAACAATATTGGAGGGCGTGAATAACAGTTACGACATAAGCTGAGTCAATTCACCGCCGGCTTATAAGTGCCCGCTCGGGAACAGCAACGCTACTTGGGGTGGAATATTTCCTTGCGCAAAACTCTCCCATAAGAAATGTCGCTTCGCTCATAACCTCAGTAGATGGGGAGGGGGGAGGATACTATGAACTGTTGGCAGCTACCTTCGATTGCGATTGCTACTTTTTCATACCTGTTACTTTCCACATGCGTTGAAGAGTATTACTGCAAATTACTTCGGGTAGAATATTGTACGTCCTTAGCGATGGCGAGAAATGCCTTAACACATTGTCCTAACACAATATTGATCAAAAATTTTCCGAAATTTTAATTTTAAAAAAAAGGTCACCTCTTTATGTGAACAGTAGCGTGAACAGATAGTGACGAATGTTTATGTAACTAAAGTCCTTGTAAACTCATATTTAATACGTTGAAGTAGGGAGTGTCATATTTTCATTATTTCGACTCCATTATAATTTTAATTTATAACGAAAATTGCTTTCTAACATTTTAGATTTACTGAAACGGAAAACAACATTATTGCATATTTTAATTGTGCATAAACACTTGTGACTCAACGAGGAAAACTAGATGTAGCAACATTACAAGGCACTATGCAATCAATGCTATCGATATCTGCGATATTTACATTTCTCCCCTACAGAGAGCAGCTGTGTCATTTCACAGTTGCTACTACTGTCGATATCTTTTCACATACTGCGATTGCCATTTACTTTATTCCAGTGAAATATTTCACAGGTTGCGGTGTTATCGTAAATCGTAATAAGTTAGTTTGTGTTGTGGTACTGAATATAACGAAGAAAATATTTCGTAAACGAAGACGTATTTTATCTGCTAAATGACATTTTAATTATTGGCGTCTCCGGAATATTCATAAAATTTCACAACACATTAATTTAAATAATGAGGAACGATGAAGGTAAAGTAGTGGTGTAGCACAGCTCCATAAGCTGTAGGTCGTGGCTACACTACAGGGCGGTGTGAATGGCTACCTTCTTTAACACAGACATTTCAGTGATTCTTTGTAACTCTTCGTATTTGAAGGCAGTGACAAGAAACATGCAAGATGTCATACTAAGTAGGACGCTTTGTAGTAAACTCCAATATTGTGGGAACAAGGCGATTTTTTCTAAAGGCAGTAATTGCTGACACTTTTATAACTTTACGTTTTCATCCCTAACGTGACTTAAACAAAGTCATTCCTGTTGTGACTTAAACAAAGTCATTCCTGTTCTTTGCGTAGACTGTACACCTTTAACTCCTGGCTTCAAACTTCTGATACATCTCCTATCAGTAAAGTCGCCTGTATTTCATGAACAGATTCACGCTCAAACTAGGTTCCAGTATTCTACGAGCCCACTTCCAACTTTCTTTTCATGGTTATTGGTCACATATCTTAGAAAGAAGCCTGAAAAGACCAATTATAATTAAGTTAATTCAGCCATTGTACATCCATGATTCACGGACAGACCCCTAACACGAGTAACAGTTCTCAAGAAGGATGCTGAGAAATATTGTTTTGGATTACAAATAGAGGACATTTTTGGCGACAGACATGCGTCTCTATATATCAGTCCTGTACAAAGACATAACAGCTGGCCCTATTACAGATTGAGCGGGATATGTCGCGTAGCTAATTTGATCATGCAAATCTCATATTTGTAATTGAGGAGACATTAGTAAAACATGTATTTACTTGTGCAACTTCAGGACACAGTGGAAGTGAAGTAACCCATATCGGGGATGTTTCTTAAAAAAATTCCTATTCCAAGTTACAAATTTCCTCAGTAATGGCTATTTGATCACCACCATTAAGTAACGTTATTGGTAGTTCTTTTAAGGAATTACTTCCTTTGTACTTATTTTCCTATATTACAGTGTAGGAAAATTAGTATGAAAGGTGATGAAAGATTAGTTCTGATTGGCTGGCAAATAACTTACTGTCGAACACCCGACACTAAAATTTATCAATTACTGTTTGCAGGACTGAAAAGGACATGTGTAGATGTAGGTAAATTTTGCAAATTCTTCCAGGGGGAGGTAGAGATCAAACACATGCACTTTAGTGATTCTTTTATGGCTAGAGTCAACGAGCGAGATGGCGCAATGGTAACTCGCTGGACTCGCATTCGGGAGGACTCGGGTTCGATTCCTGGTTCGGTCATCCTGAGGTCGATATTCCGTTGTTTCCCGAAATCACTTCCATGTGAATGATGTTCAGTAACAAATGCCGTGGCAGATTCTTTCCCAGTCCTTCCCCAATCCCTCCTCCCCGAGCAAATTGCACCGTCTCTGATGACCTCGCTGTCGACGAGGCGTTAAGGTCTACGTTGCTAAATAAATTCGCGAAATTTATGTCCCTCTAGCAGTGAGTCTTACTTAATGGCTTCTTAAATAAATTCATACGTTGTTGTTTTATCACCCAATAATACGTAGAAAAACACTGGCATCTTTTAAGTTTAAAAGATAAGTTACACATCTGAGATTTTAAAAAACCTATTCCTATATAATTTACAGATCATGACATTACCTATGTCTTTATCAGTCAAGTAGGCCGAGTTTAAATTGTATATACTGTGATAACAAGAACCATACATTATTTTTGTATGCAATTTTACTTAATTGGTTTATTATTTTTAAACGATTTTCATACTTTAGTAAAGATTCAACTATACTTGCGTTAAAATAATTCCTTCCATCACGTATTAATACATTCATGTTGTGCCATTTGTATTGGCACAGCTTTAATTTTTTTGGTTGCTGTTAATTTAATAAGTTTTTCATTAATAACTTCTTCGCCAAAATGATTGGTTTAATTAAAACGTGCTCCAATTATATTTATTTGATTTGTTTATGCTAATCAAAATGTAAAACATTAAGAATCTATTTAAATTAATTTACTTTTTCCCTGGTCTTATTAACTTGAAGAGGCAAATTATTTGATGTAAATTTAAATAATTTTACTATATGATATATGTCTATGTTTTGTCCAAAACTAAATTCTACTTAATAATTTAATGAGTTTTTAGTATTTGCAAGATGCAAATATTATTTAAAGTAACAAAATGAAATATTTTTTAGTTATCTCTGTATAATACATCTTCTAAATATTATATTACATATCGATTAGTTACACTAGACTGGAGTTCTGAGCGCGATCAATTTCATATATATTCCTGCTCGCGAGGTTATTGCCTCCTTGTTGAACTTAACCATACAGCATGTAGTTGTTCTACGAATATTTATCTACTTCTGAACTTTCTTCTTTCCATGTAATCGATAATTTCACCCGCCGATAAGGCAGTGCACGTGTTGGAGTTTCGTTCTACGATGCAGTAGATCGTGGCCTGGGATGATTTTTTCACACCCTTTCTTGGTTTCTTATTGAGTGCTGCTTCTTGGCCTACGCAGCAGACGAAATTTTGATTCTCTCCAGCACCAAGTAAAATCTAACCATTTTGTTCGCATGCCACGTGCTCCGAGCTTACAGCTCTCATTAACATTAATTGTTTATAGACTGGTTGAACTAAATTCTACTTAACATTGACAACTAATTAACATGATTTTTTTTGGGACGATAAACATGTAACCTACAAAATGAAGAAAATTTTGCCCTTATGGCTAAAACGGATACCCGAATATGATCCGAATATGATTTCACTTGCTGTCGTGCTGAAAATAGCATGTTTTGTTTTAAAGTTACTTAATTTGAAAAGAGAAGGCCTTAGTTGTGAAATATATTGAATACTCAAGATCTTTTGATATTTAAATTAATTATTAAAATATTTATTTTACTCATTTAAAACGCTTATGTTGTATGCCAGACGATATTATACATAAAATATTTCACACATATATATATATATATATATATATATATATATATATATATATATATATATACACACACACACACTGAGATTTTGACTTGTACTTTTTTTTTTGCTGAAATTTCTCCTCTTAAAATATAAGTACACTGGTGTGGTTAATATGAAGGTAACAGTTGTTCTATGTGGATAACAAAAGAAAACGACAACCAACAAACAATTTTATTGATAAAATAATATATTCTACAAATCAACTTTTTTTAAAGACCGGAGCACGTCTTTAACTTAAGATCTGCAAACACTACTACAACAGGAATCTGTATCCACCCTTCCACATGTATCATTCTTGTGTCGTGATGAGAGTACCTGTCGGTGCTGGAATTATCTACACGAGGGTGGTACATAACAATGTATGAACTAGCACAACAGAAATGCAGGTCACAAACTAGGAATTTAACGTGCACTTGATATTTTTAAAAATTGGTTTCACTTATTTTAAGTAAGAATAAAATGTTATAAATATAGATTAATAACAAAACACTCGGGTAAATACCATTCGCAGTGTCAGAGTGTCAAATCATATGCCACAACTCTCACTGCTCCGCGGCCACTTTGTAATAGTGTGACACGTTAGCACCACTCAAACGACGTTAGTCACTTGCATGTGTGATCATTGGCTTCTCAACAGCAGCACGATCATGAAAACGCAGTCACAGAGTAACTCACAATACAGAGGCAAAACAGCTGTTTACACCAGCCTCACACGCCAGGCGTCACTTGCCACCAACACGCTGAAACGCCGCGCCGTTCGCCAATCAACTGCTGGTGACTTACCCTCTAGCCGGTAGCATAACCATTAAGGAATCTTGTCTGAGTAGTATGTATTGGCTTGTAGTCTTGAGCAATGTTGCCGTGTGTAACATTCTCTGCTGAGCTGACTGTATCAACGTCTGGATGAGTTGGTTCCAGGCGAGATGCCACACAATTTGAAAATTTTCCTCTAGAAAAAATATATTGAATAATGATTTGAGACACACAATGTTACATACACTACATTTTGTGCATTTCAGAAAAAAAATCATATTACTGGGTTTTACAAGATGTCTTTTAATAAATGCACACTTTCTAGGTTTTTTTTTTTTTTTTTTTTTTTTTTTTTTTTTTTTTTTTTTTTTTTTTTTGAAATTTTCTCTTCTCTTCCCTTCCGCATTCATTTATGTTGAACTGAATCCAGTCCACCTTGGAAGTCGTTTTGTAGTAGTTCTCCCAACATTCACAACAAATATTGTCTTCACTTCTAAGGCCACTTTGAGTCGTAGATACACTTGCATTCTTCTTGTGATCTCCTTTATGAGATGTTTTCTTCTTCTACACTCCTTTAGAAGAAGCCATATATTGTTTAGTTTCAGGAGATGCTGGTATGGGCTTGCTTCTCTTTTTCTCTTCCAGTCTCTCTAAATTATCTCTTGCATTGAGAATATGTGCACATTGTTTAAATTCTCGTTTCTGATGAGGAGGTAGTTTTGTGAGTGGAATTATGCCATGGAGATATTTTGTTGGGTTTCATTAGATGTTGAGGGAGTAGGATCTGTTATACTCTGGGTTGTAGTCTGAGAGGAGATTTCACTTGGGATCGCAGAGGAACCTGGTGACTGACTAGGCCTATTTGGGCTAATAGGTGTGTAGTACGTCATTGGTCAGCGGAGCGACATGAGAACATCCAGTGGTTACAGAAGTACGGGATGAATCTGATATGGAATAAAAGTGGTAAGGAATTGCATCAGGGTCAAAGGGGAATATTCTAGTAGCCTCAAATCCTGAAACAGTATTAACCACAGTGGCAGCCTTCTTCCGTGCTTTGCCAATGAGTTGTCCTGCTTGATATCGGGTTATGTTCCGGCTTGGGTGTTATCGCATTCACATGGTAGTCTCTTTATTGTAGCTTGACTTCAAAGGCCCAAGAAATGAGCGATCGAATGGTTGAAGTGCTTGAGTTGTATGACTGGGCAAACAAACTATGACAACGTCTTCCTTCTCAGCAGTTTCCAACAAATCTAGCGCACTTACATGAGAAGAACGTCTATCAAGAATGCGTACTGTTTTACCTGTTGGCTTTCTTGGCACTAAATGTTCTACAAACCACTGCAGAAACAATTAAGCACTTATGTATGAAGATTTTGGATTCATGTTCACGTGTGAACCAGCAGGTAGTCCATCACAGAACTCCTGTTTTTGTTTACACCTTTCATTATAAGGACGGGAGGTAAGTATCGTCCTTCTGCAGTGAAACATCCTATCAAAGTGATGTTTTCACCTCTTTATTTAGGTGTCAAGGTATAGACACGTCTAGAGCCTTTGCTTGTTAACACTTTTTCTGGTTTGAGAGGGAAGCCATATTCATCCATATTAAAAAATGTGACCTGGTTTGTCCATCATACACTGCAGTCAGTGTTCTTCTAACACTGACTGCAGTATTTTGAAAAAAATTACATGACTCGTCACTATTCATTCCTTGATCTCTAGCAAGAGAAAGGCCTTCGTCTTGTTTTATGGTTACCTCCGGATTTCTCTTGAGAAAGGAGTCCAACCAATCATACCCTACTATTACACATTCTTTGGACAATTTATGTCGAATATTCAACTTTTCAGCAAACCTGTGAGCTAACACACGAACTGTTTTGTCTGTCAGGAGCAAATCCAACATTTGAGAGAATTTGGATATTACGAACACGTTCTTCTCATTTTCTGTACCTAAAATACCTTCCGGTCCAATGCCCCTCTTCGTGGAGTCATTCCTCTCAATTCTTCAAGAGATGGCCCGTGCTGGAATGCCGTGATACCCTTCTGCCTCTCTCTTACCTATGTTCTCTGCCTTCACTCTGGAAACCGCTTCTTTTAAAGTTTATTCCGACCAACTTGCTCTATCTGACTTTCGTTGGTAACAATTAGGCATCTTCCTTAAACAAATGTAAACATTTTATGTAATGGCTAAAACTTTAAGACTGAATAACGTCACAGGCAGATGAACAAGCATATTCCGCTTAATAAAATATAAAGTTAGAAGTATAGTGGTAAACATATTTTCAACAAGAAAAATTTAACAGGTAATACGAAATGTACAATTCTTTGTTTGTACAAAGAGTAAAAGTATATATTATTACATAACAGATTATTTACCACTACTATTCGTGTAACATTGCAAATAAAGTAGCTCAAATTTTCCAACACTTCTTTAGAATATGAAAATATATTTTCGTGTTTGAACAAAAGCTTTTAACTTAATGTGTATTATAAACACAGAACTACAAATGAAATTTCGTATGATTAATTTTATAACGTGCAGTAAAAATTCGAGTTTAATACTTCAAATGCTATATAGCCAACTAGTTTGCACAATTTTTTATTGGATAAACGTTCAATATATAAATAGGTTGTGTGCAAACAATGTTAATAAAGGATTACATTACAGTTAGAATAAATATATATTTAACACTACTGCATCTCTCCTTTATTTTTACGCGGCATTTTTACTAAAGTTGAGGAGAGATGGCGCACTTTCAGACAGCAGTAAGGAAACAGTTTTTACTATGTGAGTACATCACACGATCCAGAACACAATACAGAAGTAAATAAAACTACAAGTTGCAATAAATGTTTGAAGACAAATAGTAAGGAAGGTTTATACGCACCTTCGTTAAAGTTTATCAGGCTAAAACTACTTGCTTTGCGTAAAAGATCGGCTATTGCAAGCGCTATGGAACAGCTTTCCAGACGTACTAACATGGCGTCGCTGTGCGAAAACAAATCGAACGTTCCACATTGTCGGTGCTGCTATCTATGTACAAGTGCATTAACTACCACGGGTGTAGCATCTCTCCTGTCCCTAAAGAAATTACACTACAGTACTCTTCGGCTACGGACGAGATGGCTGAGACACAGAAGGCAAAACTAGCGATATTTGCGACCAATGATAACACCACTATCCCACTCGACAACACAGCTAACAGCGGACTGAAGCACATTTAAACTGCTCACAAACTATACTGTAAAGCAATGCCTGAATTTATGGACTCCTAGTCCTTTACTAACGAACACAATTCTCTCCGTTGACGTATGACTGCGAACATGTCTAGCGTATACATTCGTTTAAACCATCAAGCTAACTAGCAGATATTGTTTAGTTCTTTAAAATATAGACATGTTATTGTTTTTAATTATAAGTATTATGATTTCAGCAAAAAGTTTTTCACGGGGGTCAAGCGGTATATTTGTTCCGCCAAAATGAGATTTGTAAATAATAATAATAATAATAATAATAATAATAATAATCAGGGTTTTTACTCTTTAGAATATAAATTAATTAAGTTATTTTTTATCTGCGTCAGTAATTGCTATTCGATTCAACGAAATTTGGTCTCCTATTACGACCATTTCATTTCTACAATCTCATTCTACAGGGCATGGTTAAAATATGTACAGGACAAAAATGTGTTAGTTTAGGTGAGATTGGGTTAGGTTATATAAAAATATAAAAACAGGCTTCATATTCTCACTACTGTGACAGAAAGTAGTTACTTCCATCCCACAATTAATACAAATCTAATAAACATCTGATATCACAAACATTGCATCTAAAAACCATGCTATTGTTGCTGATTACGTGGTAACAGATCGTCTCTGCAATTCATTAATGCTCCGCTTCGCTCCTTTTCAGGAATTCTTTGTTTTCCTGTCATAATTCTGGCTTCATAGTAATTACTGACAATGGAACATCAAAGAAAATTAAGTTTCACGAGTTGATTAATATTTATGTGCGTCATTTTAACGGTGTGTTGTCTGCATGTTGTAAAAGCCAGGAACATATTTATATTTTATTTACAAGTTCTTGACTTTTTGTAAGCAGGAAATAACACCCAGATGAAAATAAGATACAAAAGTATTGAACAACTAGCAAATAATAAAGTTTCTATAATCAGACGTTTCCAGTCATACTTCTGCAATTGAAGTTTTGACACGAAACTGACGAATTTCTGCTGGAGGGGTGCAGCCGAGGCACAAAGTGATTCAAGGGTCGGAAATTACGTTCTACATTGTTGTGTAGTTCAGGAAATTAGTGGGAAATTACTTAATAAAATTAATAAAAAAAAACGAGAAATAGAAAATTTACATTTTTTTTGCACAAAATCTAAATTCAACGAATTTATACATTAGGGTATAGCTCCAACTATGTCATCAAAGATCCATGAGATTACAGTGAAATTCTTCTAACAAGTTCCTACTTAAGAAGTTTTCCCGCGTATTAAGTTGCGTAATCTTGCACATGTGTAATTTAAGAATTTCTTCTGGTTAAAAACATAATTTTTTCAGTCCCCTAAAAAATTCCTTAGCAGACTCTTAACCGATGTTAATACAAATCTTCGTAATCGTCCATATTGTGGCTAGTTTACGCACTTGGTCGTATACGAAGATCAATACTATTTAGGAAGAACAAGCAAATACGAATATTAGTATGCTCGAACTGCAGTCTGCAAGTTGGCAGTCTACACACAACACACACACAATGTGTTTCCCACATCGGTGTCACCTGAGACGGCAAACATTCCGCCGAGATCTGCAGTTCAGAAGCGGAAGTTTCCAGTCAGCGACGTGTACGCTGCCATAGCAGCTCACTCACATCGTCACCATTAGCCTGCACGACCTAACCGCAGAGTAGCATGCTCGCTTCTCGCCAAGAACAATCGGGTTCGATTCCCGGCGGGGTTGTTCCTGGAGAGACTTGCATACTACAAAGATATTGCTTGCAGAATGGCGTGTTTGTAGAATTATTAGCGCCGTCTTTGAAGTAAAATTCAGTATATATATATATATATATATATATATATATATATATATATATATATATATATAAGTTAACAAGACTCGCTTTTATTCGAGAAGTCGGTACGAATGAGCACTTTCTCTGATAAGTAATCAACCTATAAAGCGCGAATGTTGTGTGTGTGTGTGTGTGCGCGCGCGCGCGCGAATAACATAATTTTGAATATTAAATATCAAATAAATGGACGATGTGTCCTTACAATACAAAATTTTAGTGTAGCAAAATGTATCGCTATTTAGCGTTCTTTTCTATGAGTGGCTTCGTCATTATAACAGCTCTAAGCACTGTATTACGGTTGAAATATTTCTTCGCCAAGTTAGTAGATAACGTGACTTCGTCATTATAACAGCTCTGAGCACTGTATTACGGTTGAAATATTTCTTCGCCAAGTTAGTAGATAACGTGGCTTCGTCATTATAACAGCTCTAAGCACTGTATTACGGTTGAAATATTTCTTCGCCAAGTTAGTAGATAACGTGACTTCGTCATTATAACAGCTCTGAGCACTGTATTACGGTTGAAATATTTCTTCACTAAGTTAGTAGATAACGTGACTTCGTCATTATAACAGCTCTGAGCACTGTATTACGGTTGAAATATTTCTTCGCCAAGTTAGTAGATAACGTGACTTCGTCATTATAACAGCTCTGAGCACTGTATTACGGTTGAAATATTTCTTCGCCAAGTTAGTAGATAACGTGACTTCGTCATTATAACAGCTCTGAGCACTGTATTACGGATTGGTGTAGTATTAAAGTCGTAGGTCTTTATCTCAGAGGACGCAAGATCGAACCTAGGTTGTCTCTGACATTGAATCCGTAAATTTGGTTGTTATGAATATTAAGTTTTGTGTTTCAGTTTTGTTTAATAAATTTATTTGTTTCTGAGAGCACACTAACAATACAAAATACACTTTATGACGAGATCATTACCGAAGTTTTCGAAACACAAGACAGGCAGTTGTAATACTTTAAATATAGATTTTATCATGTAAGTCTTGTAAGTTTTTATAAGAAAAATTTTGTAATCCTACATAGGACTCTTTCGGCTACAGGGTCTCCTAGGATTTTCTTTGTAAAAGTACAACTTTATTTTCCAGTGAAAAGCGACGCGTTATTCATATGAGATATGTTTTGTTTAATTTCTCTTTTGTAACGGTGAATTATGAAATATACTTACTTTTTAACTGGACTTGCATTTCTCCATCATAAAACATGCAGACAGCAGAATGAGACAACATTTTAAACCGATGTGATCTCTCGTAAGAGACAACAAACCGATAACATTCATCTGGCTTCTTCACATTCGCTGCTGTTTATTGTCTCAGTTATCGTTGTGAGGCGAGGATATAGTTTACTTGACAAATCCTGGAAATAAGCTGGCAGTGTGCACAAAAAACCTGCCGATTCACTTTATTCTGCTGACACCAAGTTACCTCATCTAAGCTAATGTTTATTCAGTTTTTTTTTTTTTTAATCAGGAAACCGAGTTGAAAAGTCAGCAAAAGCGCTATTTGTGAAATAAACTGTAAAACTCTAATGTTCGTTTTCGCTGGCAAAAAAAAAAGCTAGCAGGTTTTCTTGCTGCTTGTAACATGAGCAAGTAATGGTGCACGAGGAAAATGTTAAAAGTCGTAAAGAGCACAAAACGGAGAAGTTATTAAGTTGCTGTATTTGCCGTTTTCCGAGCGTGAATTTCAAGCACAGGGGACTTTGAGAAAATAGCTCGCTGGACTGAGAGAAAGTTTGGCAACAGTGTAAGTGACTGCCGACATGCTGTCGACTACAGTTGTGATTGGTTTCACTAGGCAGCGCCACTTGAAAGCCTGAGATTCACGCCGACTTGAGTTCTGGCACAGGGGACTTTGAGAAAATAGCTCGCTGGACTGAGAGAAAGTTTGGCAACAGTGTAAGTGACTGCCGACATGCTGTCGACTACAGTTGTGCTTGGTTTCACTAGGCAGCGCCACTTGAAAGCCTGAGATTCACGTCGACTTGAGTTCTGGCACAGGGGACTTTGAGAAAATAGCTCGCTGGACTGAAAGAAAGTTTGGCAACAGTGTAAGTGACTGCCGACATGCTGTCGACTACAGTTGTGCTTGGTTTCACTAGGCAGCGCCACTTGAAAGCCTCAGATTCACGTCGAGTTGAGTTCTGGCACAGGGGACTTTGAGAAAATAGCTCGCTGGACTGAGAGAAAGTTTGGCAACAGTGTAAGTGACTGCCGACATGCTGTCGACTACAGTTGTGATTGGTTTCACTAGGCAGCGCCACTTGAAAGCCTGAGATTCACGTCGACTTGAGTTCTGGCACAGGAGACTTTGAGAAAATAGCTCGCTGGACTGAGAGAAAGTTTGTCAACAGTGTAAGTGACTGCCGACATGCTGTCGACTACAGTTGTGCTTGGTTTCACTAGGCAGCGCCACTTGAAAGCCTCAGATTCACGTCGAGTTGAGTTCTGGCACAGGGGACTTTGAGAAAATAGCTCGCTGGACTGAGAGAAAGTTTGGCAACAGTGTAAGTGACTGCCGACATGCTGTCGACTACAGTTGTGATTGGTTTCACTAGGCAGCGCCACTTGAAAGCCTGAGATTCACGTCGACTTGAGTTCTGGCACAGGGGACTTTGAGAAAATAGCTCGCTGGACTGAGAGAAAGTTTGGCAACAGTGTAAGTGACTGCCGACATGCTGTCGACTACAGTTGTGATTGGTTTCACTAGGCAGCGCCACTTGAAATCCTGAGATTCACGTCGACTTGAGTTCTGGCACAGGAGACTTTGAGAAAATAGCTCGCTGGACTGAGAGAAAGTTTGGCAACAGTGTAAGTGACTGCCGACATGCTGTCGACTACAGTTGTGATTGGTTTCACTAGGCAGCGCCACTTGAAAGCCTGAGATTCACGTCGACTTGAGTTCTGGCACAGGAGACTTTGAGAAAATAGCTCGCTGGACTGAGAGAAAGTTTGTCAACAGTGTAAGTGACTGCCGACATGCTGTCGACTACAGTTGTGCTTGGTTTCACTAGGCAGCGCCACTTGAAAGCCTCAGATTCACGTCGAGTTGAGTTCTGGCACAGGGGACTTTGAGAAAATAGCTCGCTGGACTGAGAGAAAGTTTGGCAACAGTGTAAGTGACTGCCGACATGCTGTCGACTACAGTTGTGATTGGTTTCACTAGGCAGCGCCACTTGAAAGCCTGAGATTCACGTCGACTTGAGTTCTGGCACAGGGGACTTTGAGAAAATAGCTCGCTGGACTGAGAGAAAGTTTGGCAACAGTGTAAGTGACTGCCGACATGCTGTCGACTACAGTTGTGATTGGTTTCACTAGGCAGCGCCACTTGAAAGCCTGAGATTCACGTCGACTTGAGTTCTGGCACAGGAGACTTTGAGAAAATAGCTCGCTGGACTGAGAGAAAGTTTGTCAACAGTGTAAGTGACTGCCGACATGCTGTCGACTACAGTTGTGATTGGTTTCACTAGGCAGCGCCACTTGAAAGCCTGAGATTCACGTCGACTTGAGTTCTGGCACAGGAGACTTTGAGAAAATAGCTCGCTGGACTGAGAGAAAGTTTGGCAACAGTGTAAGTGACTGCCGACATGCTGTCGACTACAGTTGTGATTGGTTTCACTAGGCAGCGCCACTTGAAAGCCTGAGATTCACGTCGACTTGAGTTCTGGCACAGGAGACTTTGAGAAAATAGCTCGCTGGACTGAGAGAAAGTTTGGCAACAGTGTAAGTGACTGCCGACATGCTGTCGACTACAGTTGTGATTGGTTTCACTAGGCAGCGCCACTTGAAAGCCTGAGATTCACGTCGACTTGAGTTCTGGCACAGGAGACTTTGAGAAAATAGCTCGCTGGACTGAGAGAAAGTTTGGCAACAGTGTAAGTGACTGCCGACATGCTGTCGACTACAGTTGTGCTTGGTTTCACTAGGCAGCGCCACTTGAAAGCCTGAGATTCACGCCGACTTGAGTTCTGGCACAGGGGACTTTGAGAAAATAGCTCGCTGGACTGAGAGATAGTTTGGCAACAGTGTAAGTGACTGCCGACATGCTGTCGACTACAGTTGTGATTGGTTTCACTAGGCAGCGCCACTTGAAAGCCTGAGATTCACGTCGACTTGAGTTCTGGCACAGGAGACTTTGAGAAAATAGCTCGCTGGACTGAGAGAAAGTTTGTCAACAGTGTAAGTGACTGCCGACATGCTGTCGACTACAGTTGTGATTGGTTTCACTAGGCAGCGCCACTTGAAAGCCTGAGATTCACGCCGACTTGAGTTCTGGCATGAGCGAGACGTTTGCCACATTTGCGTATCTCATTTTGTTTATTTACGTCTCGCTCTAAGGCAAACATATTTATCTGCATTCTGAGAATACTTTATACTTTCGTGACATGACATAAATGATAACTCCGTTAAAATTACAAGTAATTTGGAAAAATTGCATTTATCATGTTTTTAGCTTATAAGAGTTTTAACTCAAAATCGCCATTAGTTTAAATGTATGTGAGTTATTTTAACACAAAGCACTGTTTCAGATAAAGTAATACCTGACATCATAGGAGCCCATACTGCAAATTTCTTTGACATCCGACACTTGGTTTACCTGCTATAAGGTTTCAATAACTGACTATTTTGACATGAAATCTTACGCCATTAAATAAAAAAAAGCGAACGACATTACATAATTTCAGAAAATATCCTATGCAGCATTCCAATTACATGGCACATAATTTTGTGTTGTAGCCTATCATATTAATTTGGTTCCGTTTTGAGATTTTTACAAAAATAATTATTAAATTTTAAATTAATTTAACTTTTTAGCTCTATTTTTACAAGTTTTTTGTTTCTCACTATCGTTCATTATTTCAGAATATTGTTTATGAACGCAACAAAAATATTTAAGTATACTGTAAATTTGGAGAATATTTTAAGAGATTTGAACCCTCATAAGGCGCTCAGTGCATGTGCTGGCAATCACGTTCATTTAGCACAGAACAATTTTATAAGGTCGACTGGCACCTAAACATTGCAATCGACTTAACTTACGGGTATTTATGTCGATGGTGCCGTGAAATAAACCCGTTGTGACACATTACTAATAGAGCCATATATTTTTCGCGAAAAGATTTACTCAGAAGCTAGGCTTCAATATCCTATGTGCACTTTTATAGTCTTAATTTAGCTACTGACCGCTTGTCTTTGTGGCAGGTTTCCTGAAGTATCTCCCATTTCCCCAGCCCTTGCATTATGGCTTTGCCCTGTGCTCACCTCGCTTCACCCTCATTGGCTCTATAGTCCTCAATGTTAAGGGCTGCCCAAATGTCTCCTCTCCCCATAGCATTACCTGTATATAATCCATTATTCACGATAAGTTCACATTCTTCTAAACCCTGCTAAACTTCTACACATGCTTTTCGCGAAAATACCCTGGCCCTAGTCATTACCCCACTTTCCTCTACAAATATATTCTAGTAGATTTGAAGGGACGCTGGAATACATTGATGGTAGCATCGTGTGGGTTAAAACTCTCCTTAGAAAGCTAATTACCCATCAAATATAATAGTAATGATTGAGTAGTCCTTGAGACGGGTTGTAAGCCAGTAAAAATGACGGACGATAGAAATTAGTGCCAGTTTATTACAATACATTACACAGTATCAAAAAATGTAACATGCCCGCCCTTTGCAATTATCACCCGGAATGATAGAAAAGTATACAAGTATAATGTCCTTGCTAAAAATGTAACATGCCCGCCCTTTGCAATTATCACCCGGAATGATAGAAAAGTATACAAGTATAATGTCCTTGCTAAAAATGTAAAATGCCCGCCCTTTGTAAATTATCACCCGGAATGATAGAAAAGTATACAAGTATAATGTCCTTGCTAAAAATGTAAAATGCCCGCCCTTTATAAATTATCACCCGGAATGATAGAAAAGTATACAAGTATAATGTCCTTGCTAAAAATGTAACATGCCCGCCCTTTGTAAATTATCACCCGGAATGATAGAAAAGTATACAAGTATAATGTCCTTGCTAAAAATCGTACTGTGTGTGACGAAAATCGGTACACGGGTTCGGAATGTTTTTTTTTTTGTAGAAACACACTCTCCCACACAGACAGGAAGGCGATCTCATATACCTGTTTGCCCTTTGGAAAGTGGTATAGAAGTGACAGTTGAAAACGGGACATTTGAAATGACAAGGACTAACCACAATCAGTATCACATAGCCTGAGGCACTCGGTGATCTTACACCTCAGCGGCGGCCAGATGACGAGAGCAGCCTTCCATCTCAACGTATCATCATCACAGTTGTGTAACACTCCAGCGTAATGTTGCATCTCCGTGAGTAGGGCGAGCAGGGTAGTTCTGGTACACTTTCTTTGTAATGTTATTCCTTTCGCACCCCGCCATTTTACCCTCTTCAGCTCCCAATTCTGCTAGCCGTGTTGAATCCTGTCAACACCCACCCCAACAATTCACCACCAGTCTCACTTACCCTCCCTCCTCTCATGTAAGAACTGAATTTAGTTCAAGCATGGTACACATTTGTAAACTATATTCGTGAACAAATAAATGTAGTCAGGAACTGTCAATTCGGATTCTTCTTCGAAAAATTGCGAAATATGAGACATTATTTTGCAAAATAAAAGTCTTCATAAGAAAGCAATGTTATATTTTGAAATAAATATTCCCTGTCCCTTGTGCTCGGAAAATACTCCTGTGTTACTAAAACCACTTCCATCTGTTTAAAACGAAAGTGCCTCTAAATGTGGAAACCATCAGCCAGAAAGATTTTTCACCCTCCTTCTAAAGAGAGAGTGCTACATGAAAAATAATTGTTTTCATAATATATCCTCAGTGACCATTCAACCAAATCCAGTCAATTTTGACGTAGTCCATTCACAGTTCATTCTCACTTTTTGAAACGAACTTTTTGGAAAATCACCCTAGAAATAAGACACATTTGCCTGTTTTTCAAATAAAAATCCCATACTTATATTATTGATGTCAAAACAAAAATTAATACATTCCTGGTTGAAACTCTGAAAGATTTATTATTACAGTAACATTTATTTTGTATCCAATATGAATTAAAATGAGTGACAACACTGCTGTGTTGCCAAGAATAAAAATAATTAGTTTACACGAAAAATATTGTAAAAATCGCTTTAATGTATTATTTTTTAATTAAATGGCACCTGTTATCAAATTTACTTTTTCGAGTAGCATTGATGAAAACATCGTGTAATTTTTTGTTCCCTATTGAAATATGTATTATTTTCTTTTCTCATCAACACAATGTACAGTGTATATGTCCTAGTCTGCTCTCGTTTAATTTTTATAATTTTATGCAGAAATAATAATAATGTTTTTATTTATATGCTGCGGGAGTATAAGTCATGTATACCTGCAAGTAGAAGTTAAGCAGGGTTTAGAAGAATGTGAACTTATCGTGAAAAAGTGGACCATGTACAGGTAATGCTATGGGGAGAGGAGACATTTGGGCAGCCCTTAACATTGAGGTCTTTAGAGCCAATAAGGGTGAAGCGAGACGAGTACAGAGCAAAGCCATAATGCAAGGGCTGGGGAAATGGAGATACCTGAGGAAACCTCCCAACTAGTAGAATCATCCAACACGATTCCCACATGTGAAAATCCAAAACATGGACCAGTGTCGATGGATATCCACAGTAAAGAAGACATTGCCCACACGAAGGTGGCTTTTCTGTAAACATAAATGGAGTAGATATTGAAAACCATAGGCAACCATTGGGTGGTTCCTTATAATCCTGTATTTCTAAGAACTTTCAACGCTCACATCAATGTTGAATACTGTAACGCAGTCAAATCAATAAAATATGTTTGCAAATATGTAAGTAAGGGGTCTGACCTGGCTACTTCTTCTCTAGAGAATGAAAAAGATGAAATGAAGATATACGAGGCAGTATGGCAGTATCTCGGTTTTCCGATTCATGAGTGCTTCCCTACCATGTTCTACTTTCCTGTTCATCTAGAAAGTGGCCAAAGCGTATATATTAATAAACAAACCTCGCCGATAAAGTTATCAGTTCACCGAAAACTATGTTTATGTCCTTTATATAATTATTTTAACTAGATAACTTTGCAAAACTCCTGCTGTATGTCGAGGCAGGCCCCTACTGGGACACTATGTTTGGAAGAATTGTAGATTCGAAAGGAGTAAAAGATAAGTGAATGGTGATGGATGGTCAGGTGTCAAAAAAGGACATGCATCAGGCAGCGTATAAACGATACAACTATATAATACGGAGTGTTGCTGTCTCCATATGCTTCTCCATGAATTCCTGGGCCCAACATCACTACAAACATTAAAAACAGTAAATGGTGTGGTACATTACTACCTTTCAGTCTGCTTGCAAGATGTGAGAAAATTTCAAAATTATGTTGGGGTTTTGTCAAGAGTTAGGTCAATTAAGTCTGTGAGATAGATTGAGATAATACTTGTCCGAAGACTGTTTTAAACATCGAATTAAGAAACTGAGAGTAGGCGAGAGCACCTAATAAATGAGGTGTTAAATAATTGCCTATCAAAAATTGAGGAAGCAGCTTTGGCATTAGATGGATGTGTCCTAAAAGAGTATGGCTTGCTACAACCAAGCAGACCACAACCTTTAAAAAACAGATATTACATTAATGAAACTGCCTACCTACGATGAACTGACCTTAAGGAGGTTGGTAAGTAACAATGAAGACTAATTAACAGATGAGTAAGTCAGTTTGCTATGAAATAATTACAAGTGTTGAGGCAAAATATTCTCCAGGTGGCACTGGTAAAACCTATCTCATCAACTTGCTCTCGGCAAAAGTAAGGAGTATTCGTGGCATCGCCTTGCTGTCGCATCTTCTGGGATTGCTGATTTGCTGCTGGAAGAGGGACGGACTGTGCACACTGCCTTAATGATGCCACTTAACCTGACAAATTTAGACAATTCCGTGTGCAACATTTCGAAACAGAGCAATCTTGCCGATGTATTAAAAACACTAAAAACGTTGTCTGGGATGAAAGTACTATGGTGCATAAGAGAAGCATTGAAGCTTTCAATAGGACTCTGCAGGACATAAGGAGTGGCAAAAACTTACTGGATGGTGTTACAGTTTCGCTTACAGAATATTTTCGTCAAACTTTACCACTGGTATCGAGAGTAACTTGTGCCGATGAAACCAAGGTGTGCCTCAAGAGATCTTCTTTGTGGTTCTCGCCTAAAGTTCTAAAACTATGAGAGTACGACTGAGAGAACTAGGAAATGGTGATTATTCGGAAACAGACAGCATGATAGCTATTCCGAACAATTTGGGTACTATAGTGACTACAGCTTACGAACTGATAGAAAAAAGATACCCAGATGTCGCCCATGTACAGGACAAGCCTATGGAATTGTGTTGTGAAAATGCCATTCCGACCCTAAAAAAACTACCAAGCAGCAGTCATCAGTGACATGTCGCTGAAATAATTCAAAATGGAAGAAATGGTATGCAATTCAATAGACACGGTGATAAATACAGACGAAGCAGTTCATTACCCAGTGTAATTTCTGAACACTCTAAATCCACTGGGTCTCCCATACCATTGGCTTATATTACGTGTGGGCACATCTGTTAAGTTGTGCATAAATTTGTAGCCACCAAAACTGTGTAATGGAACTAGACTACAAATCAAAAATCTCCATCACAGTGTAGTCGAGGCCACTATTTGAACAGAATCAGCTCTGGGAGAAGCACTGTTTTTGCTGCATACTCTCGTGATCCCCAGTGGCCACCCCTTTGAGTTCAAGAGACTGCAGTTTCTCTTTAAGTGTGCTTCGCGTTGATGATAAATAAGTCGCATGGGCGACCTCTCAAATTCGCTGGTGTTGACTTGAGGCAGGAATGTTTCTCCTACGGCCAGTTATATGTTGTATGCTTGCATGTAAGCTCACCACTCAGCCTGGTTGTTTTGTTCCACCCTCTAAAATGGTAAAGAACATTGTATACAGAACGTAGTGTAAAAAGCCTTACTTACATGCTGACACGCCCCATGAAAAATATAAAATACCAAACTTACCAGACACAATACTCTTATGTTTTAACATGCAGTTCATTTCACTTTCTGTTTAAAAGTGTGTATTCTATTTTAAAGGCCTACATACTATAAAAATTATATTGTACCGAAAAACGATTTCCGAGCTGCCAATGTCGCCGGCAAAAGCTAGTTGTTATTATAAATGAAAGAATATAATTTATTGATATGATAAAAGTAAAATGTTAAATTAACCAAACATAAGATACTCAGAAGTATAAAACACTTGTGATACATGACAAACACGCCTGACAAATTGATTTTTCAAAGGTTTAATTCAGAAAGCTCGAATAGACTATACTGCAGTGAATCATGTCCCTTCGAGCTGTGCGGGAGAGACTGACTTGTGGCTGGATGCGGCAGTAGTTTGGAACATGACGCAGAAACGTGGCAGGTAATACAAGCACTCTCCTCTGTCTGGGAGTCTGTCTTCCCGAGCCACCTCTCCCCGTGAATACGACTTTTAATTAAATATTTACACGCGCTCTTTTCTGTTCTACTCGTGTTTACACTAACCCACTGGGCGTTCTCGTTCGGCTGCCAGATTACACGCAGTCATGCTGGTAATGACATTCTTTCGCCTATTTGCACCCAGCTTCGCAAAGTTCTGCATCGAGAGTTAACACCACATGTACAGTGTCACTAGTGGCGAATGTTTTTCTGAGAAACATTCATTGTACTACAAAACACCAGCTCCATTCCACTTTCGTGATTGAGTGATTTTGATGGCTGCTGGCTGAGGATGGAGGATGGACTCGCTGCCTGCTATGGAGTCATAGGCGAAGGTCGCTCTCGGTGGCCTTGATAGATGTTCATCTCCCTGCTCGCCGCTACCCATCTTTTGGCCGTCCATTCCTAGAGTTCCGTAACCCTAAATATTATTTTAATAAAATTATTTTATCTAAAATATGATTTAATAGAATATTAAAATATTGGCCTGCCACCTATGATCTCTAATAATGATTGCCAGTTTCGTCAACAAAATATTTTTTGGTGCAACTAAATATATTTTTGGCCTTATATAAACAACTATTTTGTTGCTATTGAAAACCTTTCTTACAGTGTAGGGACTTGTAAACTAAAACATGGTCCAATGATGAATGTAGTGCAAATATACAAGTGCTTGAAGTAGAAACTGTCACAAAATGAAACAGTGTATTTGGTATGTCTGTAATAATAACCAAACGGAAGATGTACGTGTTCCCGCAATGTAGTGAAGTATAGCATGCGCGCAAATCATTTCGCTCGCTATATAAACAGTTAGCTATTTGCCATTAAGGCAGGTGCACTCATAACACCAAGACTATATCACAGAGTTGTTTAGTATACAGAGGTGGATTGAAGTGGTGGTACAAGTACACTTTGATGTGGCTGCGCCCATACTCTAACTAGCTGTTTGAATAGGCCTTGTGTCTGATAGGCTAAGGGGTGCTGCAGTATTGTGTATTATATCTTACTCGGGTAGTTTACAATGGCTGAGTTCTATATGGCGAGCGGATGAAATGAGGGGTATATTTTTGAGGAACATTTCGTAACTAGTTGGTTGATCTGGTAAGTTGGCTTGGTAAGTTAGTATGATCCTTTGGTATGGTCAGCTATCGTAGAAATGTTTTGCGAAAATTTTGCGAATCCTCTGTGCGAAGAGGTTAGCTGCGAGACTGTTATTAGAGAATTTTTTCGAGATTGTCCCCCATCGTTTGTATAAGTGGTTGGTACGGCAGTAAGCAGTTGTCTGCTTTAAGTGCGACCATGAGTTCAAGCTGAGCGAAGATAACACGAGGACGAAACATATTTTCAAATTTAAAAAAAATATATTCCCTAGCAGGGTTGTAAGAACAAGCGAGGGGAAACAAGCGGCTAGCTATTCGGCCACAAGTAATTTTCAACTCGTCTTTGAGGGGCCTTCTCGGACTAACCATATTGTAAATTGTTTATGTATCAAATAAATTTTTTCTATGGATTATTATAAAGTTGACTTTGGTGTGAGGGGTTAAACATAAAAATTATTTTCACTGTGTAGTTTTATTTTCACACTGGAGCTACAAGCCCGCCGGATGAACACCGCGCTGTAGTTAGCTGCCAAGTGCGATGCTGAGATCGTGTTACATGACACAGGATGAAATTTCAACGTGCAGACTTCATAGTTACCCAACACCATGCATGTGCGGGCTTGTTGTAAGTGTTTGATGTGCTGTCCGTCCTAAGTCGTGGAGCTGTGTTCATGGTTACCCAACCCCATGCACGTGCGGGCTTGTTGTAAGTGTTTGATGTGCTGTCTGTCCTAAGTCGTGGAGCTGTGTTCATGGTTCCCCAACACCATGCACGTGCGGGCTTGTTGTAAGTGTTTGATGTGCTGTCTGTTATAAGTCGTGGAGCTGTGTTCATGGTTCCCCAACCCCATGCACCTGTTGTTGAGTGTTTGATGTGCTGTCCGTCCTAAGTCGTGGAGCTGTGTTCATGGTTAACCAACACCATGCACGTGCGGGCCTGTTGTAAGAGTTTGATGTGCTGTCCGTCCTAAGTCGTGGAGCTGTGTTCATGGTTACCCAACACCATGCATGTGCGGGCCTGTTGTAAGTGTTTGATGTGCTGTCCGTCGTAAGTCGTGGAGCTGTGTTCATGGTTACCCAACACCATGCACCTGCGGGCCTGTTGTAAGTGTTTGATGTGCTATCCGTCCTAAGTCGTGAGCTGTGTTCATGGTTACCCAACACCATGCACGTGCGGGCCTGTTGTAAGTGTTTGATGTGCTGTCCGTTCTAAGTCGTGGAGCTGTGTTCATGGTTACCCAACACCATGCACGTGTGGGCCTGTTGTAAGTGTATGATGTGCTGTCCGTCCTAAGTCGTGAAGCTGTGTTCATGGTTACCCAACACCATGCATGTGCGGGCTTGTTGTAAGTGTTTGATGTGCTGTCCGTCCTAAGTCGTGGAGCTGTGTTCATGGTTACCCAACACCATGAACGTGCGGGCCTGTTGTAAGTGTTTGATGTGCTGTCCGTCCTAAGTCGTGGAGCTGTGTTCATGGTTCCCCAACACCATGCATGTGCGGGCCTGTTGTAAGTGTTTGATGTGCTATCCGTCCTAAGTCGTGGAGCTGTGTTCATGGTTACCCAACACCATGCACCTGCGGGCCTGTTGTAAGTGTTTGATGTGCTGTCCGTCCTAAGTCGTGGAGCTGTGTTCATGGTTACCCAACACCATGCACCTGCGGGCCTGTTGTAAGTGTTTGATGTGCTGTCCGTCCTAAGTCGTGGAGGTGTGTTCATGGTTACCCAACACCATGCATGTGCGGGCCTGTTGTAAGTGTTTGATGTGCTGTCCGTCGTAAGTCGTGGAGCTGTGTTCATGGTTACACAACACCATGCACCTGCGGGCCTGTTGTAAGTGTTTGATGTGCTGTCCGTCCTAAGTCGTGAAGCTGTGTTCATGGTTACCCAACACCATGCACGTGCGGGCCTGTTGTAAGAGTTTGATGTGCTGTCCGTCCTAAGTCGTGGAGCTGTGTTCATGGTTCCCCAACACCATGCATGTGCGGGCCTGTTGTAAGTGTTTGATGTGCTGTCCGACCTAAGTCGTGAAGCTGTGTTCATGGTTACCCAACACCATGCACCTGCGGGCCTGTTGTAAGTGTTTGATGTGCTGTCCGTCCTAAGTCGTGGAGCTGTGTTCATGGTTACCCAACACCATGCATGTGCGGGCCTGTTGTAAGTGTTTGATGTGCTGTCCGACCTAAGTCGTGGAGCTGTGTTCATGGTTACCCAACACCATGCACCTGTTGTCAGTGTTTGATGTGCTGTCCGTCCTAAGTCGTGGAGCTGTGTTCATGGTTACCCAACACCATGCACCTACGGGCCTGTTGTATGTGTTTGATGTGCTGTCCGTCCTAAGTCGTGGAGGTGTGTTCATGGTTACCCAACACCATGCACGTGTGGGCCTTTTGTAAGTGTATGATGTGCTGTCCGTCCTAAGTCGTGGAGCTGTGTTCATGGTTACCCAACACCATGCATGTGCGGACCTGTTGTAAGTGTTTGATGTGCTGTCCGTCCTAAGTCGTGGAGCTGTGTTCATGGTTACCCAACACCATGCACGTGCGGGCCTGTTGTAAGTGTTTGATGTGCTGTCCGTCCTAAGTCGTGGAGCTGTGTTCATGGTTCCCCAACACCATGCATGTGCGGGCCTGTTGTAAGTGTTTGATGTGCTGTCCGTCCTAAGTCGTGGAGGTGTGTTCATGGTTACCCAACACCATGCACGTGTGGGCCTGTTGTAAGTGTTTGATGTGCTGTCCGTCCTAAGTCGTGGAGCTGTGTTCATGGTTACCCAACACCATGCATGTGCGGCTTGTTGTAAGTGTTTGATGTGCTGTCCGTCCTAAGTCGTGGAGCTGTGTTCATGGTTAACCAACACCATGCACGTTCGGGCCTGTTGTAAGTGTTTGATGTGCTGTCCGTCCTAAGTCGTGGAGCTGTGTTCATGGTTACCCAACACCATGCACCTGCGGGCCTGTTGTAAGTGTTTGATGTGCTGTCCGTCCTAAGTCGTGGAGCTGTGTTCATGGTTACCCAACACCATGCATGTGCGGGCCTGTTGTGAGTGTTTGATGTGCTGTCCGTCGTAAGTCGTGGAGCTGTGTTCATGGTTACCCAACACCATGCACCTGCGGGCCTGTTGTAAGTGTTTGATGTGCTGTCCGACCTAAGTCGTGAAGCTGTGTTCATGGTTACCCAACACCATGCACGTTTGGGCCTGTTGTAAGTGTATGATGTGCTGTCCGTCCTAAGTCGTGGAGCTGTGTTCATGGTTACCCAACACCATGCATGTGCGGGCTTGTTGTAAGTGTTTGATGTGCTGTCCGTCCTAAGTCGTGGAGCTGTGTTCATGGTTACCCAACACCATGCACGTGCGGGCCTGTTGTAAGTGTTTGATGTGCTGTCCTTCCTAAGTCGTGGAGCTGTGTTCATGGTTCCCCAACACCATGCATGTGCGGGCCTGTTGTAAGTGTTTGATGTGCTGTCCGTCCTAAGTCGTGGAGGTGTGTTCATGGTTAGCCAACACCATGCACTGCGGGCCTGTTGTAAGTGTTTGATGTGCTGTCCGTCCTAAGTCTTGGAGCTGTGTTCATGGTTACCCAACACCATGCATGTGCGGGCCTGTTGTAAGTGTTTGATGTGCTGTCCGTCCTAAGTCGTGGAGGTGTGTTCATGGTTACCCAACACCATGCACGTGTGGGCCTGTTGTAAGTGTTTGATGTGCTGTCCGTCCTAAGTCGTGGAGCTGGTTCATGGTTACCCAACACCATGCATGTGCGGGCTTGTTGTAAGTGTTTGATGTGCTGTCCGTCCTAAGTCGTGGAGCTGTGTTCATGGTTACCCAACACCATGCACGTGCGGGCCTGTTGTAAGTGTTTGATGTGCTGTCCGTCCTAAGTCGTGGAGCTGTGTTCATGGTTACCCAACACCATGCACCTGCGGGCCTGTTGTGAGTGTTGATGTGCTGTCCGTCCTAAGTCGTGGAGCTGTGTTCATGGTTACCCAACCCCATGCACGTGCGGGACTGTTGTATGTGTTTGATGTGCTGTCCGTCCTAAGTCGTGGAGCTGTGTTCATGGATCCCCAACACCATGCATGTGCGGGCCTGTTGTAAGTGTTTGATGTGCTGTCCGTCCTAAGTCGTGGAGCTGTGTTATTGGTTCCCCAACACCATGCATGCGGGCCTGTTGTAAGTGTTTGATGTGCTGTCCGTCCTAAGTCGTGGAGCTGTGTTCATGGTTACCCAACACCATGCATGTGCGGGCCTGTTGTAATGTGTTGATGTGCTGTCCGTCCTAAGTCGTGGAGCTGTGTTCATGGTTACCCAACACCATGCACCTGTTGTGAGTGTTTGATGTGCTGTCCGTCCTAAGTCGTGGAGCTGTGTTCATGGTTAACCAACACCATGCACGTGCGGGCCTGTTGTAAGTGTTTGATGTGCTGTCCGTCCTAAGCTTGGAGCTGTGTTCATGGTTACCCAACACCATGCATGTGCGGGCCTGTTGTAAGTGTTTGATGTGCTGTCCGTCGTAAGTCGTGGAGCTGTGTTCATGGTTACCCAACACCATGCACCTGCGGGCCTGTTGTAAGTGTTTATGTGCTGTCCGTCCTAAGTCGTGAGCTGTGTTCATGGTTACCCAACACCATGCACGTGCGGGCCTGTTGTAAGTGTTTGATGTGCTGTCCGTCCTAAGTCGTGGAGCTGTGTTCATGGTTCCCCAACACCATGCATGTGCGGGCCTGTTGTAAGTGTTTGATGTGCTGTCCGTCCTAAGTCGTGAAGCTGTGTTCATGGTTACCCAATACCATGCACCTGCGGGCCTGTTGTAAGTGTTTGATGTGCTGTCCGTCCTAAGTCGTGGAGCTGTGTTCATGGTTACCCAACACCATGCACCTGCGGGCCTGTTGTAGTGTTTGATGTGCTGTCCGTCCTAAGTCGTGGAGCTGTGTTCATGGTTACCCAACACCATGCATGTGCGGGCCTGTTGTAAGTGTTTGATGTGCTGTCCGTCCTAAGTCGTGGAGCTGTGTTCATGGTTAACCAACACCATGCACGTTCGGGCCTGTTGTAAGTGTTTGATGTGCTGTCCGTCCTAAGTCGTGGAGCTGTGTTCATGGTTACCCAACACCATGCACCTGCGGGCCTGTTGTAAGTGTTTGATGTGCTGACCGTCCTAAGTCGTGGAGCTGTGTTCATGGTTACCCAACACCATGCATGTGCGGGCCTGTTGTGAGTGTTTGATGTGCTGTCCGTCGTAAGTCGTGGAGCTGTGTTCATGGTTACCCAACACCATGCACCTGCGGGCCTGTTGTAAGTGTTTGATGTGCTGTCCGACCTAAGTCGTGAGCTGTGTTCATGGTTACCCAACACCATGCACGTGTGGGCCTGTTGTAAGTGTTTGATGTGCTGTCCGTCCTAAGTCGTGGAGCTGTGTTCATGGTTACCCAACACCATGCATGTGCGGGCCTGTTGTAGTGTTTGATGTGCTGTCCGTCGTAAGTCGTGGAGCTGTGTTCATGGTTACCCAACACCATGCACCTGCGGGCCTGTTGTAAGTGTTTGATGTGCTGTCCGTCCTAAGTCGTGGAGCTGTGTTCATGGTTACCCAACACCATGCACGTGCGTGCCTGTTGTAAGTGTTTGATGTGCTGTCCTCCTAAGTCGTGGAGCTGTGTCATGGTTCCCCAACACCATGCATGTGCGGGCCTGTTGTAAGTGTTTGATGTGCTGTCCGTCCTAAGTCGTGGAGTGTGTTCATGGTTAGCCCAACACCATGCACGTGTTGTGCCTGTTGTAAGTGTTTGATGTGCTGTCCGTCCTAAGTCGTGGAGCTGTGTTCATGGTTACCCAACACCATGCATGTGCGGGCCTGTTGTAAGTGTTTGATGTGCTGTCCGTCCTAAGTCGTGGAGGTGTGTTCATGGTTACCCAACACCATGCACGTGTGGGCCTGTTGTAAGTGTATGATGTGCTGTCCGTCCTAAGTCGTGGAGCTGTGTTCATGGTTACCCAACACCATGCATGTGCGGGCCTGTTGTAAGTGTTTGATGTGCTGTCCGTCCTAAGTCGTGGAGCTGTGTTCATGGTTACCCAACACCATGCACGTGCGGGCCTGTTGTAAGTGTTTGATGTGCTGTCCGTCCTAAGTCGTGGAGCTGTGTTCATGGTTACCCAACACCATGCAGTCGGGCCTGTTGTAAGTGTTTGATGTGCTGTCCGTCCTAAGTCGTGGATGTGTTCATGGTTACCCAACACCATGCACGTTGGGCCTGTTAGTAAGTGTTTGATGTGCTGTCCGTCCTAAGTCGTGGAGCTGTGTTCATGGTTACCCAACACCATGCATGTGCGGGCTTGTTGTAAGTGTTTGATTGCTGTCCGTCCTAAGTCGTGGAGCTGTGTTCATGGTTACCCAACACCATGCACTGCGGGCCTGTTGTAAGTGTTTGATGTGCTGTCCGTCCTAAGTCTTGGAGCTGTGTTCATGGTTACCCAACACCATGCATGTGCGGGCCTGTTGTAAGTGTTTGATGTGCTGTCCGTCCTAAGTCGTGGAGGTGTGTTCATGGTTACCCAACACCATGCACGTGTGGGCCTGTTGTAAGTGTTTGATGTGCTGTCCGTCCTAAGTCGTGGAGCTGTGTTCATGGTTACCCAACACCATGCATGTGCGGGCTTGTTGTAAGTGTTTGATGTGCTGTCCGTCCTAAGTCGTGGAGCTGTGTTCATGGTTACCCAACACCATGCACGTGCGGGCCTGTTGTAAGTGTTTGATGTGCTGTCCGTCCTAAGTCGTGGAGCTGTGTTCATGGTTACCCAACACCATGCACTGGGGCCTGTTGTAAGTGTTTGATGTGCTGTCCGTCCTAAGTCGTGGAGCTGTGTTCATGGTTACCCAACCCATGCAGTGCGGGCCTGTTGTAAGTGTTTGATGTGCTGTCCGTCCTAAGTCGTGGAGCTGTGTTCATGGTACCCAACACCATGCATGGCGGGCCTGTTGTAAGTGTTTGATGTGCTGTCCGTCCTAAGTCGTGGAGCTGTGTTCATGGTTCCCAACACCATGCATGTGCGGGCCTGTTGTAAGTGTTTGATGTGCTGTCCGTCCTAAGTCGTGGAGCTGTGTTCATGGTTACCCAACACCATGCATGTGCGGGCCTGTTGTAATTGTTTGATGTGCTGTCCGTCCTAAGTCGTGGAGTGTGTTCATGGTTACCCAACACCATGCATTGGGCCTGTTGTAAGTGTTTGATGTGCTGTCCGTCCTAAGTCGTGGAGCTGTGTTCATGGTTAACCAACACCATGCAGTGCGGGCCTGTTGTAAGTGTTTGATGTGCTGTCCGTCCTAAGTCGTGGAGCTGTGTTCATGGTTACCCAACACCATGCACGTGCGGGCCTGTTGTAAGTGTTTGATGTGCTGTCCGTCCTAAGTCGTGGAGCTGTGTTCATGGTTACCCAACACCATGCATGTGCGGGCCTGTTGTAAGTGTTTGATGTGCTGTCCGTCCTAAGTCGTGAGCTGTGTTCATGGTTACCCAACACCATGCACGTGGGGCCTGTTGTAAGTGTTTGATGTGCTGTCCGTCCTAAGTCGTGGAGCTGTGTTCATGGTTCCCCAACACCATGCATGTGCGGGCCTGTTGTAAGTGTTTGATGTGCTGTCCGTCCTAAGTCGTGAGCTGTGTTCATGGTTACCCAACACCATGCACCTGCGGGCCTGTTGTAAGTGTTTGATGTGCTGTCCGTCCTAAGTCGTGGAGCTGTGTTCATGGTTACCCAACACCATGCACCTGCGGGCCTGTTGTATGTGTTTGATGTGCTGTCCGTCCTAAGTCGTGGAGCTGTGTTCATGGTTACCCAACACCATGCATGTGCGGGCCTGTTGTAAGTGTTTGATGTGCTGTCCGTCCTAAGTCGTGGAGCTGTGTTCATGGTTCCCCAACACCATGCAGTGCGGGCCTGTTGTAAGTGTTTGATGTGCTGTCCGTCTAAGTCGTGGAGGTGTGTTCATGGTTACCCAACACCATGCACGTGTGGGCCTGTTGTAAGTGTTTGATGTGCTGTCCGTCCTAAGTCGTGGAGGTGTGTTCATGGTTAGCCAACACCATGCACGTGTGGGCTGTTGTAAGTGTTTGATGTGCTGTCCGTCCTAAGTCGTGGAGCTGTGTTCATGGTTACCCAACACCATGCATGTGCGGGCCTGTTGTAAGTGTTTGATGTGCTGTCCGTCCTAAGTCGTGGAGGTGTGTTCATGGTTACCCAACACCATGCAGTGTGGGCCTGTTGTAAGTGTTTGATGTGCTGACCGTCCTAAGTCGTGGAGCTGTGTTCATGGTTACCCAACACCATGCATGGCGGGCCTGTTTTAAGTGTATGATGTGCTGTCCGTCCTAAGTCGTGGAGCTGTGTTCATGGTTACCAACACCATGCACCTGCGGGCTGTTGTAAGTGTTTGATGTGCTGTCCGTTCAAAGTCGTGGAGCTGTGTTCATGGTTCCAACACCATGCATGTGCGGGCCTGTTGTAAGTGTTTGATGTGCTGACCGTCCTAAGTCTTGAAGCTGTGTTCATGGTTACCCAACACCATGCAGTGCGGGCCTGTTGTAATTGATTGATGTGCTGTCGTCCTAAGTCGTGGAGGTGTGTTCATGGTTACCCAACACCATGCACGTGTGGGCCTGTTGTAAGTGTTTGATGTGCTGTCCGTCCTAAGTCGTGGAGCTGTGTTCATGGTTACCCAACACCATGCATGTGCGGGCTGTTGTAAGTGTTTGATGTGCTGTCCGTCTAAGTCGTGGAGCTGTGTTCATGGTTACCAACACCATGAACGTGCGGGCTGTTGTAAGTGTTTGATGTGCTGTCCGTCCTAAGTCGTGGAGCTGTGTTCATGGTTCCCCAACACCATGCATGTGCGGGCCTGTTGTAAGTGTTTGATGTGCTGTCCGTCCTAAGTCGTTGAGGTGTTTCATGGTTACCCAACACCATGCACGTGTGGGCCTGTTGTAATGTTTGATGTGCTGTCCGTCTAAGTCGTGGAGCTGTGTCATGGTTACCCAACACCATGCATGTGCGGGCTGTTGTAAGTGTTTGATGTGCTTCCGTCTAACTCGTGGAGCTGTGTTCATGGTTACCCACACCATGCACTGCGGGCTGTTGTAAGTGTTTGATGTGCTGTCCGTCCTAAGTCGTGGAGCTGTGTTCATGGTTACCCAACACCATGCACCTGGGCCTGTTGTAAGTGTTTGATGTGCTGTCCGTCCTAGTCGTGGAGTGTGTTCATGGTTACCCAACACCATGCATGTGCGGGCCTGTTGTAAGTGTTTGATGTGCTGTCCGTCGTAAGTCGTGGAGCTGTGTTCATGGTTACCAACACCATGCACCTGCGGGCCTGTTGTAAGTGTTTGATGTGCTGTCCGTCCTAAGTCGTGGAGCTGTGTTCATGGTTACCCAACACCATGCACGTGCGGGCCTGTTGTAAGGTTTGATGTGCTGTCCGTCCTAAGTCGTGGAGCTGTGTTCATGGTTCCCCAACACCATGCATGTGCGGCCTGTTGTAAGTGTTTGATGTGCTGTCCGTCCTAAGTCGTGGAGGGGTGTTCATGGTTACCCAACACCATGCACGTGTGGGCCTGTTGTAAGTGTTTGATGTGCTGTCCGTCCTAAGTCGTGGAGCTGTGTTCATGGTTACCCAACACCATGCATGTGCGGGCTTGTTGTAAGTGTTTGATGTGCTGTCCGTCCTAAGTCGTGGAGCTGTGTTCATGGTTACCCAACACCATGCACGTTCGGGCCTGTTGTAAGTGTTTGATGTGCTGTCCGTCCTAAGTCGTGGAGCTGTGTTCATGGTTACCCAACACCATGCACTGCGGGCCTGTTGTAAGTGTTTGATGTGCTGTCCGTCCTAAGTCGTGGAGCTGTGTTCATGGTTACCCAACACCATGCAGTGCGGGCCTGTTGTAGTGTTTGATGTGCTGTCCGTCCTAAGTCGTGGAGCTGTGTTCATGGTTACCCAACACCATGCACCTGCGGGCCTGTTGTAAGTGTTTGATGTGCTGTCCGCCTAAGTCGTGGAGCTGTGTTCATGGTTACCCAACACCATGCACGTTGGGCCTGTTGTAAGTGTTGATGTGCTGTCCGTCCTAAGTCGTGGAGCTGTGTTCATGGTTACCCAACACCATGCATGTGCGGGCTTGTTGTAAGTGTTTGATGTGCTGTCCGTCCTAAGTCGTGGAGCTGTGTTCATGGTTACCCAACACCATGCACGTGCGGGCCTGTTGTAAGTGTTTGATGTGCTGTCCTTCCTAAGTCGTGGAGCTGTGTTCATGGTTCCCCAACACCATGCATGTGCGGGCCTGTTGTAAGTGTTTGATGTGCTGTCCGTCCTAAGTCGTGGAGGTGTGTTCATGGTTAGCCAACACCATGCACGTGTGGGCCTGTTGTAAGTGTTTGATGTGCTGTCCGTCCTAAGTCGTGGAGGTGTGTTCATGGTTACCAACACCATGCAGTGCGGGCCTGTTTTAAGTGTTTGATGTGCTGTCCGTCCTAAGTCGTGGAGCTGTGTTCATGGTTACCCAACACCATGCATGTGCGGGCCTGTTTAAGTGTTTGATGTGCTGTCCGTCCTAAGTCGTGGAGCTGTGTTCATGGTTACCCAACACCATGCACCTGCGGGCCTGTTGTAAGTGTTTGATGTGCTGTCCGTCCTAAGTCGTGGAGCTGTGTTCATGGTTACCCAACACCATGCAGTGCGGGCCTGTTGTAAGTGTTTGATGTGCTGTCCGTCCTAAGTCGTGAGCTGTGTTCATGGTTACCCAACACCATGCACCTGCGGGCCTGTTGTAAGTGTTTGATGTGCTTCCGTCCTAAGTCGTGGAGCTGTGTTCATGGTTACCCAACACCATGCACCTGCGGGCCTGTTGTAAGTGTTTGATGTGCTGTCCGTCCTAAGTCTTGGAGCTGTGTTCATGGTTACCCAACACCATGCATGTGCGGGCCTGTTGTAAGTGTTTGATGTGCTGTCCGTCCTAAGTCGTGGAGGTGTGTTCATGGTTACCCAACACCATGCACGTGTGGGCCTGTTGTAAGTGTTTGATGTGCTGTCCGTCCTAAGTCGTGGAGCTGGTTCATGGTTACCCAACACCATGCATGTGCGGGCTTGTTGTAAGTGTTTGATGTGCTGTCCGTCCTAAGTCGTGGAGCTGTGTTCATGGTTACCCAACACCATGCACGTGCGGGCCTGTTGTAAGTGTTTGATGTGCTGTCCGTCCTAAGTCGTGGAGCTGTGTTCATGGTTACCCAACACCATGCACGTGTGGGCCTGTTGTAAGTGTTTGATGTGCTGTCCGTCCTAAGTCGTGGAGCTGGGTTCATGGTTACCCAACACATGCATGTGCGGGCTTGTTGTAAGTGTTTGATGTGCTGTCCGTCCTAAGTCGTGGAGCTGTGTTCATGGTTACCCAACACCATGCACCTGCGGGCCTGTTGTAAGTGTTTGATGTGCTGTCCGACCTAAGTCGTGAAGCTGTGTTCATGGTTACCCAACACCATGCACGTGGGCCTGTTGTAAGTGTTGATGTGCTGTCCGTCCTAAGTCGTGGAGCTGTGTTCATGGTTACCCAACACCATGCATGTGCGGGCTTGTTGTAAGTGTTTGATGTGCTGTCCGTCCTAAGTCGTGGAGTGTGTTCATGGTTACCCAACACCATGCAGTGCGGGCCTGTTGTAGTGTTTGATGTGCTGTCCTTCCTAAGTCGTGGAGCTGTGTTCATGGTTCCCAACACCATGCATGTGCGGGCCTGTTGTAAGTGTTTGATGTGCTGTCCGTCCTAAGTCGTGGAGGTGTGTTCATGGTTAGCCAACACCATGCACGTGGGGCCTGTTGTAAGTGTTGATGTGCTGTCCGTCCTAAGTCGTGGAGTGTGTTCATGGTTACCCAACACCATGCATGTGCGGGCCTGTTTTAAGTGTTTGATTGCTGTCCGTCCTAAGTCGTGGAGTGTGTTCATGGTTACCCAACACCATGCATGTGCGGCCTGTTTAAGTGTTTGATGTGCTGTCCGTCCTAAGTCGTGGAGCTGTGTTCATGGTTACCCAACACCATGCATCTGCGGGCCTGTTGTAAGTGTTTGATGTGCTGTCCGTCCTAAGTCGTGGAGCTGTGTTCATGGTTACCAACACATGCACGTGCGGGCTGTTGTAAGTGTTTGATGTGCTGTCCGTCCTAAGTCGTGAGCTGTGTTCATGGTTACCCAACACCATGCACCTGCGGGCCTGTTGTAAGTGTTTGATGTGCTTCCGTCCTAAGTCGTGGAGCTGTGTTCATGGTTACCCAACACCATGCACTGCGGGCCTGTTGTAAGTGTTTGATGTGCTGTCCGTCCTAAGTCTTGGAGCTGTGTTCATGGTTACCCAACACCTGCACTGCGGGGCCCGTTTTTAGTGTTTGATTTCTGTCCTTTCCCAAGTCGTGGGGCTGTGTTCCTGGGTTTCCCAACACCTGCAGGTTTCGGATGTTGTAAATGTGCCTTGGGGTGTTTGTCCCCCCCTTTAAATTTGTGGGAGGTGGGGGTTCTGGTTAAACCAAAAAACCCTACACCTGCGGGCCCGTTGTAAGTGGTTTTGCTGTCCCCTCCTAAGTCGTGGAGTGTTTTCTTTGGGTTAACCCAAAAACCTTTCAGTGCGGACCTGTTGGGAAAGGGTTTGGGGGTTTGGGGTGTTTTGTTGTCCCGTTGGGGGAGCTGTGTTCATGGTTACCCCAAAACCCTGCCCCGTGGGTGTTGTAAGTGTTTGGGTGTGCTGTCCGTCCTAAGTGTGGACTGTGTTCATGGTTTTCCCCAAAACCCCTGCATTTTAGGGGGGCCCCTGGTTTTTTTAAAACTGGGGGTTTTTTGGATTTTTGCTTCGTCTTTTAAATCGTGGGGGCTGTGTTTTATGGGTTTCCCCAAAACCCCTGCCAGTGGGGCCCTGTAAAATTTTGTTTGGGGGATTTTGCTTTTCCCCAAAGTGTGGGGTGTGTTTTTGGTTACCCCAAGGGAAAACCACTCGGGCTGTTTTTATGTTTGTTCTTCCTTAAGTCGGGGTTGTTCTGGTTCCCCAACCCCTGCGGGTTTGGGGTGTTTTTAAGTTTTTGGTTTTGCCCCCGCCTTTGGGGTGGTTTTTTGGAAGTGGGGATGGTTAAACACCATGCAGGCGGGTGTTTTTAATTTTTTTTGAAGGGGGGGTTTCTTCCCCAAATTCGGGTGGGGAGGGGTTTTTTGTTCTTGGGTTTCCCAAACCATGCACGGGGGGCCCTGTTTTTGTTTTGTTTTTTTAGGGGGTGCTTTTTGTCCCAAAATGGGGGTTGGGGGGGGCCTTGGGGTTTTCAGGGTTTTCCCAACCCAGGGCCCCTGGGGGGATTTTAGTGTTTGAATGTGTTTTTTCCGGGTTAAAAAATCGTGGGGCTGTTTATTTTTTTACCCCACCACCCAGGCCCGGGCGGGTTGGTTGTCCTGAGGGGGTTTGGGAAAATTTTGCTTTTGTTTTTCCTAATCGTGGGGTGTTTATGGTTACCCAACCCATGCGTGGGGCCCCATTTTAAGTGTTTGTGTTCCTTTAAAGTCGTGGGGGGGTTTCATGGTTACCCAACCATGCAGGGGGGCCCGTTGTAAGTGTTTTGGTGTCCGTCCAATGGGAATCTTTTTCGGGTTTACCCAAACCTGTTTTTTTTTGGGCCCCCTTTTGGGTTTTATGGTTCCCCTAAGGGTGGTGGAGGTGGTGTGGGGTTTTGGTTCCCCAAACCCCTTGCAGGGGGGGCCTTTTGTTTTTGTGTGCCCTTTCAAAGTGGGGGCTGTTTTCAGGGTTTCCCCAACCCCCTGCATGTGCGGCCCTTGTTGTAAGTGTTTGATGTGCTTTTCCGTCCTAAGTCGTGGAGCTGTGTTCATGGTTCAAACATGTCTGTGGAAAGTTTGAGGCAATTGTAATTAAAATGGCTGTGGTTTTATTATTCCCCTCCTTTTTGTATAAAAAAATATCCATTTAATATTTTTAAAAAAAAAAAAAATTTTTTAAATTCAAATATTTTTTTTGCTTTTGCCGTATTTTGAAATGCACAGATTAATTATTCTAAAATCATTTTTTTTTTATTTTAAAAACAAAGTCGACTTAAGCCCTTTCAAAGACAGTATAATTTTGGGAAAAGGGTTTAAGTTTTTTTTAAATTATTTCAATATTTATGTACCTTATTTACACCTTCTGTGAATAGAAAATTAAACTGCATAATTAAGCTCGTACAGAAATTTACACACTGGCATGTGGGCGATTGGCTGCATCTGCGCACTCTAGCACCTATGAACAACATCACCAGCACTAGTTGTGCACTCTAGTGCACGACGAGAGAAACAAAGGCGCTCATTGGTAAACATATAACAAAAGAAAAATGCAAGATGCGGACAAGATGGCGACGGAAAACAATATGGCGGGTGGTGCCTGGCACCTACTTCCTTATTCTCTTGTCCCAGAATGTAGGCATTAATTATACTAACACTGTTATGAAAATGTCTCCATCCTTGAAAATGAATGAGGGCGTGGTAGTGCAGTGGCTAGACTAATTATCTTTTGTACAGGCGAACTAGGGTTTGATTCCCCAGGGGGTTGTTGCCGTATTTTTGCATTTGTGAATCGTCGCGGGTGATGTAGCTAACGGGTTTTCTCCGGATATTTAGTTCCACCCACACTTACACTCCGGTGCAGCTCCATTCTCATCTCGCTTCATGTTCTTCAGCTGTCAGTACCTTGGTGTTACGTGTCGCCAAAATTTCTCCACATTGGAAATGAAACTTGCACGGGAATAGTTTTTTGTATCGGTATCGTCTTTCAGGGTACTTCAAGAATACTACAGACCATCTATAATGATACTTTGAATTAAACATTAATTATTTTGTAACAATGTACATGAACACGATAAATTTGAAACGATATTTGATTGGACACTATCAACTCGGCAGCCTGTTGGCTGATATCTAGCCAGTCGTAAGTGCGGTAGAGTGCGATGTGTGTGTTGACATGTAGTATGAGAAGAACACGATTACTTGACTTTGGTTACTGCAATGATGTACACTCATACCTTTAGCTTGCCTTGAATTTCAGCGAGTATGTCCCCACATATGTTGTAATAATTGCCATCGGCGTCTTTGAATCAACCCACTGGCAAAAGCACTGTTATACGTCGTTGCATCATAATATCTTTTGCATGCCCTGGACAAATGTGCGCCATTGGATAGCACTTCATAATGGTGTGCACGAATCATGTGAACTCTTTGAGAATGATCTGATAGGGTGTAGTTCTTTTTGTACACTGTGGACAGAACTGTGTGCAAAAATTACAGGAAGGCTGTTTTTGGCCAGTTCTCTGCCACATTTTAAATCAAAATACACCGGGGAAACATCAACTCACAATGCGCCAACTCCAGTCGCACGCGCCAACAAAATGGCGTCACTAGCCAGCTACATGACGGGTCACCATCCGCCAATCAGCACCAAGTAACTTACTCGCGAGCAAGCAGCACAAACTTTCGCAGCACGCATTAGCCAATAAGACTCAAAGGCCGTTTCCTATAGTCTGGCGCAGCCAATAAGAGACTGGGTACGCCGACATCTGAGGAACAACCATATAATTTCGTATCTGTGTATTTAGCTATTCTGTTACGCTACAGTGTTAGGTTCAATGTCCAATGATTTACACTGTGTGTTACTAATATGGTAACTTGTTGCTGTTCTACATTAAGAATGCCTACATCCTACTGTACATTGGTTGTCATAACTAAACAAGTGTAACGCCAATTTAAAGCTCAGCAAGCATGAAGAACTTTACTATTCGAACCATCAAAGGCCGTAAATTAATTCAAGTCTTTAAGGCATATACAGGATTGGTGAAATAAAGTGAGACGCCAAATCATAACGCGATTTTTGCAGCTCTGTAGTCATGACAAAACTTCGAGGTGTTAGTGAATGTAAATAGGTAAATGTCAATAAATAAAATATATTATTCAATTAAAACCCAACATTGGTGGGAAAAAAGGATTCTCATTCTGACAGCAAGACACCATTCTGTCCAAACTCGGCGTTACGTGTGTATATCGACCGTAGTATGTTTAGTTAAACGGGCAGCAGGTCTTCCTTCTCTTCTGTTTTTTCTTGCGTCGCAGCAAACAATTAGTTGGCGCCGCGCCGACAGCGGAAGAAATAACCACACTCGGTATTGATATGTGAACACATGGTGGAGGCAGGCAGGCATAGCCCCGTGCTGCGCGATTGGGAAGGCAAACACAGAGAGGTGGTGCGTGACATGACAGCGCAAACAAATGAACAACTTCTATATGAATGTTTGAAGAACGAGACGACAGAGGGTCTGCCGCGATGGTCTCGCCACTCGCTTCAGGCGATAGCTTTCATTTCCCGCCTTCCACATCGGAGCCTGCTCACACGTCGTTCGTGGACTGCGTTGTGGCTGGATAATGGCAACGAACAGTTCACTGAATCATTAAGTGCGATAGGCACGGCGCGTACAAACTATTTCACTCTGTAGTAAAAACTGTAATTCGAATACAAGTTTTAGCAAAAAAAAATCCCTAATTCATTATCAAAAGTACGTGAATTTTGCGAATTCATTTTGCAGCAGCCGAGATTTGTAAATCATTTACGTACTCTGGACATACATACAGAGTAAATTATTCTTTCACGTGGCCAGCCATAGGTCACTCATACGTGACGTTTCACTTCTACAATTGTTCCCTTTCTGGCATATGTACAGGTATAAGTCATACTTTAATTTTATTGAGTTTCTTATACTTTTATTTAGGCTTATGGCTTTCTGTTGTAGATCACATTATTTTTTTACATCTTTCCCCATTTATTACATGCATCCCACCATTTATGTGGGTTGTCGTTTATGTCTAATTTTCCTTTTTAGTTGTTAACCTTGGTAAGTGGCGTGGTTGACCTACCATCTGCCACTATTCCCCAAACATCAAGGGGATTCTAATTCTATGTACTTTGCCTTCTATAGTGGCACTAATACTAATATATTTATGCACTACAATACAATTCCTTGCATTCGTGTTTGCTAAGTAAAGGGAGAGGGCAGACGTGTTCTGCCCAGCCTCACCCATCGCTGCTACTTAATTCCGAGTCATGTTCTTATGTCTGAACTGCTATTTCCGTATTAGTTGATTTTAGTTTATTTCCCTTATTCATTTCTCTATTTTCGTTATCCTTAATCTTTACTGGGTCATCACTGTGTTCTATTCCAAATGAGTAGGGGGAATCAATCCGCCCCCGCCCCCCCCTTCCCACTTTAACCAGTTGGCTACTGGTTGTACCTTAATCAAGTTTATTCTGATATCTCACACAGAAGCGCCCAGTTTTTGTAGTCGGTCCGCTCCCACTACTAGATATCTATATCGGTTTTTAATGTGTCTCTTCCGGGATTATTAGCCCGATAGAAGACAATCATGCGTTGATTACAAGTGAGTTAACCATTCATCGAACACTCCAACCTTTTAGAAACCAGTCTTGCAAAGTCCTGCGATGTCTTCTTAATATTTTGGTTACATTTCATTAAGTACTATTACAATATTTTCACCTTCCATTGTTCCTGGTTTCCTTTTCAGTTAGATTCTTACTTGTTATTTATTGGGACACTTTTGCAGTACACGCTGGACACATTCATTTTCACAAATTAGACAATTAAATGATTCCACCAAATTATTCTTGTATAATTTTGTCTTGAAGTTTTTTGTCCTTTCGTGACAACAGCTGTGACAGTAATGATCTGTTGCGATCCACGGATAATTCAGTCATTCTTCTATATTATGATATACGTTATATGCGACGTGTGCCTTTATCAGAATGTTCCCATCTCTCCTGACACAGGAGTATTGTTTGTTCGCTCTTCTCCGTCTTCAACTGGAGTGATGCTTTTCTACCTTCATGGCATCCTTTACCTCACAGTTTTCTGTAATAAAAAAGTCTAGTGTAATTCCCCCCAGATATCACTTGAGGAGCTTCTATGGATGTTGTTGTACATGCCCTCGTAGCTGCCAGCAGAACTACCTTATGTGACTTTAGAATTAAATGTTTCATATGTACATGTGCAGCTATTCTATACCACACTGCTGCTCCAAACATGGTAAATATTTTTTATGTGAAACTCTTGTGTGTATTTGTATCTTGAGCTGTGTGTCACCCAATAATTAGTTCTGCATTTAGTTGCCAATTACTCTTTAAGGGGTAAACGTTTATTATTTTTTTTTTCAGTTTTACCCGGTTTCACGATGTTGGCCCTGGGAATTTTGTTGGCGGTTGTCAGTCAGTGGGTTGTGCATTTCGTCTGCGATGGTGAATCCCCTGAACTCAGGAGTTATTTTTTTTAAGTATGAGAATAGACTTAAAAAAAAAAAAAAAAAAACTTTATTCTATTGAGGATAAGCAAAGCAAAATTTCGATCAATGTTGCCAGCCATATTATTTAAATTAAGGATTTAGACGACCGCATTCTTAACACAACAAAAGGGATTCTAAAATTAGCCACACGTTACTTATGATATAAAGTTATTTTATTCACTTATCAATAAAAAAAACGCACGAATTGTGGGATAGGATTATGATACTAAGTTTTATTTTGATGTGAGCACTATGCTACTAAAAATGAGTGAAATTTTGAGTAGCGCTAGGCTAGAACTTTTTGTTCTTAAACACGCCATTGAAACCGGTGTCCATTCATTTGAACAATCCATGGACACTCTGCTGAATTCCAAGGATTTTATTGATATGCTGAATCAGATCCAATGGCTAATTACTCTTCTCCTACACATTATAGCACCTGTCACTTTTGAGAATATCTTTTCCTACTATGAATTCAGTACTGTTCAGGCCATAATTTACAATTCTTCACTGAACTTTGTGGTGAATACGCCCTTAGCAAACAAAGATGTATTTCAAAGTTATGGCGTTTTTGCATTACCTGTTCTTATGCCAAACGTAAATAGATATTTGTTATGCAAGGTATCTGACTTTGTGATTGTGAGTTTAGATTTAAAAAAAAATTTTTTCCCCATTTCCGAAAATCTGTTGTCTAAGTGTAAAACTTATGGCATTATTATTTGTCTTTCAGACTTCTCGTTGTTTGATGAACATGTGGATAGTTGTGAATTCAATTTTTTTTTCTGGTAAACCTCATTTGGACTTTTGTGATAAATCTTTTGTATGCATTGACCTACCCTTCTTATGAAAAACTCACTCTATCTGACTGCTTGCCATCAAATTCACTATTAATGTCACCGTGTGTAGAACAACCCTAGACTCTCAACCGTCTTTTACTCCGTCCTTATCTGGAAGTGAATTCAGCCATCAATTTTATTAATCTCTTCCTGTACTTCATTTTCCCAAACTCATTTCAAACCTCACTTCTTTCCAAATTCCCAATCTGACTATGCTTGCTCCCAACGATTCCCTCACGAAGGAGCTTGATTACATTCTGGCTTCGCACCTCCTATGGTACTAATTGCCGTGATGATGTGGAACTCCTTCAGACACAACCTTCCCCACCACCTCAACACACCAGTGTCATTTCCATTAGTTGGTCTACTCTTGCTCTATGTGGCATCGCATTTGTAATTGTTTTTTGATTGAAGTCCAAATTTTGTGCTGTGATGAATCCCTCTCCACCTATTCAACCTGACACTTAAGAACATGCTGTAGTTATATCCTTGCTAGTTCTGCCTATGGGCACTTCCTCCTCTTAATGATTGTTCTTAGGTTTTATTTTCATGTGAATTTTCACATATATTTTTTGTTTGGCAATATTGCATTCTTTTTTCTTCTTCCCCTATTGCCACACCTTCTCATATGTGTCCTGGTTTCTGATGGTGGGCAAGGGAGGGGGGTGGCTAGTGCCAGTTGTATTGGCAAATTCGAAGGTTTTTATTGATGTTTTTCAATTATTCTTTCTTAACGAATTGCATTTTTTCCCTAAATAATTTATTTTTTATTAAAATGTTCTCCTGTTATTTTTAGTTTATTTTGTTTATTCAAGTTAAAAGATAAATATTACTGATTAATTTTTAAAAAAATATTTTGTTTACTACAAGTTTTGCCTGTTTGAAGAGGTTAATTAATGTGTTCAATTAACAAACTTGTACTCTTCACTTTAGTGTTTGACACATGTGTATATGTTATTCACAATTGAATTAATTGAAAAGGTGTTAAGTATTTCGATAAATTATTATATTACCATTTTTAAGCTACATCAACATAACACAAAATTAACTTTGTTACATTGTTAGATGTATTTCTGTTTGTCAATGTGTAATCGTTCTGTCGCACTAGACCGAAGTTCTCAGCACACACGACTCGATATATAGGTTTGCGCTCAAGGTCAAAGCCTTGTTCTGCAACTTCTACATACCGCACGTAATTGCCTACTAATGTCTATCCACAAGTATCGGCAACCATCTATCATGTAGTTGATATTCTCACCCGCCGTTTAGGGTAAGTTCGTTTACTGTTTTATTTATTTTTGTTCTTTCGTGTTTTATGTATGCGCAAGTCACTTTACTTTTTTTCTGTCACCTTTTAGTGGTCCGCCTTTCACAGCATGTAGCAACGCGATAATGTTGTAGGTGGCTCAACCTCCTTCCTGGGATATTCCCTACTCATCTAGTCGTGGCGTGGTCTTGCGACTAATGAAAGTATCCGCTCCTAGACAACATCTGTCCATGTTTGCACTTCAGTGAACAAGTAATAAATGTTCATATTTCTGCATGTATCTGCACACACTCCGGACTACGGCTATATTGTGTGTAAAGGAACCTTTTTTGGCATTATTAACAAATTTTCTGTTAGATTTTCAAGCATTTCAATTCCCAAGTTTTTGCTACTTATCTATCGACTTATCGATATAGAAAATATAATGGTTACCCAGCAAACACAGGAAATACGGGCTGGGATCAGGCCGGTAGAAGCTAGCTGACAAACTCCGGCCAACCGATATCGGCCCGCTGTCTTAAGCCGATACCGGCCCGCTGTCTTAAGCCGGAATTGGCCCGATGGAAATACAGACTGGCGGCTAACTGTTGGCCGAAAGTGTCAGGCCTGCGATGGCTGGATGTCGTTACGATTCCGGACCTGCGAAGGCTGGATGTCGCTACACTGTCGGGCCTGCAGTGGCATGATGTTCAGAAATAAGCAGCATAACCATGGAAAAAACATTAACCTTTCTATAAAAAAGTTTAGTAATAGTTATTTCCTCTTTACATATATTCATTTCATTTACTTCTCAAAACATCATATGATATGAAAATCTATTGCTTGCAGAGTCCGGTATTTGAACATAAGGCACTTGAGTTGACAGTCCAGTATGCTAACCTATAAACCACAGAGTAAGTTGCTGATTTCCTCCAGTAATTAAAAATATATCGTAACACGAATAATTATAAAGGAATATATAAATTCCATGACAATTAAACAAATTATTTTAAAACATCGATTATTTAAAAACTATTTCTTCAGAGGCTTGCAAACAAAATAGTTTTTGTTAGTTTTTAATATGTCTGTCAGATGGTTGTACAAACGAAAAAATTTCAAAGTAATCAAATGCCATGCGCTACCACGTGACACATATAATCACAAAAAAAAACATGCTAATGGTTAACACATGGTCCCAAAACATCATGCAATTAGAGCTAGCTAAAATCTTGCCTATTCAAAACACTTTCCAAAAGTTTGTCGGTAAAAATACAACATATTTATTGGCCTAACTTTATTGTGATAAAGAGCCTTGTCTCGAAAACGTTACCGGGCCGGAATAAACAAGATAATGGCCAGCTTACCGAAAAGACAAAGATGGCGTATGGGAATCGGCCCAGAAACATTTTTAAGATACCTGTAACATATTTCCTCTGCGATATCATGCCGACATATTCTCGGTGATATCCATTTGTTATCCTAAGAAATACAGTGGGCCATTGTATTTTTTCTAACGGCTAGCAATCTGTCTCAAAAAAGACATCACGCTGTTGTCAGATGGCTATCTTCTGGTATTGAAACGATAGTTGCCAACAATACAGGTATCGGGCCGACAATTTGCCGACACTTTGCCGACAATTTGCCGACAGGTTGTGTTTGCTGGGTATTATATTTGTTGTTTTTTCTATCGTCCTCGGGTCTCTTGATTTGCTGCAATATGTAATTTTTGCAACCATCTTTCGGCTTTGTGTCTCTTATTATAGCGTTATATATATAAATAGTTACATATAAATGTATATATATATATATATATATATATATATATATATATATATATATACATTTATATGTAACTCCAAAACTAATGCAATACCTTTAGACTGTGTATTTTTAATAACGAGTACCCCAAGATATTATGATATAATATAAAACCAAATAAAATAATATAAATATCAACGGCTATTGTTAATATGTTATGCACAGCATTTTTATGTACAGTATAAATATAAAATTAGTGAGGTGCTATCTTACAAAATGGCTGACCAAAGAGGCAATGTGTTGCGTAATGATTGTAATGTATACTTTCAACATTCAAATTGTGTTATGAATTGGCCGAAAGGTATGGCAGTTGTTTTAACTTTGTTATGTATCACCCTCGTGAAGTGAACTCCAGCACTGATAGGTAATTTCGTCACTACCCAAGGATGATGCACAAGAAAGAAGGTGGGATCAAGATTTTTGTTTAAAGTTGGGTTGTGATAAGTTAATACTATAGTGGCGTGCTTCGAACTTTACCCAAGTGAGAATATAACTTTTACACTTTAAAAAAAAAGTAAGTTATAATATAAAATAGATAAGAAGTTATTTTCCTAGTAGACAACATCCAAGTATGGATTGAATATTCTGAACGTACTGGAAAATCTTGAGGTTATTTTAACTTTATATATATATAATATATATATATATATATAATATATATATATATATAGCCAAAACAGCTTTTTGATAAATTAATTGATAAATTTTATATAGGTGATAAAATAACAACACTAATTTCATTTCTTCAACAAGTATATAACTATATATATATAACTATATATATATATATATATACATACATACTTTCCTAGGAGATTATAAATGTTATAAATATAAATTTATTTTATATAAAAAAGTTGTTATTCCATGCTAGTACAGCAACTCTTGGTAAAATAAATATATCATTATACACTTGTTGAATAAATGAAATTAGTGTAGTTATTATATGTTATCATCTATATTAAATTTACCACTTAATTGATCAAAAAGTTGTTTTTGTTATATATATATTAAGTTAAAATAACCTCAAGATTTTCCAGTACGTTCAGAATATTCAATCCATACTTGGATGTTGTCTACTAGGAAAATAACTTCTTATTTATTTTACATTATAACTTACTTTTTTTAAAGTGTAAAAGTTATATTCTCACTTGGGCAAAGGTCGAAGCACGCCACTATAGTATTAACTTATCACAACCCAACTTTATAAACAAAAATCTTGATCCCACCTTCTTTCTTGTGCATCATCCTTGGGTAGTGACGAAATTACCTATCAGTGCTGGAGTTCACTTCACGAGGGTGATACATAACAAAGTTAAAACAACTGCCATACCGTTCGGCCAATTCATAACAAAATTTGAATGTTGAAAGTATACATTACAACCGTTAAGCAACACATTGCCTCTTTGGTCAGCCATTTTGTAAGATAGCACCTCACTAATAACATTTTTACATAATATCTCGGAGAATAAACAACCAATTCCTACCACATTTGGGAAGCAAGTGGTATTACGGGAGGACATTTAAAGTGTTTTGGTTTATGTGGTGTAGACACTTATTTTCAAAATGGCGACCATAGATACATTTTAACTTAGTATGCTAAATCTACGAACACATTAAACCGATTTCAGCTTAACTTAGTATGCCGGTACTGTATATAACAAATGTATTTACACACAGCCTCTTTAGTGCACCATTTTATAATATAGCGCCTGTTAACCCATTCGGAAACAGTCTACACAATTAGGTACTTACTAGTCATAAGTGTAGGTAATATTTTGTCTGTACTACACACTGCGAAGCTCAATGACCATTGTAATTTATTCGTAAACCGTTTTACTGATCTAGGTCACAATCGGTTTATATTACTGTAGCCGATCATATAGCCTACAGCTCATTGGCTGTGATTACGAAACAAGTGTTGTGTCGACTTGAGTACAGTTAGTTAGTGGACATCTCGGTCAAGTATTTTGTATTTTTACGCAGCGCTATTAGCCTTATGGCCTTAACGCGCTTCGCCTCCCAATAGGCAGGGAAGAGGAATCACGTCCTCTCACTGCAAAGAGACCAGGATTAATGCGACCATTGGCCAGGCCCAAGCCCAAGCCTGGCACGTCCACACATCCCTGCCTTTCTACCACAGAGGTTCTGAGATCCTCGTCCTCAGAGACAAAGCGTATGGTCTGGCCAGGGTTCTGTCCATACCCCTAGTGCCTCTCCAGGGCACAACCGGAGCAGGTTGCCGCTCACCGCCTGGCCTGTCATCGAGAGTGGGAATCTCTCCAGACCTCTTCCAGCATATGGAGTTAACCACTGCTAGCACAAGTCCAACCCAATGATCGGTCATCAGAAAGAACCTCATTCATGGTGGGGCCAACCGATCGTCCCATGCTACCACTTAATTTCCATGGCACTTGTGGGTTATTCATGGCCGACATTATCCCCCGAATGGAGTGGCAAGAGGAAGTCCCTTCCACACAAGGTGGTTGAGAAAACCTCACCGGGCATAGCTTTACACGCAATGAAGGGCTGGTCACACTCCACTCCCTGGGAGCCACATCCTTGGTGGTGGGGAATTTCTATGACCCAGAATGGCCACCACCCCGGCGGCCGGGCACAAGAGAGCAGTCTGGACCCCCCCCCCCCCCGGTGTCGAGACTCACCGGGGATAGCAGCCCTTGCTCTGAAAATGGAGAGTTTATATCACATATATCATATAATCTCCATGGTTTCATCACTACAACCAAGCTATTGCTCCCTCGACAACCGAGGGGTTACGTAACCTATTCCCAGTTCGGGAGGGTATCGGCCATTCTCCTATCCATGTATTTGTACTTCTTCGTTGAAGTACAGACCTTGGGCCCCAACAGACTGAGTTCAAAGTGGCCCAACACCCCGCCAAGTGGTTGAGCCATGGTAACATCTATCGGTCCAACCATCATGGCAGATACACCTCGCCAGTTGCGAAAAACTGGCAACCAATAGGGAACGAGAGGCGTAGCCCATTTTGCACGAGAAGCCTTGGGTCACCTTGAGTGGAGAGAGTCTATAAGAGACGCTTCATTCACCCTGAACGGGTCGTGTGTGGTGCAACTTGGCTTGGTTACTATAGCATGGTACTGTCACACCACCTCTCATGCCAAGGACCTTCCTACAGAACTTATTTTTATATTTAAGAACACTTACATTTCTGAAGAAGGGTGTCCACGTTGATCGAGTTTCGGTTCGTAGATGCATAGTTACCGCACAAATAAAAGGTTTTTTGGACATACTCCCGACCGTGGCAATGTCCACATTAAACTGTCCAGCCACTTAGTGCCGGCGGGAGTTGACGCGGCGCCCACCAGATGCCAGCAGTGTTCCTTATTCACCGTGTGGCGGAAACCACACACCTTACCCGTGCCAATTTGAATGGCTGAATTTGAATCGGTGGACTTTACGTCATAGCAAATGAACAGGACTGTTATTTACACTTAGCGAATTTTAGGTACTCCGCTAAGGGATAGTTGCGAGGAGGTTTTCCTCGACACTGGCTCGCTATTGGTGGATGATTGTACCTACACCCATAGTGAGGCAATGCTCGCGATTTCTATTTAAGCGTTACCAAAACCTGGTATCAAGGTCAGATGCTTGACTGCGAGAGAAGTCTCCCCAAATAACAGGTAAGATATTTCAGTTGCTATAATAATGTAAAGTAATTATGGATACTCTGGAACGTCATTTTGATGCTCCCTTTTATTTTTCAGTCAAGATCAATTTTTGACTAAAATGAGCAGGATAATCCTTCCTGCACTACATAGTAGAAATCGCCTCCATCTTTTCTAATAAAATCTGTTAGTAATTATGCGAGGAGGAACATTTTTCTTGTTCAAAATAATGTAGATTTTTCCAAAAATGGTACTTAGTATGTTGTCAGTTCTCCGCCATTTTTGGGCAGATCGAATAGCTGCATTCTTAGTCTTGTTTTTCCCACTGTTTTGGAAACGGGCTATTCGGAAAAATTAGTTGGCCTCTGCCAAGGGCTTATACAGCCAGAGAATTTCCATTTTATATTAATCTGAATTACTGAATTGTAAATGAAATAAACCTTAGAACTACCTGTTAATGACCATGGAAGAACACAGGTGGCCAGGTTTTGAGGAGAGAAAATGTTAGAGGTTATTGTATAAAACCAAAAATTTTTTTTAGTAGACCAGTTATGAATGTAATTACATTACATATTTTACTTTTTAATAATTTTATGTGAATCTAGAGTTTGAAATACGTTGGCTCAACACTTAGGTGATAATATTGGGTAACGTTTGCAAATGTTGTTAACCAATTATTGTAAAAAATAAATAAAAAATCACTGAATTTATTATTCCGTGTGGAAATGAACCTTTTGAGATTCCATGTGGGACAAGAAATGAAGTGAGAAAGCAAAAAATAAAGAGTCCATTTGGGACAGAATATTTTTCTATGTCAACTTTCTAAATATCATTGTAAAATACTGGTTTGTTTAAAGACGGTAAATTGAATTGTTGTTCTGACCCCTTGGGGTCTTTGTAATATTTGTGCAAAGAAAAGAGAAAAAAATTAAAAAAAATTAAAATATACTATCGATAATTCCAATATTTCACTTTGTAGTGTAGTTTGGCAGGATACATTCTGCCATAGTTGATTTACAACGCTATGCTCTTTCCTATTTTCATGATGGTTTTTAAACATACTTGGGTTTATGTATTGTTGAACACTGAGGTACTTGGGGTGTCCTATGATCTTGGGGCCACACGTTGTTATCATATTTTATTTTTAATTATGCTGTTTTAAGAAGCATTAATTGCCATGCATGGAAATACATTTTAAAACATTTCCTGAAAATGGAACCAAAATTGTATTATTGCTAATATAATCCACAGGTGCAGAACTGAAATCCTAGAAACATGATTGCATTTATTGCTACAAGAAATATGGTATTAATAAAGGCATGTCTGTTCAGAAACACTGCGTGGAATCTGTATCCCAAAATAATGTATTGTATTACACAATAAGTCTCCTCAAAAGGGGTAACATGAAAAAAATGCATATTATGTTGCATATCGATCGACATACCAGTTAAGCTGTAAATGTTCACTGTTAATCAAATCACTGTCGTTTATAAAACGTGCAGTTTTTATTATAGTTTTTCGTCTCCTGAAAGTGCACTGTAATTTTTCACTACAACCGTACCACTACGACCGTCATCATGGCAATTATTGCTTTCACTGTCACAATCACTATCATTTCGAACACTTATTACAATGTTTTATTGCTTATTGCATGCAACGATCGTTTTGATACTCTGCATCATCTTTATTTTACAGAACACAGCTATAATTTCCAGATCTTTTTCTGAAATTCTGTTTATAGCCTCGTCTGTAAACGCGTTTGTCTGATCGGATCTTTGCGATTCATTTTTAACAGCTACACAAGATTTGAGAGTGCTTCAAATATATTGTATGTTATTCAGTTTACATTGATATGGCGGCAGCTCGATTACTTCGTGGCCACATGTTTCAAGAAGTTCGTCTCCATAATAATTTGGAGCTGCGCGTTGGCGTTTAACAGCGCAACGTAGTTCAGTTTTAGAAGCTTACTCTCCATAAGCAAGTTTGTTCATCTGGAGCCATTTTTGTATTTTCCTAGTACACACAGTATCTTTCTTGAAAGCAGGTACTTCTTTTAAAAGTTTTTAATTGTGCACCGAGCTTCTGTATGTTTTATTCCTGGAGTACATACTATATGTTCTGTATGTTTTATTCCTGGAGTACATACTATATGTTTTATTCCTGGAGTACATACTATATGTTCTGTATGTTTTATTCCTGGAGTACATACTATATGTTCTGTATGTTTTATTCCTGGAGTACATACTATATGTTCTGTATGTTTTATTCCTGGAGTACATACTATATGTTCTGTATGTTTTACTCCTGGAGTACATACTATATGTTCTGTATGTTTTACTCCTGGAGTACATACTATATGTTCTGTATGTTTTACTCCTTGAGTACATACTATATGTTCTGTATGTTTTGATACACTCATTTCTTTACGTATATTACATATGTTCGCCAACGATTTCCCTGTCACAGTTGCTGCTCGTTTCAATGGCATTTGCAGGTATATATGTCGTCTAGAAACTTTCTCGTTATCAACAAGACGTCACTGATAACTAATGAGCCTACTTTCCTCTACATGGGCCCAAGTACAGTTTAGCGACGTTCTCGAAAGCTTAGATTGTAGGTAGTCGGTGACGTCTCATTGACAACAATATTATTAGAGATGAAACCAGGAAGTTGTCAAACAGTACAAAGACAATTAAAATACACGAGTGACTTACCCATGATTGGAACTCTGAAAAAGATCATAAAATTAAGTTAGCTTACAAGCAACTGCACGCCATTGAGAAAATAAGAGATATAAATACTTAAAACATATATATTAATATAGCCAACAACAATACATCATCTTCGCCAAAATTGAAAGAAATCGATTGATTATTTTCCGATATACAGCGTAAACTATACTATTTCATGTGGGGCTATCCTACATAATGGCGGAGAAATGTGTCTTTGCATTGACAGTTCTGGTGGATATAACTGATACGGTCAGCAAACAAAGTTAAGTTGAAATTTATTTGATGGTTTCGTAGATAAAAAATTCGGAGCTAAAAGATTTATAAGATAGCCTTTTTAAAAAGGTGTGTCTTGCACTCTCAAAATACACCAGTTTACATGGCCTGCTATAGTGCTAATTGTTAGTCAAATTTGGTAGAAATCGGTTGTTATTCGGAGATAGTAATATTTTATTTTATCAAGTGATACTATTTTACAAAATGGCGGCCAAAAGAGATTATTTTTAAATACAATTTCGATTGTTTTTATATATACATACAGCCATCATACAAAGTTTCATTGGAATTATTACATGGTTTCAACGACATAGCATAGAAAACTAAAATAGCGTTATGGCCGCAATTTTGAGATAAGTTTCTGAAATACTTCAAACATATTTAGTCATATCATCTGTGGCAGTACTACTTCATTTTCAATTCGGTAGGAATCTGTCGATTGTTTCCCGAGAAATTACACAAAAGCTTAATTAATATATGTAGCACTCTCCTACAAAATGGAGGACAAAATTAGCTGTTTGTTGAATATTTTAACCTTGTAACAGGTACTGTCAACGTAAAAAAAATTGGCTTAAATTGGTCAAATGTTGTGGTAGTTATACCAAATAAACCTAAAATAATGAATGGCGACAATTTTGAAAATAAGTGCCTAATAAAGTTTAATTAGTCATTTTTACCTGGCCTATCAAGGTATTTATGACGTGTCAAATTTGGCGAAAATAGGTTGAATATTTTTCGATATATAAGATAAATGCTGTATATTTTCATGTGGCGCTATCTTACAAAATGGCATACAAAAGTGGTTGTTATTTTGCGTATATTATACTTCTTATAGATACAGGTAGCGTACAAACATTGTATGATATTGGTCAAACGATATGGTAGTGATACAAAATAAAGCTAAAATATTTATCTGGCGGCCATATTGAAAATAATCCTCTAATTAAGTTCAACACATTTAACTGGCCAGTTATAGTATTACTTACGTGCCAAATTTGGCGATAATGGGTTGAATAGTTTTCGAGATATAAGATAAAAGCTTTATTTTTTCATTTGATGCTACCTTTCAAAATGGAGGACCAACAATATTCACACCTGAATTCAATGTTCACACCTTGCGCTGTAAGTATACAAAATTACTATGAAATCGGTTAAATGGTTTCCGAGATATGATATAACCTAAATTTTTAAATTGCCGCCATAATGAAATGACGTGCCTGACGTCGAAAACTAGAAACGTGAGGTGTTCTTTGTTAATACTATATGTGTACCGAGTTTAGTGGACTTCAGTTGACTCGTTCAACAGTTGAAGGGGGGCACACACCTAGACACACACACAAGCACACAGGAAATTAACTTATAACCCTTTCTTTCCTTTGAAAAGTAGTCTAAACACTTCAATTACATTGCATAGAATTTTTCGTACTTCACTGTGAATACCTCTCTCTTTAGTGAATACCTCCTGCAAGACTTACATGTTCGCTTTACTTGCGCGCTGACAATACAATGGTTATAAGTAAGATAGAGTGCTTCCTTGTCATTGGCTCGCTAGACCTTCCCCGCCTCCATCCTATCTCCTTGAGCAAGGTCAAGACCTGTGGCCGCATTCCTCCCAGACATTTTGTTGACGTTGCGAAGTTATAACACATAAGCCATTTATGAATTTGGGCACATGAAAAATATGGAGATTTTATATCATACCTTGCGGGGGAAATCAACTGATCACCACCAAATTCTGCATGAAAGAAGTACATTAGTAGGTCATATAACCTTACAACTTTTACGTGTGGCAGGCATGTTTTAGCCTACTTTTCAAAGGAAAGAAAGGCTTATGAGATCAATTTACTCTCTATCTGCGTGTGTGTCTGTGTATATACTGTATTTTTATAACATAAATGTTTATATTTATTGTTTTAACGTTCCGTTTCTCTTTTTTTTCTTTTTTTTTTATTGTCAGTTCGCCATTTTAAAATGCCTCGAAAAATTCTATTTGTACGCTGAAATCTTTCCACTAAGAAAAACCATAGGTTTAGTTAACCGTTTATAACAGGTTGTTATGTATTAATTATTTAATTTCAATCTGTTTTATAATGTTTCGCACACGTAACGGTCCTTGAAATTATAAATGGATTATATGCTATATTAGTTACATAAGTAATATCAGTTTGTTATAGACAAATATATATATGTATTATATGCTATATTAGTTACATAAGTAATATCAGTTTGTTATAGACAAATATATATATGTATATAATATTATTTCCGAGTAGGCAAAATGTATTATTTCAATACGATGCGTCAAATGTAAAAACTTCTGCAATATTTGCTTAATTTTGTTTTTGACCATATTTATAAAAACACCGGCTTAGTACAAAGAGAACGACTGTTAGTATTATGTCCGGTGGATAGCTCGAGCGAGATTTATTTATAGACAAGTAAAAATGCGCTTACTTGAACACAATGCGTGATTTCATTCGCCGTTAGTAACTACAGGACTGAAACTTTGTAACCGTTCTACTGGAAATGCGTCGCTCAGCCGTTGGTTCTTCATCCCTACTGGCTAAAAGCGACCTTGAGACGTAACTCACAACTGGCCAATCAACGATGCCAAACGAGCATACAAAACCTAAGTTAATCTGCAGGCAAATGTGAAATTATTCCATTAGTGAACTTTCATACCATTATGCAGTAGTAAAAATAAATAAATAAATAAATAAAACATATGCTGTATTATTTCAATATAATTGATGTATTTTTTAATGAATAAAAAAAACGCTTTTCTTGACTGAATGAATAAAGTACGGATTAAAGTATGTTTCGTAATTACTGTGTTACGTACAGTTTCATATCGAAAATTACAAAGCAACAACTTTACATGACCTGACTACCATACGAGGCTGTAGTATAGTTGCAAAGCCACTCGCCTCTGACCACACAGAACCATGTTCACTTCCCGGTGGAGTCGCCCAGATTTTCCCAAGTGGGAAACGTGGCGGACGTCGCAGTTGGACACCAGGTTTTCTCGGAGTACTTCCTTCTCCCCGCCCTGGCGTTCCTCAACTGCTCCATCCTCACATCTTTCTCCCGTCACAGAAGGTCCACCCAGCACAGAGTAGACAAGTACACAGAGATGACATGGAGTGGCGGCTTCTTTGGTGTGGGCGTGCCTAATGGCTGCGCGAGGCTCCGGGAACCAGTGTTTGCGTCTGATTGGTTATTGCATGCTGTGAAGGACTCCCCTAATAGGCTGGGCTGCCGACCAGCGGGTAAAGTCTATTTACCTTATCTTCTCTCTTTTCGAAATAAACCTTTAAAATAAAAACACTCTACCTATGACTTGTTGGGTTGTTTTCTAAATATGTAATGTTTCACACGCATTTTGTACTTCTTTTTACATTAAAGCATCTTATTCTTGACTACATAGAACTTTTACTTATATTTTATTCATAAATTATGGTTTAATTTATAATTAATATTATGTAGTAATATAATAGGCCTATAATCATTATAAAAATTAAGCACGCACAAATTCGGTGCATGTGCCCTTAGGAGTAATTTTCAAGACTTCTTTAAGCTTTGATTGCATGAGGCGGAGAAATAGCACAAAAAGTAGCTCTTTAGCAGGACTTCAGTAACGTTTTAAGTAGCCGTGAATGTACTAGAGATAGGTTACCAGGCTCTGGCTGGCGAATGGCATTGTGGCATATGGCAGGTGATTGGCTGGCGCCTTATTGCCGACATGAGTGGCTGAAGTTAGTGCTACGTAAGGCAGTTATTGTGGGTCGGCGCGGTATATGCTGGCTACTGGCACTCCCAGCAAGCAGAAGGAAGAGCGGGTTCAAGTCCTCACTGAAGACTCGCCACGCAGCTTCAAGACCGGGTACGGACTCTATATGCGGACGGCTCGGCTTCTTGCATCGCACACGAATCACGTGCCGTTGCCGTCCCTGCAGTATATTTGGCTGTCGGCAACCACGAGGCGGCCCGCCCTTTGCCGTACCTTCACTTGCCTCTTAAGCCGCGTTCACAATTGAAAACTTAACAGTTTAATTACTATCTAAAACCGTTCTAAATACTGAAAACATAACTTACTGTATGAAAAAATTAATTCAATGACAAAACATACTTAAACTCAACACGAGGCGTGTGGACAAGTAGCACAGTAATAAAATCGCGGCGCCGGCGAGTAATAAGCCACTCATGGGCGCGAGTTCGAGACTCCGCCGGCCTCCAACTTACCTTATCATTACATTTGATATACTGATAATATCCCGGTACGTAAACAAAGGAAAAATTTTTCTTTGTAACCGGTCAGTAATTTTCGTCAAAATTAAAAATAACACTCGTACTCTAGTGATTTCACGAAGTTTTCAAGAAAATTAATATAACTATACTAGAAAGCAATCAATTTATGTAAAAGGCGAACGGTACTATAGCAATATAAAGATGTGCTAGCTAGTTCTTTTCATAGGCTTACGCAAGTTACTAACTGGTAGCAGTTCTACGATTGGGTTTCATATATACGACAAACCACACACTGAGCACCCACCGAGGGTGCTAAATGCTAGTACGCGAACTGCTATCGTGTAATATGAGTCCTCCATGGCGGCTCATATAGCGGCTGGTATACCGGCTCGTACACAAGGGCTTGTAGAAGCTTGTACATGAACTAACTACGGCTGTAGGTATCGTGTAATATCGGTAAGGATGCACTCGGGCTGGCTGTTTCTTGCACCCGGCAAACTATCAAATAACGTCGCGTCGCAAAGATTTGCGCGGCGAGATTCAGTCGTATGGCTCATAAGTAGAACCGTCTGTTTTTCGCGAAAATATCTACGCCAAGTCTAGATTCTAATGTCCTATGGCGTACGTGAAGTTTTCCTTTGGTTATTGGCCATGTGTCTTTGTCGGGAGACATTTCCTTATCTGACTGAGCCAATCAGAATTAGGTAACTCCGGCAGTGAATGTCCGTGATTCGCGAGTAGACATCTGCAATGCGTGACAGTCAAAATTATCCAATCACGAAAGTGGATTTCAGCACTAATGTTCTGCAGTACAAGTAGTGCTGAAATATGTTCGCGAAAATATATATTAAGATATGGACCGACTCCAACGATAATGTAACAGCCGAGATGTAACAGATTATGCAATGTTATATTTTAATCGCTCCGTGGATAACGACATAGTCTACAACCTTAGAAAAATATTATTGTATAGTAATGTATTACGGTAAGGTGCTAATTTTAAACAATATTGACTAAGATCCTAATTATATATGACAAAATATCGAGAATTCATGTGAGCACAAGCCAGACTTCAAACACGTATCTATTTACTTATTTTCACATTGAAATCCACGCATGCCCTAGAGACATTAGAGCCAATAACTAACTTTCACGTAGAAGAGGACGGAATCTCGTGATACATGTTCTGGAGTAGAACTGGAGCAACATCCGATAAGCAACTAACTGGTGTTCGAGTACACACAGGTTTGTGGAGTCTAGCGTGCTGTCGAACGAGTCCACGAAATGCTCCGGTCTCTACTCATCATAAAGAAATATTTTATCTCGTAACCTCGGTAAATGCTGTTTAATAAAGTAAATGCGTGTATTTTAACAGACACACTGACTAGCCTGCGACCAGTAAAGTTGGTAACGATGGAGGGAAAGTAGTTCCATATCTTAACGTCGAATAAAAATGTAAGGTTACAACTTGCGATTATTTAAGTACGTAATTTGTTTCGCTTACTGTTTTTTTATGCACCGAAGTGTAAAATGAGCATATTTAATTTAAAAAGTATTTACTTTTCTAATCTTTTCACTGTTTCACTTGACCAACAAATAAATAATGTGATGAGGCCCGTGGAAATGTTAATTTTAGGCAAGACCAAAGGATACGCAATGGGCAAACAACTAGATCTTTAACAGGGCTTTCAAAACTGCTCATTGAACAGCCGTGAACAGCCTATAACAACGATGCAAGAAGTCGTTCCATGTCTTAAAGTTGAGTTAAACGGATTAGATACACATTTCTGAAGTGATCCTCTCTGTCCCCCCCCCCCCCAAATGCACAAAGAGTAAGAATGAACAAGTGTGAGAAGTGTTTCCTTTGATAATAATTCCACAGTTTCATTGGTCGACGCAGGAACACAACCTGACCAGTACATGTGTAAGTGCATCGTGGACAATTCTGGTCACTTCATCATCAACGGCGTACAATGAATGGCTGATTGTTTAGGGTTGATTCAACCATACACTGTAATATTTTTTTAATGCCCCGTGGCGGTGTTTCTTGGTTGTGAACGCATGGAGGCCCGGCTTGCCCTCAGCATGTTTGTCTTAGCGGCGGGTGGGAGGAGAGGGAGGGCCAGAACTGCGCATTGCGCCCGGTCCGAATCGCCGCGCGAGCGAGGTTTTTGCGCGATCAGCGCCGGCACGTGACTTGGATTGCGCGGACTCGAACCCAGACCACCGAGCCGGTGGAGGCGAGGCTCCAGCACACGTTCGTGGAATTGCCAGAACCTATCCTTCACACACACTAACACCCACATGCACGTGTTGTTTCCATTAGAAACTCGTCCTTGATTGTATTATATCACAGTTGCATTAACCCATACGGACAGTGTGTGTGTAGGTAACACACAAGAAGATTTCTCTTGTCCAATACTGTACAATGTAACTCTTAATACCTGATGGTCTTCCCTGGGGGTAACTCGTTTGTAAACCGTGTCGCTGTTCCGCGTTACCAATGGCTCCTACTACTATAGCCGAGAGCTAAGCCTACTTCTTATGGGCTGTACTAACGAAACAAGTGCTGGGTACAGCACCCAACTAACATTTCCGTACGTGCAGCACGTGAAAACAAAACTCATGTGAGTCTGTCAACCTTGTTCTAAGTAGGCGCAGTAGCAGTTCTCACCGCATCAGAGTAGATAGGTACACACAGACTTGCAGGTTCGTCTGATGTGGGCGTAGCAATTCTCTGATTGGCTGTGCGAGAATCTGGGAACGGGCCTTGTGTACGATTGGCTATTACGGACTGCGAAAATGTCTTTATTGGTTTGGAAGCTGTATTTTGTCAGGTGCTGATTGATGAAAGGGATTCTTACATTTTGTTGGCCAGCGACGCCATCTTGATGGCATGTGAAATTATATCTCGCGCCACGGATTCATTTCTGTGATGTTACTTATTTCGTGTCTCCGCAAAAACTCTATTTAATTTATCCTTTATATAATTATATGAACAAGTTTGGATTACAGACCAATCATTTGACACAGGATTTTGCAAAAGTGTTCCGGTATATACATATTACAAGAAGAGAGAGGAGCGTATCCTATACCGTGAGCGATGGCGTTCTTCATAAAAATTAAAAGAACTAATTTGTATTTTTACTTTATTAAAACAGCTATTATTTATAACATTAAATTATCTTTATCTCTCTACCATTTCTCTTGTTATTCACAGTGGGCGCGATATTTAATGTGTATCTCAATTGTAATTGAAGTCCTTATCAATGTCTGTATATTGCTTACAGTCTCTTAATTCACACTCAATATTTAAACATATTCAATCTCTCTACTGCTATCATTACCACTCTGTCCTTGGCACACTCTTTCGCACCTTTGAGACCGAAGGCAAAGAGGATCAGCTGAGACGCTCTTCTACCCCGCAGGGGTGTAAAGTCGTTTGTAAATCGGGGGGTCATTTGCAAATAATGTCTCCTTACTCTTAAGTTCCAAGGTCATTTGCTTCACTATTTATTTTGCACCAAAACGACTGTTTACAGGCACTGATTTTACTCATACAAACACATGATAAAATAAACAAAAATGTTTCGCACTCAATTTACATATTGCGTGGGCATACCCCTCAATTAATTTCAGCGTCTTCTGCCCTACGCAATAACTTTCAATATCTGGTGCTCATAAAATTTAATATTAAAGCCACGAAAGAGAATCGTTTCCGCGGCGCTTGACGTGCTTAAATGGTATTTAAAAAAAAGGGACGATGGACTCCGCAGGTACAAGCTGACGACGGCGCTTATGCTTAACTCATACCTTAAGTTTGGAATGCATTCAGAATACCGTACAGCTGATTGTAAGACTGCCCAGTGCCAGCTCGCTGTAGACTCCAGCCCGCTCGACGTCGTCAAAAGGAGAGCAGCTGACGAGTCGTTCACCTCGGGGCCTCCACGCAAGTATGCGCGGATTCCTTGCACTTGCTAGCATGAAGAATCGCACTGATACACTCGGGAATATTCGGCGTGTTTAGTCGTTACGTAAAAGTATGGGCATGTTTCCAGCACTCAAACCAAATGAAACACCGTTCGCAATAAAGCCCGTGTAAGAAATTTGTAGAGAAATGCTGAAAGTTACTTTTCTAGCCTCCAAGAAAATATTACAAGAAACACGGGCCGCTGACGTACGCCACTGTTACTCCATATACACTTTAATATGCTCTTTCTCGAGCATCGTAAAACGGGCATTTTAACCAGCGTGGCAGAATTCAATTTCACCAGCCATCAATCACAAGTCGCGGTATCACAATTATTTACGCGATTTTCAGTAACGCTCGTATTAAAATGAATACTACTCATACACGCAGATTTTTCACACATAGTACGTCCGCATCAAGTTTACGTCTCTGTGATACTTGGCCCATATTTCACTCGCAGGAGCTATACGCTACAGGCAAACCTAGCAACATCGTTTGTCCGCCCAACTTCCCTATACTGTCCAGCTAAGCGGTCGAGCACGCACTTACTGTGGCCGTCCACACACCGCGGCCGATTCTCACACACTGGCTAGAGCGCGCTGTCATAGCCAGGTGACGTCGCCACCCCAAGCTTGGCGCTTGGGGTGGCGGGACGCCGCGATTTGTGACAATCGCAACTCTTTACAAATCGATTTGCACAAATAATATCGATTACAAATATCATACAAAACAACAATATAAAATACGTGCAATAAAATTCATAATAGATTAGCACTAAGCAATAAGAATATTTTTACCGTATAAACTACGTGCAATAAAATACATACTGGATAAATAAATGTACCGGCCGGTATATAACCAAATACAAATACACATAAAAACAATAAATACGCAGCGCTACCAACTGTAGTGCAGAATTACTAAAACCATTACATTTTACTAGGTGACTATCTATGAATCGTCACACAGCAACATTAAACAGATGCATTCCAGAAGAATTTTACTTAGATCCACTTTCGTGGTTAGATTGTATAAACATGTTATGTTTTATGTGCGTTTTCCATGGTTAACAGTGATTCAGTACCGGAATAAATTAATTATGAAATTGCTGGGTCATACACTGCAATGTCTTTTAACGAAGATAGATACCCAATAACCAAAGGAAAACTGCAAGTTCGCACATACAGAGTGTTTATATTGCGTGGGAATTTTTCTGGGAAAACGAGGTGTCGTTATCAATACTTGAGAGAATGAGAATCCTTATCTGCCCAGTCAAATGGAATACTGTCTTCATACACGCATGACAGCCAGTGACGATAGAACATCGTCGGACATGTGTGAGTACGTTGTCCTGCAATGAGCCATCGTCTGTAAAGAGTTCGTATACATGAGGAGGGGGAGGGGATGCCCTCCACTTTTCAAGCAGTACTGCTGTCGAACCCATGACTGATAGACGGTGATCGGTGATCTCTTCAGTTTGTAGTAAGTATGTATAACCCGTGGTAAACTATTGCACTCGTTATTAAACAAACTTTTATTTATAGGTTTTAAGTAACCAAAAACCGAAAGATTCAGATTAAAATGTTAAGAGTAAGATGTTCAGAGTAAGGAGAGTGTGGGTGAGAATCAAGTGAAGGTACATACTGTTCACGATAAAGTGAACACGTTACTTCTCCCTATCAGCCATATTTTACCCTTTAAACACTTTTTGAAATAAACGCAGTATATATATTCCACCGCACTCAGAAGTTAACGTCTAAGGCTGCAATAAAATAAATTTATTGACTATTATTGGTAATGAGAGGAGATTCGATAACAGTCTTGGGACAAAACATTTCTTGGTTGGAATCGACTTCCTTTCAAGTAGACTGACATCCGGTGAACACGTGACCAGTGGCATCACTGCGTCACATGGCCAAAAGTGCTCACATTACCGTGAATACCCTAATAAGTGTTGTTACAGGAAGTGTGAGGTCTGCCCGCCTTTTGTAAACAAGAAGTGTGCGCCTGGGAGGTAGGCGACCCGCTAGCGAGTGTTCCCGCGTCATATTCGCGGTGCAGAAATGGCGGCACGTGCAGTGAGTGCAGGAAAGTGTTCGCCTCGCCCTGGTGCAAGGTGCGCGACGACGCATGTTCAAGGTCAGCGCTGGGCCAAACAAGTCGCCGCTGTTTGCAGCTCTCCACACTTTCGGCCATTACGTAACTAGCTGGAGTGGTTCGCGCCGCGGGGCGCCAGCCTCGACTACAGGACTTACTACCAGCCCGCACAGCACATCGTCATGAAGCAGTGGCGTAGAATATAGAGGGGGGAGCAGGGTGGGACGTATCGCCTCCCCCCTCCCCAACAACCGTGTTGGAGGGACAGCCCTCCCCCTTCTCACTACCCACCACGAACTTTTGGCACTCTCTGACTACAGTTACGCTATTCTATGCTGCATTAATTTCTTTTTATTTGGCCACAAAAATAATAATATTTAATTTAATATCAGGTGTATAAAATGAGACGCGGCCTTGTCTCACAGAACCGTGGCTAAACAGTGAAAGTAAAAACCTTGGCTACTTTAAGCTACTCATCGTTTTTAAATTATATACTCTATCACAAGAGGAATGTTATCTTTCTTTGGTTACTTTTAAGTTATGTAATAGTCCGTTCCAGCACTTCCTGGAGTTTTGTGTAACATCTTTCTATTTGAGAAACGTGAAAACACAGAAACCCTGCTCTTTGCTTCCCAGAATAACCCTTCCTTAGTCACTGTCCTTGAAGCAGGGCTCACGCGATGCAACATGCTATTCGCGCAAGATTTCGTACGAGAATGCCAACTAAATTGCTTGCGAAACGAGTTCACTAGCAGATAAATAAAATGAATACTGTCTCGCATCAATATTAGTTGATAGCCCTGGTGAGTACCAAACAGCCAAGGTTTTACAATACAAAATATGAAGTTGCTTACTTCAACAAGGTATTTGTTTCAAAGCTATCCCTCCAAAATATAATTGTTTTTATTTTATTCTCAGCGAACTATCTAAAATTCAATCCACGATTTAAAGTTATATTCAGCAATGTTTTATTTCCCTGTATTCCTCTTTGCACACTTCAATTTACGATTTTCTTTTACTCTATGGTTGAGTTTACAACAGGTCACATGACCAGCGTACAAGGACCAATAGGATCGCAACTTGCATCGTCTTGCACGAGAATAATAGGACCTACTCTATCTCTTCATTTCGTACAAGATGTGCCTTGCACACAAATTTGTGCGAGAAATTATCTCGCTCAAGTTTGGCACTCATGTTGCATCGTGTGAAACCTGCTTAAACCTCGCCACCCTGCTGTCCAGCCCGGTTATTTCTTAGTTACTGCAGTCGAGAACAAATTCTTGTTGTTCCTAGTCGTGGTATTGACATATTCGGCATGCAAATGTGTTTTCGGTTCGGTGTTACGGATGTTTATGATGCTCGTGTCAATGACAAATTGCTACGTTGTGAGTTTGGGCGTTCTTATTTGTTGGTATTATTTAAGTGTTTTTAAACCTCAAATGAAGAAACAGAAGTCTGTTTTGGGGTACTCTTCAAATGCGAAAAAAAAAAAAAAAAAAAAAAAAATGTGCTCATTACTACCATACCTGATAGTTCCTGAGTAGTGGGTGCGTGCCACTACTGAATTTAATTGATTTAAAATCGCAGCGATGCATTTGCACTTCCCTTCCCCCTGATGCACTTGCACATGTGGGTGCATCTGCAATTGGATGTGTACTTCCCGCCACACCCTTTCCATTACCATGAGAGTGTCCATGAGAAGATATTCTGGTGGCCATCGTGGGGTCGTGTCTGCCAGAGCGGAGTTACAGCGAATGGTGCTTGGTTAGGGGGTGTACTTATATATATTATTTGTGCATTTGCGCAATGAGGAATTAGAGGAAGCACACATGTTGACTGGTTGGAAGCTGGAAGCAGATGAGGAGGATGGAGGGGGTGGTTAGGTGTTGTCTCATCAGGAGCTGTAGGGGAAATGCATGTAGGTGTTGTCTCATCGGGAGCTGGATGCAGTCTGGACGGGATATGCAATTGGAAGAGGAAGTGGCGAGGGGAAGAGATGCAGTTGTATAGTGCTAGAATGTGTTAATAAATGATTGATTTGTGTATCGAATAAATAATTAGAATAATTAAATATATTAGTGCAATATCTTATTACATGTATTTCCATGTGTATGCAGCAATGAATAATGGAGTGATTATTTAATGTAATGCTTGCATCTATCGAGTTAGTCCATATCAATTACACAAGTACCATATCTATTTGCACAGCTGTTCCCTACCACATCTCGAGTTCAAATGAGTTCCAGTCACCAGTATGAATGGGTTATACCCCCAGTACCATATATGGAAGAGCTAGGGTTGCATCATTATTTCTCTCACATTTCATATATTTGACTGACCCTTTTCTCTTGTGTGTTAGAAAATATGACCCTTGGTTGTCAAATTATTCGATCACATTTATATTTTTGCTCATTCACTCTTTCTCCAGTGTTTGATTTATAATTTACATGTGTCGGCTCAGTTTCGAGGAAAGGTAAATAATAAACTAAACAAACAATCAGTTTAAAATATTTTTGCTACTGGCCAATTTTTTTTCCAACAACCACAAAAACACAGTATTTACACATTTATTTAACATTCAAAGAAATCTATAAACAAATCTGTTTTTGATCAGAGTTATTTCCTAAACATTTACACATACATCACATCTAAAAAATAATCACGTTCATCATTTTACAACACTTATCTGGAACACGGTCATTTGACATCATTTTAGCAAAAATCTGTCTTCTTTATTATATGTATAACATTTATCTGGAACACAGTTCTTTGGTCACATTTATTTACATACTATAACCTGTATATTTACACTTCTTATATGTTTAAGAGCATAGTTATTCACTTCTATTTATTTACACATTACATATTCACGCACTGTTTGGCATTTCTGTTGGCAATATCGGGTTAAACATGGTAAAAAGCCTACCTTCACAAGTATTCACTGAACTTACTGTAGAATTATGTTGATTGAGATTTAGTTTCTCTCATAATGAGACGAAGTCTATGTTCTTACATTTGAGGGATGATGTTGATGAAAATAACATGCAGTTAGTCTCGCAGTAGATGGTAGCAATGTCGGTAGTCTCACACTGGTAATATGTTGAAGTTATTTGATGGTTAGACCCTCGGAGCAGATGGCAGGTGGTTGTCAGGTCTGGTAGATTTGGCAGTTATTGGGGTTGGCTGATATTGTCAAGTAGAGGGGATATTTATTCAAAAATACTGTAGGGCTTTGAAGGCAACGTCGACACGTCAAGTCCGACATACCTTCTGTCATCATTACTTGACAAAGCGACTTTTGTTACACATTTAGTGTAGACATCGTGACCATGTGAACAGAAGTGTAATTAGGTTCCCATAACCCCTGGATTTTGCTTGAGGCAATCCCCATAAAGCCCGCACAGGAGATACTGCAACATGTTAGACTTTACTTCCATTACTGTCTGCACATACCATTTATTCAAAACAATGTATGAGTCAGGTTTAGGGTGTAGGTCTGCAAACTGTGTGATGATGAGAGTAGCACATTCATCCTTCATAACTCCTGTAACACTTTTGATCAAGAATGGGGACTTTTGCGGATTATCTGGAGCATAGTTGGAAGTATCAACTCATGTAGCCGAATTTGAGGCAATAGTATTGTACACATCACTGTACTGAATTTTGTAAATCAAACTACCAGTATCGCAATATAGAAGATGCAAGGCCTGCTGAGGAAATTTCTTGGTCATGTAATTATAGTGAAAATTATAACGGTATAATTAGGATAAATCTAAAATGGCAACACCAGTGTATAAAGGCATGTTAAAAATAATATAAACCTTTTCCATTTCATTCAGGACTAGATTTTCATAGAGGATTTGCCTCGCCTTGAATATAGGTCGCCCAATCAGTTCTGCCACCCCGTATATAGTGTCATACCGCATTATAACTCTGATATCCATTTCCCGGTGGACATTCTGAAAAGTATTTCCATAGACTGAGTTGATTATTAATTAAAAAATATAAATGTTTTGAAGGCATTCGCCAGCTGTACATGTTTCTTAATATTGAACATGATGTATGGAGCCATCCAAGCCTTCTGCTCAAAGTGTTTCACCATGTACAACATATTTATTCTGCGGTATGAGAGTCAAAACAAATTCTCAGTTTTGCAGTTCGGATGTATTGCAGATACTGGGGCAAGAGGCGGATCAGCTAGGGTAACATGACATTCATCCAGAAAAGAGAAATACACTTCCACGATAAAAAAACATATATCTCCAACATCGCCGGTGTTGGCGTTGAAAACCCGTCAGGCTCACCCATTGAAAGTTCCCAATATGTAGCTTGCACTTCATTGTGTGACTGTATGGGCTATTTACATGGAAATAGCAAATGTATGTATCTGTCTCACATTGGTTGTTTTTTTTTTTCTATCATGTAAATGTTGTTGGCTTCCGCATGCCTTTTGGAAACCTGAGTAATACTACCCATGACCCCAAGTTCCACAAAAAGGTACATGCTTATGTCCATGATCAGCTCCAGCCGCACACCTGTTTTGAGCAAAAGGGCATTCCATGGAAGAGAGGTAGCTGTCACATACATTGCGATGTCAAGACCGTATCCTGCCGAACATACGGTTCTGAAATTCTCAAATGCATCAGCCTACAAACACAGGTCCATCCATAAGTGCTATATATTACACACTAGCCAATTCTGACGATAGAACACATTCCACGTGTATTGAGCACGAGCATAACCTTCATCGCTAATGTCATTACCTTTCATTGCATTATAAAATGTGTCCATGGGTGAGTGGCATAAGGAAATACTGCCTTCCTGTGAGAAAAAGAAAACTGAGTGTTATCTTGAAACTGTAAGCGGGTGATTCTCAACTGGACAGAAGTCAAATTTCCTACCCATGTTTCCACAGATGCACTCATAAAATTAAATGAGTCAATGAAGCTCATTTGCACAGGCTGCATACCTCTTTGTGAACTTCTCCCATGGGGAAAGTGCTTTGTAATGTATTTGTAATTTTTGATATTGGTTCCGAACACCTTTATCTCGCCAGGATTTTCGATTACCATGCTTCCGTCAGGCTGCATGATGTGTCTCGGAGCCAATGGATTCATAATAAAGTGGGCTTCGTAATTCTGCAGATTAAGGAAAATACCAGCAAGTTCGTTCTTTTCCAGTCTGAACATCAAGTTGTATTGATTAGGTGCGTGGCCTTTCCTGCGCCCATCAAATGGTCATGGTCAACCACAAAAACTTTTCTGAGCGGCTTCTTACAGTTATGTCAACTTCATTGGAATAGTTACGCTTTATGTGTCTGAAACCCACTTCGTCAATTCAACTACTTTATAGACCATTTTGTACATGCAATCTTCACCCACTGATTCGTGATACTATGGCAAACTTTAATCATAAGAGCACACGAGCAAAATTCTTGAAGTACATGGAACATGCTTATTGATGGCGGTTGTGCTGCTAATGTCATTATGTGGAAATCAAGTGGGCATTGGTTTCAGACAAGTTTCGGTGTCACAGATCACAATAAAATCCATTATTTGCTGTTTAGCAGAATTCGAGAATTCGATGTATTTCTTTTCCTTACTTCGGAAATTACATCTAACAGTATTGTGTTGTTGGCATAGTTCCTTATGGTTCGCAAGTTTCTCCACAGTTCTGAAATGATGAAGACAGCGCTCGCAAACAAACTTTTTGTATTTGTTCTTACTCAACTGATTGTTAAGCACTCGTGAGATACTTTGGATCATTCCAAAATGAAAGTGGGCTGTACTACCACTAACAAGAATGGTCAACATATTCACATGGTGCTCACATTACACAGGAGAAATGCAGATGGGTACAACGATCCCATACTATGCATTGTCAAATTATTTGTCAACAATATCTCTATATTTGTCTACCACAGAGTAGACATGAATGGAAATATTACTGTGCCACTCGAATAGTTTGATCTCATGTGTCGATACAGGACTCGACAATCCTTTGGCATTCAGAACCCAGTGAAGTTATGAATACGAACCCGATTGACTGACATGGTCTGTGGAATGAAATAAATTTGCTAGAAATGCGCATAGGAAGCAACTCATCTCCCGAGCACTACACATAAATGCAAGCTTTCCTATCGACAATGGATTTAGGTAGCTTTGAATGTGAGGCACCTATAGTGACTGGTCTGTGTTGGGAAATGTGAACATATATTTCCAATAATATTTTCACTCCCCAGCCGCTAACTCTCACAATAAACTCATTAGTATTCATAGTGAAATGAGAGAGGATATGTTACTTGTTAATTTAACCAACATACGACGAATGGAGGACAGGAGTGGCTTTAACCGAAAAATGAAAAGTTTCCATGGCATGTTCCTCAGTAACCACATTTTTCTCGAATTGACCGGCACAGAGGCGTAAATTTTGAAAGGCCTGGGTACCTCATAACAAACTTCCAAAACAGATGCTTGCATCTTTGCAAGACAATATCAATGTCTAATTCTGTATCAGATATATCATTATGTATTTACAAGCCCATGATTGCACGCCCAAACACCATATCTAAAAGGACATATGGCAAGTCTTGGGACAAAGATAAGTGTAATGCCGACGAATAAAAATCGGAATAGGATTCTCAATTGGATGAGTAGGAATCACAACTAACATGCCTATGCTTTGTTACGGGGGACCCTGGCATTCTGGAAGTGACTCTACTAACAAATAAAAGCAAACAACCCACTGGGTAAACTTTGGATCTTAAACAAAATAGAAACAAAATTATATCCACATGAAACAACAGAGAAATACCTGAAAAATACAAAAAAGTGTGTGTGAGACGCTAACTACTTAACCCATTTCCCCATTAAGCTAAACCTACAAATTTCAAATTATCATATTTCGCCATTAATATCTACTCTGAATCAGTATATATTTCTCAACTAATGAACCTATAGCTAATAAATTTTACCCTGAAGGGGTTCGAATCCCTACCAAGGGTGTTTCACGAACTATGGTTTAATAAACTATGCTACCGAAGCACCACATTTTACAACACTTTAATACGGCAATTTAAGAATATTTTTAAAAATGTCATATCAATTAAAACAGTTAATATTCAAAGCAAGTGGAAGGTTAAAATCATTTAATACAGCTTCCAAATGATTTAAATCAGCTTAAACATGTTTTAAAACAATTAAACACGGTTCCCAAAATATTTAAAAATGTGTCCAAAAATAGCCAAACACACTGTTAAAACAAACTATTTACTTAGTTTTAAAAGTAACTTCTGCGAACTAGTTGTTGAAGCCGTTGTTCGCGAGGCCGGTTCTGGAAGGATAGGTGTCGCTGGAATGTCAAAAATCACCTGCTCGCAATCACAGGTCCGTTCTACCTGCTATATTGAGTCGGAAGCGCTGAGATGCAGGGAGTCGGAAGCACGGAGATGATGATGGCAGTCTGTTCGCGTTCGCAGCAGCGTGGAATTCATCCTCATGTGTCGGAAGTTCATCAGTAAATTATAGGGGCGGGGAATTACAGCTCCCTTTTATTCTCTCCACCTGACCCCATTTAAATACAAAGTTATAGCGATAATAATAACTGACAGGAATATCATGCCCCAAACAACAAATATCACATTTCAGTTGACACTGTTAGACAATAATTTTACCGTTAGGCCAGTCCATGCACAGGAAAATATCTCGTTTCAAAAGATTTTTAGAAAAGGGGACCGTGTTAAATTTCTCCATGTGACGTCAAAAGATGCTGGCTCCCCTCAATTTACCACACTTGCAAATTTATGTCACCCTCGAAAGGGATGTCCCTTGGAAGAAAAGCCATCCAGTTAAGTTATAATTGAGACACCATCCCTGTGGGCGAATATATGTCAAACCCATATAACATTTTAGTTAAGAGGCGAGAAAGCCATCTATTTACATCAAAATTGCAATTAGTTCGACCCTGCATACATACAAACGTTTACCCTTGGGAGAAAAACGTTCATTTGGGACAAAACCTCTCAGGCCCATGTCATAGTTTAAAATACACCTGAAGGGAAACATTGTTAGAAAAGTCCATTCGTGGGCTTCACAGGCGCCATTATTCGCGCATGAGCTGGGTTGGTAAATGTCTGTTCATGCATGAGACAGGTTCAAATATAGGACCATACACAAAAGCTAGCTAGCCGTTTCCAAAAAAATCTCTTACTAACTTTGGTTTACAACGCACTTGATTTTAAGTTTTTTTTTTTTTTTTTTTTTTTAAACGTTAACTTTCAAAACTTATATTTTGTAATTGTGTTATAATTCATTTGCAATGTTAATATATTTAACAGTTGAAATTAAGTGTTACATTTCAAATATAATTGATAGTATGCTATTTTTTTATAAATTACATCTCACGTCTTTTAGTCTTAATATTTTTTTTTTACGGCATAGTAGATTTCATTTGCAACGATAGCTTAATCTAGTAACTTCCATCAACTAATACATCGCACATTTATTGTATTTTAAAATTACACCCGTTTATTTAATATCAGCATATAAATAAGGCTTCAATATGCAAAAGGTAATGGTATTTCTAAGTCCTTTAAACACTTTATATTCAAATTTTTATTTTATGCAAAAGTACATCACTTTACACAATACAGTTTTGTTAGAACCATAGTAATATATAACTTTTGATATTTTTGATTAAACACTTTAACAAGACACTGTTGACATTACATAATTTGAGAGACATTGCACTTGCAACATACAATTATCACTTTGCTTACACACTTTGAAATGAAACACTTTTACAAACATTTTGACAAAGTTGAGAGACATTTTAGACAATTATAGAGGGATCATAATTTACAGAACTATTGACTTCAAACATATTTTGTCATTTCCTTCGAAATCCTGGTACTGTGTAATTTCAAAATGAGTGCATTTTCTCAATCGCCCTCGTTTAGACTTATCGTCAACATCACGTCTTTGAGAACTCGTTTCTTTAGAACAGTTAGGAGCATTTACGATTATATTTCCTATTACATCAGGAAAACTTTCCTGATGGTGTGTAAAAACTTTCTCCACAGATGCTCGCAAAGATGTAGACAAAGTCGTCAAATTAACTGGGCACTTTTTAAATCAGAACACTGAATCAATTCATGCGTATTCCTATTTCTTTACGGAAAATGGGTAATCCTAAAATGGAACATAGGGTCGCAGCTCTCACTGAATTGACGTCAAATCCTGCTCGACCAAAAAGAGTACTCCACACTTGACTTACCGAGAGAAACTCGAACATATGGGCTGGCAGAATGGAAGAAAGTCATGTTAACAGTATGAAAGCCAGCTTGTTACTGACACGCGAACCCTACTTCTTCCCCATGCAATGCCATGGTGGTCGAGTGGTAGCCTGCTCGCCTTACACCAAGGCGATCTGGGTTCAATCCCCAGCCGGGTTACTCACATCTGGGAATCGTGCCAGACGATGCCGTTGGTCTGCGAGTATTCTCAGGGATCTCCCGTTTCCCCCGCCCTTTCATTCTGGCGCTGCTCCATACTCACCTCAATCATCTTCATCGGCTCTCAAGACATCGATGTTAAGATCCGTTCAAATATCTACACTTCACGTACCCATACAAACAGCAAAACAGCTTGGAATCCAATAACTGCCTTAAGAACTTGGTGATATTAAGTTTACAATTAGACTTTTCAGTGCAAATATATGAAAAATTAACTTCATCATCTTATACCATTTTAAATTATGTGCAAGAAAGGTTTGAGTGTTGAACTTTGCTAGTCGTAATTTTAATTTTCTATACAAAAAAGCAGTTAGCTGACACACATCCAGTGACCAATTAATACTCATTCACTGCTTCAAAAAAATATGAACATCCCCACCACGACGTTCAAGGTAATATTATGGATCTGTACAGTCTGGTCTATAAAAAACATGCTTCAAACTTTTACTTCTATAACAATGACTAGTAAGAATGCATTCACCCCTTAACATTATGTTTTTTCTCAGTCATATACAATCTGCATTGATTTACATGACACTTTGAACTGTCACAATCAGTTACACTTTATTCAAGTATCTTAGGTTTATTATTTGTTAGCATGAACCCGAAGCCATGCCTACATTTTAAAATGAATATCACCTCCACACATTCACTTATAAGTGTTAAATGGAATGGGTAGCTCATGCCTTACAGAATACAGGCCGTGTTCGATGAGAGAGTATCTAACGTTAGGTTGAAAGTTCATTTTGGATGAGAGTTGGCGATGTTACACGAGAAACTGTTGCATGTAGAGGTAAACGATTATCTTGCTAGAGGAAACTGAAGGTATGGAGGCCACCAGCACATACATCCTGCCATCGGGTGGTTGCCCCTCGATGTGGACGATCAAGTCTATAGCTGACTTTCCACTTGCCATGTTCTTCTTCAGCAATCACATCACCATAAAAAGCTGTAATTAAGTCCTGTATAGAACATGGGAAGGAAATATCGGGTCTCAAATACCTCACTGTGCAATCTCCACAAGAAAAGCCTTCCCCAAATCTAATTTCGTGATGTGTATCAAAGTCGCAGCATCAATGATCTAGATCGTTGCACACCTGTACTTGTAATTCTCTATCATATGTCTTGAAGTACACTCGCCTGTAGCCCACAAGGACAAACTCATAGCTGCTGTGGGGTTGAATATGCATGCCTTGCTTATATAGCAGATACTGAATGAAGCTCCATCGGTCGTTACCTTTATATATAGTGGTGGTTATCTTGGATTTTTGTCGAAACTACAGACACATGTCTTGGTTTGCCATACATTTCAAGCCCACATTCAGCAGGGAGACACTAACTGACGGGTTTCAGTTGGTGCTTCCGTGAAATGTTCAGTATTATCGCATTTTTCTGTCCAGATGAAAGGTTCAGTATAACACTCTCCAAGCTTCGCTGATGTGTGTCCACTTCACGGTCAGTACCTGGAGAAGAATGCCGGTGAGGTTGAATCACTGCTTGGAGGATTTACTCCCCTGCCTGCGCTGGGAATCTGGCTCGGTGCATAATGTTTGGCTACGCTTGTTAAGTATTTTTTAAGTGCAAGAGGGTTACGCTTGAATATAATATAATATCACAGTAACATTTAAGTGTGTGTGTGTGAGAGAGAGAGAGAGAGCGAGAGAGTGAGTGTGTATGTGTGTGTATTGGTAATATTGTGAATGTAAGTAGTGTTTGGTTAGGTCGTTTTGCAATGTAATGTATGTTTGTGATAATCCTGATATAATCGTAATATTTGATCACGAAAACACATTTTATTACACAAAGATCTAACCGAACAATATCTAAATTGACAATATGACCAATTCAAGTTACAAATTCGCTAGTGGGGAGTGGTATCAACTGGAGGTAATTTGTGGTGTAAAGTTTTATCGCGAAAACGTAAATATATTTCACTTGTTGTACACCGCAATTTCCCTGATGTACGTAGCCCCCTATATCGTATTGGAAACTTGTATAGATAAATTTGCCAATATGCGTATTATTCAGTTAGGTCCTTTTTGCAATTATGCGTGTTTTCATGATAAATAATTGCAATTATATCACGAATATCACGAGAATACGTTAAATTTAAAAAAAAAAAACCCTAATTGAACAATACCTAAATTGACAATATTACCAAAACAAAACCAATGTAATTCGATTAGCTACTCACCGAACCAACCGGCATTCGTACGACAAAGATGATGCCCGACACCGCACACACATTATAATTTAACACATCCTATGCCTATATTTGCACAAAAACACGCATTTTCGCACAGTTATTTCAATTAACATGCCAAACAGAATGAAACGCAATAAAACACGCACTTCTACACTAAAACCTCCGCACACTGTATCATCAGACCCTACAAAAATGACGGGCAGACCCACAGTGCACCTGTGACGTCAACCGCTTGCGACACACATTTGTTTTCTGTCTCTTGTGCATTATTGATCGCCGTCTATTGCATTGTAACATGGCGTTATATAGCACCTGTTTATAAACACCGTCTATGAACGTCGATTTGAATGATCTCCCATATTCTACTAGCAACAGATTACGCAGTACTCTCCTCTCGTAAATATAGACCGTGTAAGCCTTAAGTAATTCACCAGAATTACCGACACTGCTTGATACCTGAATTGTTTACCTTAATAACTCTATCGCCGCTGCGTACATACACCCTGAAAATTATGTTTGATACATTAAAGATACGATTCAAAAGGTATTCTCGCATTTAATACAATTTTCGACCTGACACAAATATATTCAACGTAAATTATACGTGTTGTATTGTATAAACGCAGTAATCTTGATAACCCTCCACACTACCATATTTCATTTTTTTGCTGCGAACTACGTTAAGCCCCACTAAAATTCATATTAATTGTAATTAGTAATAATCATATCTAACATATAAAAGGTATTATTTTGCCGATTTTCAAAAAAGCCCAGTACTAGAAAATTACAATATTAACTGGTAAGATGGTGTTTTGAAAGCCCAAAAACCTTTTAGAAAGTATTTTGTATTAGTCATATTTGTTAATTCGTTGTTATATCACTTGATGCACGTTGTTTAGAGGCCATTTCGTTGTTGTATCACTTGATGCACGTTGTTTAGAGGCCATTTCGTTGTTATATCACTTGATGCACGTTGTTTAGAGGCCATTTCGTTGTTATATCACTTGATGCACGTTGTTTAGAGGCCATTTCGTTGTTATATCACTTGATGCACGTTGTTTAGAGGCCATTTCGTTGTTATATCACTTGATGCACGTTGTTTAGAGGCTAAAGAGACAAAAATGGCTAATGATTTAGTGGTAAATGTTACTGAATTAATCCCTAAGTGAAGGAAATCTGGCATTTTTTTCACTGATTCACCAGTTAAATTCACTGAAGTGACTGATGAATCAGTCAGATACTGTTAATTGAATTAAACAGTGAAACTCTCACTAATTCAGATTTATAGTGTACTGTGCAATGCCAGGTTCAGTGCTTAATTATCTTTCCTGTGTGTCACTGATTTGTAAATCTTTTTACGGTTGTACGTCATGACTGGTTCTTATTTCTATAGAGGCAAACACAAAGCTTACAGCTCATTACTTGTGATAACCAAACAAATGTAACGTTTATTGGAAGATCTTCTGGTTTGTAACACATTAAACTATAAATTAGACCATATCAGAAACGGATAACCCGAGTTTATTTAGCATCAAGAATCTGGTGTTTCCTTACTGCTGGTTAATTTGAGAACAAATTCGTTTATAATGACGTCTTCTGTTACATAACATGCGATTTTTCGTCCTTCAAACAATTGTCGGCATTGGCAACGGAATCGCTTTTTTTTCTTCTTTTTTTTCAGTGAAACCTGCTTTAGAATGTTGAGTGTTCGTTAAACGGAAAGCACAAACTATTACTTTTAATTCCCTCGCTTCTTCGCGTCGGCTGGTAAACAAAGAATGAGTCACAAATGTCTACAGACCTGCAAATGTCGCGTTATTATTTCAGGACAGACTGAACACCAAGTTACTGTGCGTTTTAACAACTTCCGCCATTGGCCAAAAATATGTTTGGCTCGCCTCGGATAACTCTTAAGGCATGATACAAGTTCAGACGTGGAGCGGCCAATCTCTTTCGAGGAGATCAAGGCGATGAGAGACGTTGATTACAGTGCAGCAGCCAATGAGACAACGAACTGTGGTCACTTGTTTATAAGGCTCTCTAATATATCATGCCACCTAAATATAAAGCGAATTCGGCAGGTCCCTAGTTATTAGCCGCGTGTTTACGTGAGAAGATATATACTTGTTTGGCTGGGTTAGTTGTAATAAAGTACTCCTATACTGAACGTCCATGATTCGCCGACAAAAACATAAGGCACGTCACATTTAAAACGATCAACCCACGAAAGTGCATATGAACAAAAGTGTTTTAGAGTACAACTGATTTTGAAAACTTTTCGCGAATAACACCTGCCCTAAGTATAAGTGTCGCTGAACAAGTGAAATACGCGAGAGAGAAGTAAGTAGAGTGCGCGTCTGAGAATCAATTAGTAGTGGAGCAGCAGAAAGCGCGGCGCGGCACCGCTGTGTGGGCTGGGCTGCCGGGCTGTGTGGGCCGGGCTGTGTGGGCCGGGCTGTGTGAGAAGGGCTGTATGATAAGGGCTGTGTGGGCCTGGCTGTGTGAACCGGATTGTGTGGACCTGCCTGTGTAAGCCAGGCTGTGTGGGCCGGATTGTGTGGGCCGCGCTGTGTGAGCCGGGCTGTGTGAGGTGGGCTGTGTGAGTCGGCTGTGTATGCCTGGCTGTATGGACCGGATTGTGTGGGCCGGGCTGTATGTGCCGGATTGTATGGGCCGGGCTGCGTGAGCTAGGCTGTGTGGGCCTGAATTGTGTGGCCTGGATTGTGTGGGCTGGGCTGTGTGGGCCGGGCTTTGTGGGACGAGTTGTGTGAGTTGGGCTGTGTGAGTTGGGCTGTGTGGGCTGGGCTGTGTGAGCCGGATTGTGTGGGCCAGGCTGTGTGGGCCGTGCTGTGTGGACTGGGCTGTGTGAGTCGGCTGTGTAAGCCTGGCTGTATGGGTCGGATTGTGTGGGCCGGGTTGTATGTGCCGGATTGTGTGAGCTAGGCTGTGTGTGCTGGGCTGTGTGGGCGGGACTGTGTGGGTCGGGCAATGTGGGCGGGGTTGTGTGAACCAGGCTGTGTGGACCGGATTGTGTGGTCCGGGCTGTGTGTTCGGGCTGTGTGGGCCTGAATTGTGTGGGCCGAGCTGTGTGGGCCTGAATTGTGTGGGCTGGGCTGTATGAGCCGGACTGTGTGGGCCGTGCTTTGTGGGCCGAGTTGTGTGGGCTGGGCTGGATGAGTCGGGCTGTGTGAGTTTGGCTGTGTGAGTCGGCTGTGTAAGCCTGGCTGTATGGGCCGGATTGTGTGTGCTGGGCTGTGTGGGCGGGGCTGTATGGGCCGGGCAATATGGGCCGGGTCGTGTGAACCAGGCTGTATGGACCGGATTGTGTGGTCCGGGCTGTGTGTGCGGGCTGTGTGGGCCGAGCTGTGTGGGCCTGAATTGTGTGGACTGGGTTGTGTGGGCTGGGCTGTGTGGGCCGAGTTGTGTGAGCTGGGCTGTGTGAGTCGGCTGTATGAGCCGGGCTGTGTGGGCCGGGCTATGTGGGATGAGCTGTGTTTGCAGGGCTGTGTCAGCCGGGCTGTGTGGGCTGAATTGTGTGGACTGGATTGTGTGGGCTGGGCTGAATGGGCCGGGCTGTATGGGTCCGCCAGTGTAAGCCTGGCTGTGTGGGCCGGATTGTGCTGGCCGGATTGTGGGGGCTGTACTGTTTGTTCCGGGCTGTACTGTTTGTTCCGGGCTGTGTGAGTCGGGCTATGTGAGCAGGGCTGGAGACACAAGAAGCGACGTCGTGATCGCACTCGAGATGTCCTGTAAGAGGGGGAAACGCTCTGCCAGACACGAGGCGTGCTCTGGAATTCCAGTACTTGTTCAGCCCGGACGGCCTGAGTGAAGCCGCCGCCCGTATACGATCTGCAACTGCGCTCTCTCCCGCATCAACAAGCGAGCACTTGAACGTCACACGCACGTCTGTTTCTGTCCTGGCAGGTCAGCGAGCATTCTCCAGACAAACCGTGTGGATGCTGGCTGCACGTTGCCCTGGTAACTGGCGTTCCGTCTCATTGGCTACTCTATGCTGCGAAATATATCCCATTGGATAAGCCTGCCTGCTGGAGAGTAGGTCACCAGGAGCTGATTGGCGAATGCCGTTTCGACATGTGTCCGCATAGTAGGCAGCTCTTAACATCGTGTTCTTGAGAGCCGATGATGGTGAAGTGACGCGAGTATGGAGCAACGCCGTAATTAAAGTGTGGGGAAACAGGAGATCGTCGAGAAAACCCACTGACCTGCGTCATCGCGTGTCACTACTCTCACGTGAGATGACTCCACCGGTAATCGACTCATATTCGCCTTGCTGGAAGACGTGTAGTCTAACCACTACACCACTGCGGCACCTTGGTGACGAGTGCGGCTTGAGTTCCCAGTATGAGCTGATATATATATATTTTTTTTTACTATTCTGTGGCGGAGCGCTGACTTACAGAGACATAATATTACGTCGCCAGTGTCTATACGCTCGTCGCATTATGAAATCTAACTATCCATATGTGTTGAAACCAAGTGACACGACAACGCTCTATGTATTAAGACTTCCAGTAGTAACTGTGTTAGGCTCTGACGTGCATATGGACCAGTAAACATGTGTTTGTGCTCTACGTCACTTGCAGCATGTGTGTGGTTGTGAGACTGAATGCTGTTCACAGTACATGGAACTTCTACTTCCGCCGTTGTTGCCAACTTCTCTGCTCGCCCAGCGCCACTCAACTACGAGATAGTCTCAACGGCGAGTGGTTCGTCCGATGTGAACATTTTTCTTATTGGCCTTTGTTTGCATGTGTGTAAAGTGTATACATACTTCCTATGCATTGTACCATCCGTGTGTTGATCTCTGGGACTGAAGTCACGTCACAACTCTGCGAAACATTCTTTCAAGTAACTACCGCACTGGCAGTTCTCGAGACTTCGCTGGGAGAGGTGCACAAGAAGAACATCAGTGCAGCTTGTGTTCAATGAACACAATATCAAATTATTCGCAAATGTCCTACGTCAGTGTACAGGTATAGTGAGAAACAGCGAATGACAAAGATTTCTCCAAATGTTGATGAGAACGTTCTTACGAATGCCCACAACAGATTCAAATACGTAGGGAACTTCTCATGTCTTCAAAGTATTGACCTCCATATCTGCAGCTAGACAATGTGGTGTTAATTCCATACAATGCATATGTTAGAGACATCTATTACAGTTTTAAAAGTTTACTAGTATGTTCTTACAGTACAAGATTCTTGGGGTTGTTAAGGCTTGCAGCGACGACACACTCAGGAGGGTCCACACTCAACACTTCTAGGACACTCGAGTGTGGCTTGAGCACGCAACTGTCAATATTCATTTGTCTTTGAAAGCGCTGATATAGAAGCAGTGTATAGCTAGGACATTGCAGGATTTCACAATAACACTGCAGTCTAGCAGCTATTGTTCTCCTGACTAAAAAAAATATTCTTCTTTCGATCATTCAAAGGGAAACGATTGAATACAAATCTTTTACACGGTAACGGACATTTTATAACATAAACAATGCGGCACCCCAGTGCCAGCTAATAAGAAACGTTGTTATAATGCAGTATGTCTGGTATGATATGCAGCAGTATGATAGCTGTGAACAGAGACTAACAACTGTTCTTCATGCAGTTGTCAGGTGACTCACAGAGAGCCACGTGTTTCCCACACATGTATGCAGTCCATAGCGAATGTAAATTTGCAAAACTTACACTTGTACGCAAGAAGCTGAAATCTAGCCTGTCCGTAAATATTTTCGCGAAAACAGATGGCCCTTCTGATGTACAACTTGTCCTGAATGCCAGTAAATAGCGACAGGAAAATTTCGCATTTTTAACAAACTGTAGGCTACAATCCATGGTCCTGCATACAATGTTTAAAAAATTTCCTTCATTGTAAGGTAAATTGCTGGCAATAATTTATCCATAAGTGTCTGTAAACTCTCCGTAAAATTAAGGGCACTCTGATTTTCAGAAACGGACTTTCCGTATATTGCACAAAACTTTCCGTGAATTGATGGAACCTCACCATTAATTTCCTAACTTGCTTTCTGTACTTCCGGTGTTTGAAAAAAAAAAAAGAAAAAGTAATAATGAAGAAATGTTTAATGTTCGATATGGGTCTGACTGCGGCCCAGTTGCCTCATGCTACTGGTGTGAGGTCGCGAATCACGCACGCACACATTTCCAGCCGAGGCGTCGCGTCGTATCAACACATTCTCTAAAATGCACACCTTGGTTGCCTACCGCCAAGGTAGCGAAGAGCCACTCGGATCATTGCACATACTTAGTGTTCATCGCACATGAGACGTTATCACGCATGTCGACAGCAAGTATTACAGCCACGTGACTTCCCACACAGACATTAGTTCTGTGCGTGGTTTTTGCAGAAGTCAGCTCGTGACACGGAGTTTCCGAGGTAGGTTCTGTTTGCATGTGAAGCCTGTTTCACACGTAATGCTATGTACAATAGCCACAACAGCCATGTGTGGACTGATGAAACTCCACTTGCCATGGTCGTGATATTCAACCAAGATAGGTTTTCGGTGAACATGTGGGCTGGTCTAGTCCATGATCACTTACAGCTCGACAAACTTTAATGAAGCCCCGGGAAAAAATGTGAACTTACCTTCTACATCTCTCTCACGCACACCAACCCTCCCTACACAGGGGTTTGCTTTGTCTACTTCCAACCAATAGCGAGCAAGTGGCCTTATCTACTACCTGGGAGTACAGTCACGTCAGTGGGCAAAATTAATTAATTTCAGAGGTAGAAGGGAAACTTTACGAAGATTAATCATATCAATGGGTTTCAAGTTCAAACCATTTAAAAATAAATCAATTATACTTAACGGAAAGAAACGAGATCATCACCTGGCGTGCGAAATACTTTTGAACTACAATAAAAAAAAAAAATTGAGGTAAAACTATCTTTTATGTAAGGGAAGCTAATTTCCTCAACATGTAAGGTAAATTACTTGTCAAATGTTGAGTAAATTTACAATACAAGTAAGGTACTCTTCCCTAGTCGTACAGAACAAGTACGTGGCAAAAGTGGGGGAAAATCCCATACAAGTAAGGTAATATTAACTTTATTGTATAATAAAGTTATATTAAAAATACATGAGGTATAAATTACTCTTAATTTCGTTTTACACCCATATTCTCTGACGAATAGTAACTGAAATATTAACTCTAAAATACTGGACAGTTGCCGCAGGGAGAACGCAAACCTCTATTACGATAGGCCGATGTGCTATCCATTACACCGCGATCAAAACATGACGTTATAAGTGAATATTTGCGTAATAAATGAATGTTTTTTCGGCCCGTCCTCCCACTTAGCTGTTGAGACAATGCTGAAGAGATACACACGTTATAAGGTAACTTTCCCATCCATTTATGGTATTTTCCACCGCTGTGTACGTGAATTATACTCCAGAGAACGGTAATTATACCTTACATATAAAGAGCTTGTATGGATAGCTTGTATGAACAGAAAATAAAAACTAATTTTAATGTACCGTATGTATGTATTTTGAACGGAGAGTACGGGGAGGTTCTGCCCACCTGTCTACTGATACCTCTCCCAAGGTGCCACGAGGCGAACTCGAAACACTAGTGCTCGTACCACAACCACCCGGACTCGTGGTCTAGTGCTCGTACCATTACCACCACCCGGACCTCGCCACACTAGTGCTCGTACCACTACCACCCGGACTCGTGGTCTAGTGCTCGTACCACCACCACCCGGACCCGTGGTCAAGTGCTGGTACCACTACCACCCGGACTCGTGGTCTAGTGCTCGTACCACTACCACCCGGACTCGTGGTCAAGTGCTCGTACCACCACCACCCGGACTCGCGGTCTAGTGCTCGTACCACCACCACCCGGACCTCGCCACACTAGTGCTCGTACCACCACCACCCGGACCCGTGGTCAAGTGCTGGTACCACTACCACCCGGACTCGTGGTCAAGTGCTGGTACCACAACCACCCGGACTCGTGGTCTAGTGCTCGTACCACTACCACCCGGACTCGTGGTCTAGTGCTCGTACCACCACCACCCGGACCCGTGGTCAAGTGCTGGTACCACTACCACCCGGACCTCGCCACACTAGTGCTCGTAACACTACCACCCGGACTCGCGGTCTAGTGTTCGTACCACTACCACCCGGACTCGTGGTCAAGTGCTCGTACCACTACCACCCGGACTCGTGGTCTAGTGCTCGTACCACTACCACCCGGACTCGTGGTCTAGTGTTCGTACCACCACCACCACCCGGACTCGCGGTCTAGTGTTCGTACCACAACCACCCGGACTCGTGGTCTAGTGCTCGTACCACTACCACCCGGACTCGTGGTCTAGTGCTCGTACCACCACCACCCGGACCCGTGGTCAAGTGCTGGTAACACTACCACCCGGACCTCGCCACACTAGTGCTCGTAACACTACCACCCGGACTCGCGGTCTAGAGTTCGTACCACAACCACCCGGACTCGCGGTCTAGTGCTCGTACCACCACCCCCCGGACTCGTGGTCTAGTGCTCGTACCACTACCACCCGGACTCGCGGTCTAGTGTTCGTATCACTACCACACGGACTCGTGGTCTGGTGCTCGTACCACTACCACCCGGACTCGTGGTCTAGTGCTGGTACCACTACCACCCGGACTCGTGGTCTAGTGCTCGTACCACTACCACCCGGACTCGCGGTCTAGTGTTCGTACCACTACCACCCGGACTCGTGGTCAAGTGCTCGTACCACCAACACCCGGACTCGCGGTCTAGTGCTCGTACCACCACCCCCCGGACTCGTGGTCTAGTGCTCGTACCTCCACCACCCGGACTCGCGGTCTAGTGTTCGTACCACCACCACCCGGACTCGCGGTCTAGTGCTCGTACCACCACCACCCGGACTCGTGGTCTAGTGCTCGTACCATTACCACCACCCGGACCTCGCCACACTAGTGCTCGTACCACTACCACCCGGACTCGTGGTCTAGTGCTCGTACCACCACCACCCGGACCCGTGGTCAAGTGCTGGTACCACTACCACCCGGACTCGTGGTCTAGTGCTCGTACCACTACCACCCGGACTCGTGGTCAAGTGCTCGTACCACCACCACCCGGACTCGCGGTCTAGTGCTCGTACCACCACCACCCGGACCTCGCCACACTAGTGCTCGTACCACCACCACCCGGACCCGTGGTCAAGTGCTGGTACCACTACCACCCGGACTCGTGGTCAAGTGCTGGTACCACAACCACCCGGACTCGTGGTCTAGTGCTCGTACCACTACCACCCGGACTCGTGGTCTAGTGCTCGTACCACCACCACCCGGACCCGTGGTCAAGTGCTGGTACCACTACCACCCGGACCTCGCCACACTAGTGCTCGTAACACTACCACCCGGACTCGCGGTCTAGTGTTCGTACCACTACCACCCGGACTCGTGGTCAAGTGCTCGTACCACTACCACCCGGACTCGTGGTCTAGTGCTCGTACCACTACCACCCGGACTCGTGGTCTAGTGTTCGTACCACCACCACCACCCGGACTCGCGGTCTAGTGTTCGTACCACAACCACCCGGACTCGTGGTCTAGTGCTCGTACCACTACCACCCGGACTCGTGGTCTAGTGCTCGTACCACCACCACCCGGACCCGTGGTCAAGTGCTGGTAACACTACCACCCGGACCTCGCCACACTAGTGCTCGTAACACTACCACCCGGACTCGCGGTCTAGAGTTCGTACCACAACCACCCGGACTCGCGGTCTAGTGCTCGTACCACCACCCCCCGGACTCGTGGTCTAGTGCTCGTACCACTACCACCCGGACTCGCGGTCTAGTGTTCGTATCACTACCACACGGACTCGTGGTCTGGTGCTCGTACCACTACCACCCGGACTCGTGGTCTAGTGCTGGTAAAACTACCACCCGGACTCGTGGTCTAGTGCTCGTACCACTACCACCCGGACTCGCGGTCTAGTGTTCGTACCACTACCACCCGGACTCGTGGTCAAGTGCTCGTACCACCAACACCCGGACTCGCGGTCTAGTGCTCGTACCACCACCCCCCGGACTCGTGGTCTAGTGCTCGTACCTCCACCACCCGGACTCGCGGTCTAGTGCTCGTACCACCACCCCCCGGACTCGTGGTCTAGTGCTCGTACCACTACCACTACCCGGACTCGCGGTCTAGTGCTCGTACCACCACCACCCGGACTCGCGGTCTAGTGTTCGTATCACTACCACCCGGACTCGTGGTCTAGTGCTCATACCACCACCCCCCGGACTCGCGTCTAGTGTTCGTACCACCACCACCCGGACTCGCGGTCTAGTGCTCGTACCACTACCCACCCGGACTCGCGGTCTAGTGTTCGTACCACCACCACCCGGACTCGCGGTCTAGTGCTCGTACCACCACCCCCCGGACTCGTGGTCTAGTGCTCGTACCACTACCACTACCGGACTCGCGGTCTAGTGCTCGTACCACACCCTCCGGACTCGTGGTCTAGTGTTCGTATCACTACCACACCGGACTCGTGGTCTGTGTCTCGTACCACTACCACCCGGACTCGTAGTCAGGTGCTGGTACCACTACCACCCGGACTCGTGGTCTAGTGCTCGTACACTACCACCGACCGCGGTCTATGTTCGACCACTACCACCCGGACTCGTGGTCTAGTGCTCGTACCACTACCACCCGGACTCGCGGTCTAGTGTTCGTACCACACACCCGACTCGTGGTCTAGTGCTCGTAACCACTACCACCCGGACTCGCGGTCTAACTGCTCGTACAACTACCACCCGGACTCGCGGTCTAGTGTCCGTACCACTACCACCCGGACTGTGGTCAAGTGCTCGTACCACTACCACCCGGACTCGCGGTCTAGTGTTCGTACCACTACCACCCGGACTCGTGGTCTAGTGCTCGTACCACTACCACCCGGACTCGTGGTCTAGTGCTGTACCACTACCACCCGGACTCGCGGTCTAGTGTTCGTATCACTACCACCGGACTCGTGTCAAGTGCTCGTACCACTACACCCGACTCGCGGTCTAGTGTTCGTACACTACCACCCGGACTCGTGGTCTGGTGCTCGTACCACCACCACCCGGACTCGCGGACTAGTGCTCGTACCACCACCCCCCGGACTCGTGGTCTAGTGCTCTACCACTACCACCCGGACTCGCGGTCTAGTGTTCGTATCACTACCACCCGGACTCGTGGTCTGGTGCTCGTACCACCACCACCCGGACTCGCGGTCTAGTGCTCGTACCACCACCCCCCGGACTCGTGGTCCAGTGCTCGTACCTCCACCACCCGGACTCGCGGTCTAGTGCTCGTACCCCCACCCCCCGGACTCGTGGTCTAGTGCTCGTACCACTACCACCCAGACTCGCGGTCTAGTGCTCGTACCACTACCACTACACCCGGACTCGTGGTCTAGTGCTCGTACCACCACCACCCGGACTAGCGGTCTAGTGCTCGTACCACCACCACCCGGACTCGTGGTCTAGTGCTCGTACCATTACCACCACCCGGACCTCGCCACACTAGTGCTCGTAACACTACCACCCCCGGACTCGTGGTATAATGCTCGTACCACCACCACCCGGACCCGTCGTCTAGTGCTCGTACCACTACCACCCGACTAGCGGTCTAGTGCTCGTACCACACACCGGACTCGCGGTCTAGTGCTCGTACCCCACCCCCGGACTCGTGGTCTAGTGCTCGTACCTCCACCACCCGGACTCGCGGTCTAGTGCTCGTACCACACCCCCGGACTCGTGGTCTAGTGCTCGTACCACTACCACTACCCGGACACGCGGTCTAGTGCTCGTACCACCACCACTCGGACTCGGGTCTAGTGTTCGTACCACACCACCCCGGACTCGGGTCTAGTGCTCGTACTCTACCACCCGGACTCGCGGTCTAGTGCTCGTACCACACCACCCCCAGACTCGTGGTCTAGTGCTCGTACCACTACCACACCGGACTCGTGTCTAGTGCTCGTACCCACCACCCGACTGCGTCTAGTGCTCGTACCACCACCCCGGACTCGTGGTCTAGGTGCTCACATACCCTCGCCACACTAGTGCTCGTAACACTACCACCCGGACTCGTGGTCTAATGCTCGTACCACACCACCGGACCGTCGCTAGTGCTCGTACCACTACCACCGGACTGCGTCTAGTGCTCGTACCCACCACCCGGACTCGTGGTTGTGCTCTACCACAACCGGACTCGGGTCTAGTGCTCGTACCACTACCACCCCGGACCTCGCATACTGCGCTCGTACCACTACCACCCGGACTCGCGGTCTACTGTCGTACCACTCAACCACCCGGACCTCGCCACACTAGGTCTACACTACCACCCGGACTCGTGGTCTAGTACTCGTACACACACCACCCGGACTCGCGGTCTAGTGCTCGTACCACACCACACCCGGACCTCGCCTTACTAGCTCGTACCACACCACCCCGGACTCGTGGTCAGTGCTCGTACCACTACCCACCCGGACCTCGCCCTAGCTGTCACACTACCCAACCCGCCATACTAGTGCTCGTACCACACACCAGACCCCTACTGGCTCGTACACCCAACTCGCCTAGTGCTCGTACCACACCCACCCAGACCTCGCCATACTAGCTCTCGTACCACTACCACCCAGACCTCGCCATACTAGGCTCGTACCACTACCACCGACCTCGCCATACTACGCTCTATCACTACCACCCGACTCGCCATCTAGTGCTCGTACCACTACCACCCAGACTCGCCTAGTGCTCGTACCACTACCACCCAGACCTCGTCGCACTAGCGCTCGTACCAACCACACCAGACCTCGCCTACTAGCTCTCGTACCACCACCCCCAGACCTCGCGATCTAGTCTCGTACCATACCACCACCCAGACCTCGCCATACTAGCTCTCGTACACCACCACCCAGACCTCGCCATACTAGGCTCGTACTCACTACCACCTAGACCTAGCCATACTAGTGCTCGTACCACTACCACCCAGACCTCGCCTACTAGGCTCGTATCACTACCACCCAGACCTCGTCATATAGTGCTCGTACCACTACCACCCAGACCTCGCCATACTAGTGTTCGTACCACTACCACCCAGACCTCGCCAACTAGCGCTCGTACCACTACCACCCAGACCTCGCCGTACTAGCGCTCGTACCACTACCACCCAGACCTCGCCATACTAGTCTCGTACCACCACCACCCAGACTCGCCATACTAGCTCTCGTACCACCACCCCCCAGACCTCGCCATACTACGCTCGTACCACCACCTCCCAGACCTCGCCATACTAGCTCTCGTACCTCCACCACCCGGACCTCGCCATACTAGCTCTCGTACCACCACCTCACAGACCTCGCCATACTAGCGCTCGTATCACCTACCACCCAGACCTGCCTACTAGTGCTCGTACCACTACCACCCAGACCTCGCCATACTAGCTCTCGTAACATTACACCACCCAGTACCTCGCCACACTAGTGCTCGTAACACTCACCACCCGACCTCGCCATACTAGCTTCGTACCACCACCACCCGGACCTCGCCATACTAGCCTCGTACCACTACCTCCCAGACCTCGCCTACTAGTCGCTCGTACCACCACCACCCGACCTCGCCATCTAGTGCTCGTACCACTAACACCCAGACCTCGCCATACTAGGCTCGTACCACACCACCTCCCAGGACCTCGCCATACTAGCGCTCGTACCACACCACCCGGACCTCGCCTCTAGCTGCTCGTACCTCACCACCCGGACCTCGCCATACTAGCTGCTCGTACCACCACCACCCGGACCTCGCATACTAGTCGCTCGTACCACACCACCCGGACTCGCCTACTAGTGCTCGTACCACTACCACCCGGACCTCGCCATACTATGCTCGTACCACTCCACCCGGACCTCGCCATCAGTGCTCGTACCACTACCACCACCCGGGCCTCGCCATACTAGCTCTCGTACCACCACCACCCAGACCTCGCCATACTAGTGCTCGTACCACTACCACCACAGACCTCGCCATACTAGGCTCGTACCACTACCACCCAGACCTCGCCATACTAGTGCTCGTACCACCACCACCCAGACCTCGCCATACTAGGCTCGTACCACACCACCCAGACCTCGCCATACTAGCTGCTCGTACCACACCACCCGACCTCGCCATACTAGGCTCGTACCACTACCACCCGACCTCGCCATACTAGTGCTCGTACCACCTACCACCCGGACCTCGCCATACTAGTGCTCGTACCACTACCACCCGACCTCGCCACACTAGGCTCGTACCACCTACCACCCAGGACCTCGCCATACTAGTGCTCGTACCACCACCACCCGACCTCGCCACACTAGCTCTCGTACCCTACCACACCCAGACCTCGCCATACTAGTCTCGTACCACCACCACCCGGACCTCGCCATACTAGTGCTCGTACCACCACCACCAGACCTCGCCATACTAGTCTCGTACCACTACCACCCAGACCTCGCCATACTAGTGCTCGTACCACCTACCACCCGACCTCGCATACTAGTGCTCGTACCACACCACCCAGACCTCGCCATACTAGTGTTCGTACCACTACCACCCAGACCTCGCCACACTACGCTCGTACACTACCCCGCTCGCCACTAGCTCGTACCACTACCACCCGGACCTGGCCATACTAGTGCTCGTACCACCACCACCCAGACCTCGCCATACTAGCTGCTCGTACCACCACCACCCAGACCTCGCCTATACTAGCCTCGTACCACCACCATCCCGGACCTCGCCATACTAGTCTGTACCCACCACCGACCTCGCCTACTAGTCTCGTACCACCACCTCCAGACTCGCCATACTAGGTCGTACCACTACCACCCATACCTCGCCATACTAGTGCTCGTACCACTACACCCGGACCTCGCCATACTAGCTGCTCGTACCACCCCCAACTCGCCATACTAGTCTCGTACCACACCTCCCGACCTGCGCCATACAGCTCTCGACCACCACCACCTGGACCTGCCATACTATCTCGTACACCACCTCCAGCCTCGCCATACTAGCGCTAGTACCACTACCTACCAGACTCGCATATATGCCGTACCACTACCACCGCAACGCTCACATCTAGCTCTGACCACCTCCTCCCAGCCTCTTACTACGCCTACCCGCACCCAAGATTCGCCATGTAGCCTGGTACCAACGACCTCGTGTCTACGTCGTACCTCGACACACGACTGGAACAGCCCCACCACACCGACATCGCATACTTGTCGTGACCATACACCGCGTGACCTCGCATAACTAGTGCTCGTACCATGATGTCATCAGTTCCACATGCGCGACCAGTCCTTCATTGCGGTGTTGCAATGTCTACATCAAGACGTGGCCGTACCTTCGAGCACCATGTTGTTATATATTGAACATGTCTCAGTGAAGCTGCTTTGTCATATACAGTACAGTGTTCGATATCCGTTTGACCACACATATCCATTGCATCCTTGTTGTGTGTTGCCTAGCCTATATTTCGGATACCGCCATATTCTATTCACTTTTCTCAAAACGGTTGCCCGAGAGTGTTGCGACACAGAAGACTTTCTTGATACCAAACTATGACATAAAATCTCTAAATAATCTTATGGGAGGTAGAAATAATCCGGAAGGAGGTGGTCGCCCCCTTTTCTTTATGGAAGGTGGAAGGTATTCGGAACGTTATCTTCACAGAAAGCTGATCTTGCTAGCATAAAACAGTATCCAGAGAATCATAATGTATTTATTTGTAGTTTACGATATTTTGCCTAAATACGATATAGAATTTCTATTTTTAAGTGTGTATTTCTCCCTCGCATTTTACCAAACCATAACTCTACCTTGTTTTGAACACGGAATCATCTAACGAAGTTTGTAATATAGTTTCACATACACCCTGTGGCGAGCCACAGTAAATCTTCTTCGCCTAATTATTAGGAAATGGTTTATTATTTCCAGAGATATGACATGAAAACTTAATTTATATTGTAAGTGAGCCCCACTTACAAAATGGCAAAGAAATGAGGTTCTGTATAGAAAAATGTTATTGTTGTAATAGATACTGCCAGCATACAAAGTTATGTTTGAATTTATTCCATGCTTTCGATGGTATAGCATTCTAAACTAAAATGGCTACATGGCCGCCATTTTGAAAATATGTATCTGTCATAATTAATACATACCAAAATACATTATCTGCCACAGGACTTCTTGTTCGCCAAATTTGGTAGGAATCGATTAATGTTTTTACCGAGATATAACAAAAACGGTATTTATTCATGTGGCGCTAGATTTAAAAATGGCTCACAAATGTGATTATTTGTTTGCATATTCACTATCGACCAAAAAGTGATTGGGCACCCGTGAAGATAAGTAATTCAGTATGTCAGTTGACTTGTGCTGCCGCCATATGTTGCAGGCCGGTGTAGAACCAGTAGACAAGGAGATGGCACGAGGCACAGAGCTATCGGACTTCGATAAGGGCGTGATTGTGGGCTGCCATCTCAGTGGGCTGTCTAACCGGGCGATTGCGCGGAAGGTAAACAGGCCTAAATCAACGGTCGCATTCGTCCTGCGTAAGCGGAAGATCGATGGGTATTGTGCCAATGCTGCACGTTCTGGGCGACCTCCAATCTTGACCAACAGAAATCGCAGAACCCTGAAACGTGAAATTGTCAAAAATAGGGCACAACCCATGGCTACCATCCGACTGGAGTTTCGTGCAGAAAAAGGAATATTGGTTTCCATTGGAACATTGTGTACAGAGGCCCACCGACTTGGATATTTCGGAAGAGCAGCTGCACATAAGCCCCATATCACGACAAGCAATAAAGCTCGGTGACTCATGTGGTGTTTGGACCATCGCAACTGGACACTGGAGCAGTGTAAATCAGTTCTGTGGAGTGATGAGTCAAGGTTTACATTATTCCGGTTCGATGGACGTGTATGCGTGTGGCGTCTACCCGGGGAACAGCTTCTGCCGGAGTGTATAGTGCCAACTAGGAAGTTCGGTGGTGGTGGAGTGATGGTGTGGGGCTGTTTCATGGCCTTCGGTGTAGGACCGCTAGTGTTTGTCCGTGGTAGCATGAACACAGAGGCATATTGTAACGTTCTCGATAATGAAATGCTCCCAACATTGTTGCGTTTTTACGGAATGGACCCGTGTTACTTCCAGGATGACAATGCCAGGTGACATGTTTTAAGGGCTACTATGCAGTGGTACGCCGACAACAATGTTCGCCGATTGGACTGGCCCGCCCAGAGCCCCGACCTCAACCCTATAGAACATCTTTGGGATGAATTGGATCGCTGGGTGAGGGCTCGTCAGGCGCGGCCTAAATCCATTGCTCAACTCATGGAATGGTTGCAAGAGAAATGGCGACGAACCCCCGTGGATGTCCAGCAAACACTCGTAGAGAGCATGCCAAACAGGGTGGCTGCTGTTATAGCCACAAGAGGTGGCCCTACGAGATTCTAACGGGGTGACAACCACCGAGCAAACATTGTGGACAGGTAACCAATTACTTTTTTGTGGATAGTGTATGAAGCTTGTAATAAATACTTTCAGCATAAAACATTTGGTAATAATTGGTTAAGAGGCGTAGTAGATATATAAAAAACATAAAATATTTTTATGGCCGCCATTTTGGAAAGGGTGCTCACTCAAGTTCAATTACTTAGTTTAAGCTGGTCAATCATAATATTACTTACATGCTAAATTAGGTAAGAATTTAATTAATAATTTTTTGAAATATAATGTAAACTCTTTATATATTTGGCGCTAACTTTCGAAATGGCAGTTTTACCACATTATCAGTTTCAAAGTTCAATGCTTCTGCGATGCTTTGCCAGTTTACAAAATTTAGTTTAAATTGGTTGAATGGTTTCCGATATATGATGTATCAGCTAAATATAGAAAATGTCCGTAATTTTAAAAGAAAGTTGCCAGCGTGCTCGAGAACTATAAAAGTAAGGTGCCGTCACTAAGTACTGTATATTCACATAGTTTGGTGAAATTCGGTTGACGCATTCAAAAATTCAAAACAGGGATGTGGGTCAGATACACGTTCCTACGCCACACAGCAGTAGATACAGGCACTAGAAATATGAGCTCATAAGCTTATTTTTTCTTTGAAAAACAGGCTACATCTTCAATTTCCGAAGGATGTGATGATTTGGGAATCACCACAGTATTTTTGTATTTTTAGTATATATTTTAGGGTAATTTTTATAGTGGTTAGTACTACCGCACTGGTATCTTTTAGTACGTATGTTAATATTTGTATAATGACCGGTCATATATTTATCATTTAATCGTTTGCTGATATATACATTGTAATAATTTTATCCAACTATTTAAAGGATTTAATCGTATATACCATTATTTACTACGTGATAATTATCAATGAGTGTTATTTCTGGGTAACGATTATAATATAGGCTGTGAGTCGATTATGGCTTATGTAGTTTATTGTTGTAATGTAAAGAGCGGCCACCAGGTGTCGCCTCTGGCGTGTCCCGCGTGATGTCGTGGGGGTTCGCCGGCGCCGGAGGCGCACGTAAGGCGGGCAGATTATGCTGGTAGAGTGTGAGCTGAGCGGGCGGCCGAGATAGTCAGCTGTGTGTGATAGCAGTGTAATGTTACGGGACTGAAGTATGATAGCGCGGTCGAAAAGTGTGTGTTGTTCGTCGCGGGAACTTACGCACGGGTATGCCGGTTATGTGTGTTACCAGCCAGCGTCGGGTTAGAGAAAATGGGCGGTGTGTACGTAAGGCCAGACTGCGACAGGAGTTCCACCACTGTCGTCTCACTTAAATTTGGATTGTGCCTGTACTGTACGATAGTGAGCTGACGGTGTCTTGTCGGATTGCGACGAAATTTTCCCATGAGCGAGCGAAGCGTGGAACGAGAATCAACTTGGTGAAATGGGCCTGTGCGGGACTAATTCTCAAACTGGCGATTAATATTGCATTCGACGAAAATTCTCCCTGGAAAACGTGCGTAAACAAACGAGAAATATTGACAGAATGTGTCGCGTAAATGAGGGCACGGAGTTGGGGAGAAATTAACTTTTCGCTGCTAATAAAAGTTAGTGTTAATGTTTCGAACACTGTGTAGGGACGGTTGGAGATTGTCAATTGTCCGTAGCACTATTTTAACGAGGAAGGTCACTGAAATTATTATTGGACATAGATGTGTAAATGTGTTGCAGTGAACCCTGACCTTGTGCCCTGCGCTACTGGACTGTCTCCTGGCAAAATTGTCGGGCTAAATGATGGAAGTCACACCGTAACTGTTCCGTTAGCCGAAATGTTCGCCCGTCACGTACGACCACGCCATGTTGCTGCGGTAATCTTAATATGGAAGAGAGTGTATTTCCTAGAGCTGAAAAGCAAGACACGACGGCGTCGCGATCAGAGGCCGCCCGACAACCTGCATTGCGTCGTTGTCCGAATGATCGGGTTCGTTTCTTCACATCGTCAGGTCTATGGTAGGGCTGTTACCAAGGCACTGTCATTATAACATTGTTATTTCTTCTTTACCAGAGTGCAACACGCAACGCCGCAGTTAAGACTCGCCAGATAGCGAACCTAGTGGCTTCTCTAAGATGGATTTTGATGTTGGCGTAAATTATTGGAATGAGTGTAAAATTGTATTTGTACGTTAATGAGACATAATGACTAGTAGAGTGAGAAAGAACTTTCTGAATTGGTCTCATTTAGCGTATTGTGTCTAAGAGTAATGTTTAATGCAGTATTTTAAATGTGTTTCCCAGAGACTTTTTGGAATGCCACGTGAATTTATAGAGTGTAATTTAAATAATAAAATTGTTTGCCACTAGGGACTTGAATTTGATAACATTATTTAGCTGTCTGATGTATTTTTGCAGTAATTTAATTATAAGCTCACAATATCGTGGACGGGACGTGTTTCAGAGGGTGTTTAACGCTAAGCACGTCTAACTTCATCAAAGGGCGGAGTTGTGGATTGTTGTTGCTGGGCGACGGAGTGAGGCACATTTGGTCCCCCGTGGGGGTCGGAAGGCGTCTGAAGGACTTATAACCGCGCAAAATAAATATTTATTGCATTACGATACATAAAAATGTTAATAAAATATTAATAGAGGTATTAGTTTTTACGGAATATCTGATAAATTCCATACACCTAAAAGGAAACACTTTGTTTTGCCTACACTGTAATTTAGCATTATTTTCTCAACACTTTCGTCAACGATATACGTAGATTATCGCATCACTAGTACCTAAAACAATGGCAATGGATGAAACAAAACATTGTGTACAAGTTACGAAACTCGTGTTGTATCGACGTTGTTTTAAATAATACCATTATTATAAATAATAGAGTAACTGAATGGCTAGAGGTCACGTACTCTGCTGACGTAACATTAATCTTTACCTAGACGAATATTTCTGCTCCAATTATGGACAGAGAATATCATAACGTTGGCGTCTTTTATAGCTTGCATTAATTTAAGCTGTAACTGACGAATGCCGCTTATCCTAAACGCAGGTTGTTACTTGACTTCACGTAGCGTGAAGGACACGGCAATCTTACCGTCCGAACTCAAATTATTCACGCGAAACTAAGGACGTGGGAAAAACTGCATGTCCTTGAGCGGCTCAGCTGTCATCCCCGTCACAGAAGAGTTGGCTGGCTACGATCTTCTCAACACAATCACTAACACAACCAGCAACGCAAGTACTAACACATCAGGCAACACACGTACTAACACATCAGGCAACACAAGTACTACACACATCAGGCAACACAAGTACTAACACATCAGGCAACACAAGTACAAACACATCAGGTAACACACGTACTAACACATCAGGCAACACAATTACTAACACATCAGGCAACACAAGTACTAACACATCAGGCAACACAAGTACTAACACATCAGGAAACACAATTACTAACATATCAGGCAACACAAGTACAAACACATCAGGCAACACAATTACTAACACATCAGGCAACACAAGTACTAACACATCAGGCAACACAAGTACTTACACGTCAGGCAACACAATTACTAAGAAATCAGGCAACAAAATTACTAACTCATCAGGCAACACACGTACTAACGCAGCAGGCAACACAAGTACTAACACAGCATGCAACACAAGTACTAACACATCAGGAAACACGTACTAACACATCAGGCAACACACGTACTAACACATCAGGTAACACAATTACTAACACATCTGGCAACACAGTACTAACACATCAGGCAACACAAGTACTAACACAGCAGGCAACACAATTACTAACACATCAGGCAACACAAGTACAAACACATCAGGCAACACAATTACTAACACATCAGGCAACACAAGTACTAACACATCAGGCAACACAAGTACTAACACATCAGGCAACACAATTACTAACACATCAGGCAACACAAGTACAAACACATCAGGCAACACAATTACTAACACATCAGGCAACACACGTACTAACACATCAGGCAACACAAGTACTAACACATCAGGCAACACACGTACTAACACATCAGGTAACACAATTACTAACACATCTGGCAACACACGTACTAACACATCAGGCAACACAAGTACTAACACAGCAGGCAACACAATTACTAACACATCAGGCAACACAAGTACAAACACATCAGGCAACACAATTACTAACACATCAGGCAACAGAAGTACAAACACATCAGGCAACACACGTACTAACACATCAGGTAACACAATTACTAACACATCTGGCAACACAAGTACTAACACATCAGGCAACACAAGTACTAACACATCAGGCAACACAATTACTAACACATCAGGCAACACAATTACTAAGAAATCAGGCAACAAAATTACTAACTCATCAGGCAACACACGTACTAACACATCAGGCAACACAAGTACTAACACATCAGGCAACACACGTACTAACACATCAGGTAACACAATTACTAACACATCAGGCAACACAAGTACTAACACATCAGGCAACACAATTACTAACACATCAGGCAACACAAGTACAAACACATCAGGCAACACAATTACTAACACATCAGGCAACACACGTACTAACACATCAGGCAACACAAGTACTAACACATCAGGCAACACAAATACTAAGACATCAGGCAACAAAATTACTAACTCAGAAGGCAACACACGTACTAACTCAGCAGGCAACACAAGTACTAACACAGCATGCAACACAAGTACTAACACATCAGGAAACACCTACTAACACATCAGGCAACACACGTACTAACACATCAGGTAACACAATTACTAACACATCAGGCAACACACGTACTAACACAGCAGGCAACACAATTACTAACACACCAGGCAACACAAGTACTAACAGATCAGGCAACACAAGTTCTAACACACGAGGCAACACAAGTACTAACACATCAGGCAACACAAATACTAACACAACAGGTAACACAATTACTAACACATCAGGCAACACAAGTACTAACACATCAGGCAACACAAGTACTAACACATCAGGCAACACAAGTACTAACACAGCAGGCAACACAAGTACAAACACATCAGGCAACACAAGTACTAACACAGCAGGCAACACAATTACTAAGACATCAGACAACACAAGTACTAACACATCAGGCAACACAATTACTAACACATCAGGCAACACAATTACTAACACATCAGGCAACACACATACTAACACATCAGGCAACACACGTGCTAACACATCAGGCAACACAGTTACTAAACACATCAGGCAACACGGTCACTAACACATCAGGCAACACAAGTACAAACACATCAGGCAACACAAGTACTAACACATCAGGCAACACACGTACTAAACACATCAGGTAACACAAGTACCAACACTTCACTCAACACACGTAATAACACATTAGGGAACACAAGTACTAACAAATCAGGCAACACAAGTACTAACATAGCAGGCAACCAAATTACTACCACATCAGGCAACACAAGTACTAACACATCAGGTAACACAATTACTAAGAGATCAGGCAACACAAGTCCTAACATAGCAGGCAACACAAGTACTAAGAAATAGGCAACACAATTATTAACACATCAGGCAACACAAGTTCTAACACATCAGGCAACACAAGTACTAACACATCAGGCAACACAAGTACTAACACATCAGGCAACACAAGTACTAACGGATCAGGCAACACTAGTACTAACACAGCAGGCAACACAATTACTAACACATCAGGCAACACACGTACTAACACAGCAGGCAACACAAGTAGTAACACATCAGGTAACACAATTACTATCACGGCAGGCAACACAAGTACTAAGACATCAGGCAACACAAGTACTAACATAGCAGGCAACACAAGTACTAACACATCAGGCAACACAAGTACTAACACATCAGGCAACACAAGTACTAACACATCAGGTAACACAATTACTAACACATCAGGCAACACAGGTACTAACACATCAGGTAACACAATTACTAAGACATCAGGCAACACAAGTCCTAACATAGCAGGCAACACAAGTACTAAGAAATAGGCAACACAATTATTAACACATCAGGCAACACAAGTACTAACAAATCAGGCAACACAAGTAATAACACATCAGGCAATACAATTACTATCACATCAGGCAACACACGTACTAACACATCAGGTAACACAATTACTAACACATCAGAAAACACAATTACAAACACATCAGGCAACACAGGTACTAACACATCAGGTAACACAAGTACTAACACATCAGGCAACACAAGTACTAACACATCAGGTAACACAATTACTAACACGGCAGGCAACACAAGTACTAAGACATCAGGCAACACAAGTACTAAGACATCAGGCAACACAAGTACTAACACATCAGGTAACACAATTACTAACACAGCAGGCAACACAAGTACTAAGACATCAGGCATGATGACGTTTACTTCTTCCGACGTCTACTTTACAACTGTGACTGTGAACAGGCATAATGTCAGTAACAAACTACAGAAAAATACATTTTGTAATGTATTAAAATGAAGTTGTTTAATATAGGCAACCTTACGTATCGAGTCAAAATACTACACCCTCTTTAGTGAAACATAATTTTAAAAAGAAAAATCTAAATAACAAGCCATAAAATCTTATGGGGTTTCTTCTTTTTTAACATGAGTACATTTACTCATAGAAAAGTCAGTAAAATAGTTAGTCAAATATCTGATAATCATTTTTTGTATATTCGTCAGAAAAATTTTATATTTCCTTTGTTGACTACTAAAACTACTCTAATAAAAAGAAAGTTTGTAAGATGACCAAAAATATAATTTCCAAAATATGTTCTGTGGTGAGAGTTTACTTAAATCAAAGGGACTGGACTAAGAATATTTGTGTACGAGGCGTCCGTAAGTCGTACGACAGCCTCAAATAGTTCAAAGTGTTAAACTTAGATAGTTCGAGAAATCGACCAGCTCAGCTGGTACGCCAAACAGCTCTTGATGTCCAAGGACACCTGGGATATTATACGTAGAGACAAGAAAGATTTGCGAATTAATTTCACATACAAGTTGCACTTAAAACACTTGTAGGTTTGTATCACTAGTGCATTTGGCCCACAAACTACACTCTACATTTTGTTTGTGCTTTTACAAGAGAAAGCTTTGGAAACCCAGTTGCCAAGAATGTATGTTGTAGAACTACAGATGGTTTCTTGTAACATTCACAAAATATATAATTGCAAGGTTACGAATAATATGTGTCTTTTCCAGCTTACATTATTGAGAAATGTAAATAAAATTAAATTTTTTTATTTGGGTTTTAGGAGACAAATACGATATATTAATAGGATAGAAGATGGCAGCAATTATTTCGAAACTTATTTTACAGATAAACGTGCACCTTACTGGAACAGGGACTCAAACACACATATTCCAGGCATACCATTATGCACTCTTAATCCCGCGAACAACTTGAGAACAATATTTAATTTTGACTCTACGAAGGCACTGACCAAGCAAGAAAAACGTAAATACACGTCTTGGATTAATATTAACGAATTATAGTTTTGCTGCGATTCATAATGCTATTAAATATATGCAGGTAGACAGCAAATTTTCTCAGTTACAGTTTTATAATAGCAGAATGAATTGTTTTAAGAACATTGGTTGGAACATAAATGTGTGTCAAATATTGATACAGTTAATCGATTAAATAGAAAAACAATTAATTTCAGTTTGTGAAATCTGCTTAGATCTTAATCTTTAATCTTAACAGATAGTGTGTATTAGAGTCATGTGTTTTTTAAGTTGCCTTTATTATTTTTAAGAATTATTTCAGCTGTTTTAAGTGTTTTACATCATTAAAACTGAACTAATTTCTTTCTGTACCCAACTATGCTTTACATCACTCTTTGTTTTAGCATTAACTATAAAGCGGGTTTGTGTTGTCGAGAGTCTGCATTTTGTCTCAGATGATATTGTTATGGCCAGTATAAGGTAAACATTTCTTGACATATAGTACATACATGGGTCTTGTAATTTTAAAAATAATAAATTTTACTTGAGAATGTTTGTACTGTTACAAACATTCGTAAAATAACAAACAATTTCTCAGTTTAAATTTTTAAAAATGTTTCCAGTGTATCGACACCTCCTGGAGGCAGTGAGTCGGTAACAAACATACAAGAGTACAGTCTCAGTCAAGGATTCTTACTGTGGAAGCAACCAGCCAGTCAGAAGTTGATATCTGGAACGCGCAAATTTTCCCGCCTCTATTAATAACTCAGTAAACAGTTGAGTGAGATAGGATAGTGGAGGGTAGTACTGACGACGGGTGTCGGTTTTTATATTGTTTTGAGAGACTGCATAAATACTGTTAGACAAAGGAACATAGAAAAAACAGTGACAATGTTAACTGATGCTATAACAGTGTTACGTGTAAACCGTCGACAATACTCGTATATATTTTACACAGAAAGCTACAGTCATGATAACAAAACAATTAGAAGGCTATGTGCATAAATGAATAGTTCAGAAGTCGTGCAATTACTCCTGAGGCAGCGAGTATCATGTGGCTGGTTATTCCACAGAAACATTCATACTTGCATACATGCAAGTACATACTCAGCACACACAACCTGTCGGCAAATTGTCGGCCCGATACCTGTATTGTTGGCAACTATCGTTTCAATACCAGAAGATAGCCATCTGACAACAGCGTGATGTCTTTTTTGAGACAGATTGCTAGCAGTTACAAAAAATACAATGGCCCACTGTATTTCTTAGGATAACAGGAGGATATCACCAAGAATATGTCGGCATGATATCGCAGAGGAAAAATGTTACAGGCATCTTAAAAATGTTTCTGGGCCGATTCCCATACGCCATCTTTGTCTTTTCGGTAAGCTGGCCATTATCTTGTTTATTCCGGCCCGACGTTTTCGAGATAAGGCTCTTTATGACAATAAATATATTAATATGATGTCATTTTGCCGACAAAAGTTTGGAAAACGTTTTTTATAAGCAAGCCGTTAGCTAGCTCTTAATGGCATGATGCAATATTTGAGACAGTGTGTTAACCATTAGCATAATTTTTCGTTATTATAAATGAGTCGTGTGGTAGCCCATTGCATTTATGTGCTTTGGAATTGTTTTATTTGTACGACCATGCAACAGATATATTAAAAACTAACAAAACTATTTTGTTTGCCAGCTTCTGAAAAAATAGTTTTTAAATAATCAGTGTTTTAAAATTATTATTTATACTGTAATGGAATTTATATATACCTCTATAATGTTTTCTTGTCAAGATATGATTTTAATTACTGGAGAGTGTCAGCAACTTACCTCGTGGTGTATAGGTTAGCACGCTTGACTATCAAGCCAAGGGTCATAGAGGTTCGATTCCTGTTCTCGGCACGCATAAGATTTCCATATCATACAATGTGTTGAGAATTAAATTAAATGAGTATATGTTAAGAGGAAATTATAATTACCTAAGTTTTTAATAGAAAAGGTAAGGTTTTTTTCGTTAGTGTATTGCTTATTTCTGGACATCATGCCGCTGCAGGCCCGGCATCGTAACGACATCCAGTCGTCGCAGGCCCAGCATCGTAACGACACCCAGCCATCGCAGGCCCGGCATCGTAACAGCATCCAGTCGTCGCAGACCTGGTATCGTAATGACATCCAGCCGTTGCAGGCCCGGCATCGTACCGACATCAAGCCGTTGCAGGCCCAGCATCGTAACGACACCCAGCCATCGCAGGACCGGCATCGTAACAGCATCCAGTCGTCGCAGACCTGGTATCGTAATGACATCCAGCCGTTGCAGGCCCGGCATCGTACCGACATCAAGCCATTGCAGGCTCGACGCTGTCGGCCGACAGTCAGCATCAGTCCATACTTCCATCGGGCCGATTCCGGCATAAGACTGCGGGCTGGTATCGGCTGGCCAGAGTTTGTCGTCTATCATTTACCGGCCCGATCCGGCCCGTATTTTCGGTGTTTGCTGGGTAGATATAGTATTTTCGGCAGAAAGGGATCGGGGAGAGGCGCCGGCAGCCATATTTTAATTTTCCTGTTTTTCCCTCAATTCATGTTTATCCCTCAAAAGCGACCATTTTCACCTTGAAATCAGTCTTTTGCCCTCAAAATTTCCCTTTTCCCCTCCAAATTTCCAGTTTTTCCCTGAAAAAGCCTCGAACCCCTCATTTGCAAAAAGCGAGGCAAGCTCCTTCTTTTGCAGAAAACGAGCTTTTTTTTATTTGGGTGACTCACTTCATACTTGTAGGATATCATTCTGTCTTGTATTTTCATGCTCTATCATTCTGTCTTGTTTTTTCGTGTTGTGTCTTTCTAATCATGTCTGTCTCTCTCTCTTACCATCTCTTTCTCTCTTTCCTTTTTCTCTTGTATTTCTCTCATTTCATCTCGTTACTTTCTCTTTTGTCGCCTTAATCGTCCACGGTGTATGTAGTTCCGTCATCGCCTGCTAGGGGCACTGGTGTCTCTCTCGCTCAGCCGCCATGTTTGATAAGAAGAAGAATATATGGCCAAGGGTTCTGGTTGGATGCTTGCTAGCATAGACTTTCTCTTGAACTTCATATAAATTGATTATATTCACTATGTGAAACGTGGACATGCTGCTGTAAAGACAATGTGTGAATGGTGTGGAGAATGTAAGTATTCTGTTTTTATATTTGTAGTCTGAAATATATAAATTAATTACTATAAATGACTTCAATGAACAAGTTTTTAATTTCTCACTGGTGTTATATCCTGACTACTTCCCTGAAATATAGCATATGACGGTGCTTGGTTTAGTTATATAAACATATATTAAAAAAACGCAGATTAGCATACTTTTATTCCTAAAAAACCTTTGAGATAGTGAATAATTAACTTATACCAACATCATGTAATAATTATATTTTAAGAGAGGAGGTGGGAAATGAAGTTCAAAGAACTTTTTTGTATAGTCCCGCTGTATTCTACGTAGTTTCAGTACAACATTAGAAAAAAAATTGATTTCATTACTTATAGCATCGAATAATAAATACAGATTTTCTATTTGACATACACTATGCCTATAATAACTTATATGGTTACCAGAAACAAATGCAGGGACAACATTAACATAAGCAATAATATCAGTAGCTCGGTTCATTTTCTGTTTTTTTTTTTGTAGTAATATATTATAATAAATTTTAAATATAAAAAGTAATATTTTTTCTTATTAAACACATATCGTAGGGTAACTAGCCTGTTAAAAACTATATTCGTTGAAAACATCACTATGAAGCAAATATATATATATACTAATCACTATGGTTGTAAAGGGTTTAAACATACTTTCTTGGAGCTATAAATTATACTTACAAACTGAATTTCACGAGTCTGCTTCCTAAGAGTTCGCAAATTATATTCACATATGCCTATAGATGTTCGTATTCTTATGAGCCGACTTGCGATAAATGTGGTAGGCTACATAATTATTTTTAACAAATACATGAAAACTATCATTGTGAGCATAGGCAGATGTGATACAGACCCCCGAGTGAAAGTAACGAAAGATTTTTGATACATAATTTGCCTAAAAAAAGTTTTCAAAATGGTAAATATGATTAATTTAAACTGAAAAAAAAGCTCCCCAATAAATGTAGTCATGAGCCATATATGCATTGATCAAAAATAAACTTAACAAACATTTTAATAATTAATATATTTGTATAAGGGAATGGCACTCTCTTCGTCTTGTGTATATTTTAGGAGCGTAATGAATTCTTTATTGTTGTTGGATAAGTTGTCCAGTGGTCAGCATGCCCGACTCCTATTCGAGAGGTCGTTGTTTCGAATCCCCATTCCTCCCTGAGAATACTTTATCCTTTTTTAATGTTGCCAGCTGTCATGCAAATGTGAGAAAGTTACATAATTTAAATTAATTAAACTGATTTTGCATTGAAAATACATTTTCAATAATTCTACTGTAATTATTTTTTTTTAAGATTTGGGCATTTTTCAAATGATAAATAAAATTATTCTAATAATTTATAAATGCATCCATACCTCGATGTCTGTTTGTTTTACAATAGCTTTGACAAGACTGCGCATCAGCTGACGTAGGATCACAGTCAGTTCGCATGCACTTGTCTCGAGGTCATTTACTCTGGACCCCAGGACGTCGCCTGCACTCTTCGCCTGTTATGACAGGTGTGTCTGTCTCGCGTACCTGTCGGTGCATGTATGCGTGGTTACAAGGCTAGATGGCTTAGTTTTGCTTTAAAAATTAAACTGTGTTTTCAAGGAACAGTAAAAAAAATTAATTACATGGAATGAACTATCGCATTGACAGTTAAAAGTGTGATTGCAGGGGAGTCTGGCCTACCTTACATTTGATTTAGTGAAAAACTATTTACATTGGTATATACTAGACAGTATGAAGAATATGTGTGTTAGGTATGCATTATGAAGACACAAATTAGTTGATACAACGGAAAGTGTGGTGGCAAAATTCGTTATTAAATTAGTAGATAATATTAGTGCTTTTCCCTGATATTCTTTTTTTTTAATTTATTTTTCATACCTATCAATGTTTAAATACATATAACATATTTACATAAATTATCGTACGTATTTCCCTGGCATCTATCAACCACTACTTTCGACAACAACGTCTTAATTTAAATACAACTATCGTGCATTTAGATTATTGAGATATCTTATTTCCTAACCATCAATAACTACTTCATACACGAGAGAACTATACATCGGTTTTAGTGCTACGCCAATATACTAGCTAAATTAGAACCTTGAGTATTTAAGTTCCATCAGAGGAGAATAGTAATTACCGAACATAATGAAATTTCAATATATTATCTGTATTCAATCTTAGTAATCAAATTTGACAATTTATTGCTAAGAATCTTTGGGTCTTGAAAATTTGTTAAGCTCTCAGGTTTCTTCTGGACATTAAAAGAAAGAAAAAAACAGCGCGATTTCCTTTAAAATTCTATTACTATTCCCCTGAGGTAGGGTTCTCAGAACATTAATAACATTACTATTCCCCTGATGTAGAGTTCTCAGAACATTAATAACATTACTATTCCCCTGAGGTAGGGTTCTCAGAACATTAATAACATTACTATCCCCCTGAGGTAGGGTTCTCAGAACATTAATAACATTACTATTCCCCTGAGATAGGGTTCTCAGAACATTAATAACATTTTCCACATTACCAGATGTCTTCCATATGCGAGTGTCCTTTATGAAATAAACCATTTGTATACTATATGCTTGTGAGACGTAACATTCTTCTCTACTATAATCTAATCGTCATTACATGTGTCATATCTTCTAATAAAAATCATATTTCTTCAATATTTGCACTAAATATTCATAATATACCACCATAAAACTCTAGTTCCGGAAAAATAGTATTTCCTTAAAACCACACAATATATATAATTCTTTTTTCAAACTTAAAAATTCAATAAACAATTACACAGAGCTTTTTGAACAGAACAAGAATCATTAAATATTTTACTCTTAGCATTATGCATAGATTAATCCAGCTAAATTACTATCATGTATAGATTTAAATGTAGGTTTTCATTTCACTCGGCATCATTATATTACACATCAATCAAAAATAATTTGAATACAAATTTTTCAAGCTACTTTACATACTGGAACGTATACAATCCTTAATATGGGTAGGGATCTGCTATCTTACTTCACTCATTAAATCGGAAGAATTCTAAAATTTTTTTATACCTTCTCGTTTATGGAAAATTCCATCTTTAAATTCGTAAATAAAAATACACACTGGCAATACGCGCACTCTAGCAGGGGTTGTACAAGTGGGGGTTTCTATTCAGACTGAGGTTTTCTCTAGGGAAATCAATCAAAATCCGACGTATTGAGAGGCATTTATTTTATTTTATAAAAATAATGTTGTCCCAATACTCATGGTACTACATATACTGATTTTAAACCCTTATCCCAGCTCATGTCCCGATAGCCTAGTGGTCTAAGGCATCAGCATACCGACCAAAGTTTCGGCAGTTAGATCCCGCCCTTCTACAAACGATATTTTGAGCTCAGAACTAACAAAGCCCTTAGCGGTGAACTGTAGAACAAACATGGCGGCAGAGCGAGAGAGACCCCAGCGCCCCTACCAGCGATCAAGGAACTATGTAGACGGTGGGCGAAGAAGGCGAAAAGAGAAAAAGGAAAGAGATGGAATGAAAGAGACAAGATGGAATGACAGAGCATGAAAATACAAGACGGAAAGATAGCCAGAAAGTACGAAGCGAATCTCCTAAATCTTAAAAAGTGGCTTGTTTTTTGCAAAAAAAAAAAAAAAAAAAAAAAAACTCGCTCTTTGCAAATGAGTTCGGGGCTTTTTGAGGGAAAAATGAGAAATTTGGAGGAAAAAAACGTAAATTGTGAGTGAAAGAGACTGATTTCAAGGTGAAAATGGTCGATATTGAGGGATAAACGGGAAATATTGAGGAAAAAATTAGAAAATTCCAAGATGGCGGCTGGCGCTTCACGCCTCCCCCCGATCCCCTTGTGAGCGAACCTACTATATTTATCTACTCATGCAAGCTTGGATAGCAGATCTCGTAGAAGTTTCCGCCCTAGATTGTGAAGAATATTGTATGATAGCACACAGAATTTAGTCGCCAGTTACGTCGAGCTTGATGAGAAGTCAAGTTACAGCAAGGTAACACCAGTACTCCTCAGCACTGTGCTTGTCTCTTCCATAGCTCACACACGAGCCCCTGAGACGCGACTCTACATCTCAGAGCACGTGTCATTAGTAAGAAGCTTACCGTTTTGCGCTATATTAATGCACCAATATATACTTCGCAGTCCTCCACACACTCGGATGATAGTAACTTGTTCACTGTCTGCCCCACGGAGTGAAGCCACCCGAGAGATGAGTGTTTAATACTGGTTGAGTTCTGCAGGGAGCGCCGGATGGGATACACGTGTGTCAGTATGCGTCTACCTTCATATCGAATTGTGACGGGAAATAATAGGGTCTCTAGCCAAATTTCGTTACTGACTCTTACTGCGTGCACTGAGAATGTACAGTTTTGAGCAAGTAGCCTCATACCTTGCAAAAATTCATCAGTTACCGTCCATGTTATGTTTTTGTAGAAATGTTGGTGTGTGTCCTTACTAAGCCATGGTTCTTGCATGGATATTGGCATTGCTTGGAAAATGATTTATGCCATTCCTGCTCTGTGTTTACAGCTACGATAACCCTAAAGAAAGAAAATGTCCGTTGGTGTTTGTTTCATGACGAACGCGACAGAAAGACATACTGACGGCATCTGACCGTCGGCTAACTGCGCATGTCACATTAAGTTCAGCTCGGACAATGCTGGCATGGAAATACTGTAAGCCGCAACGTGTCTGGCTGGATTCGAACCCCAGAGTGTCTTCCAACAAGGCGGCTTTTGATACATGAGGTTCTCGTAAGTCTAAATAATGATAGGGAAACAAGAACTACGGCCACAAAGTATTCCTTCTTCATCTCTCCCCTCAAGCCTTCACTCTCCGAAGATGGCGGCTACGATTGCATTCAGTGTGTGTTGCCTGACTATGTATGTTGCTATAACTAGAGAGAGTGAGGAGAGATATTGCAGCTGATGGCGGAGTGGCCCTGGTACGAGAGAGAACATGTAGCTACAAATCACAGGAAAAGTGATTTGCACTGTAAGCGGCTTATACATAATACTACTTGGGGAAACGAACACGGGAAGATGTTGTTGCAGATATTGACCTGTATTAGCCTTCCACTCTCGCCCTCGCCAGCAGTGTATATAGAACCGGATTCCCGCGCCTTGTTTCGCCCGCGCCTGTGTCGTTTTGCCAGCATATGTACGTACATGCATCGAAATTTCGATAATCAAGTACTGTTGTTATCGTCTGCAGATGGACATGTTAGTTTAGATCCATTTTCGTGATTGGTTGATTTTAGTTCTTACGCCTATCAAGTGCCTGCCCGCGGATAGCAGACGTTCAGTATCGGAGTATCTGATTGGCCCAGGCAGGTAAAGAAATGTCTTCTCACAGAGACATGTGGCCAACAACAAAATTAAAACTGCAAGTTTGCACGTAGAATATTGAAGTACTGTATAGCGTGTGCGTTGTTCTAACGACTTACGCAGTAGCCAATCAGATACACGGTTCGTCACCAGAGCTTCACGCTGCCAATCAGAGAACGAGCGCGTACACATTGAAGCGACTGCCACGCCTGGCCTATGTTGTGTGGTGCTAGTTTCACTTCTGTACGGTGATGTGCTCTGTAGCCGGGGCAAGAGAGGTATATACTGGGAGCCGAACTAAAGACCTCCACAATCCGCCACATCCATTTAACGCGCTGTTATAAACTCACACTGACAAAGCACGAATTGTTATTGTTTCATACATTCGTGTTACCTTTCCAGCATTTCTTCAAGAAAGAGTAAACTGTATTGTGAAGTTCTCAACATTGCATAATGCCACTTCGCTGTTTGCAAACTTGATCCAGTATTAGAATTTATTCGTAGGTGTCCGTCAATTCTCCCTCAAAATACGGATACATTGAAATTTAAAAACCGACTTTCCGTAAATTACACTAAACTTTCCGTAAGTCGACAGAACCTCTTCCGTAATTTCCTAGTTAGTTTACTTTACTTCCGGTTTAAAATAAAAAGAAATAATGGAAACAGTCCTAAATTTTCGTTACGTGGGTGTTCTACTGTGTATACAAAAAATATTTAACCTAATGCTACTTTCTAATGTTTGAATGATATGCCTTAGTGGCATGGATAACGTTAACTGCCGCTGAAACGATAATTTGCTGGTTACAGTGCAGGCGAAGAAAGCTTCGTGTAGACTCGGCAATGTTCGTCCCCGCAACCCGGAGCTATAGGGAATATGGAGACTTTGCTTCTTTTCTATTTACGGACATAGCTCCGTTTTTCGTAATTACGGATTGCGTTCCCTATATTTACTGTAAATTTCCGTTAAAAAATATCTGCAAATAATTGGGAAATTCTAACAGCGAGTGTGGTAAATTTCCCATGCTACTTATAGATTAATCACTAAAATTATTTGGAAGTGTAGATGTGAAATCTTTGTGTGTGTCTGTGGAACACTAACAATTAATTGAACGTTATTGATTGCTTATTGCTTTTGCCTTGTCTTTTAGTAGGTGAACCGATGAATGGTAGTCAGTAGGCCGTAATATTTAACGCTGTACCCATTTTCATGTTCACGTTTAACAACAGCGAACTGGTAGATATTGTTGTCGGTTCATTAACTACTTCAGGCTCATATCAAATAGGCACTGCAAAGAAATACATCGTCATATAAAACTGTACTAGTATCGGTATAACGTTTTACCATATATTCGGACCAATAAAACGTCTTTGTGTTAGACTTGTACTGTGGGGCCGCGGTGGTTTAGTGGTTAGACTACTCGCCTCCCGCCAAGGTGAACCAGGTTCCATTCCTTGCAGTGTGACTCCCAGATATTGGCATGTGGCTATCGTGTCTGGGTCGGCGGGTTTTCTCGGTTATCTCCCGTTCCCAGCCCCTGCATTCCAGCGCTGCTCCATACTCACTTCGCTTTACCCTCATCGGCTCTCAAGACATCGATGTTAAGAGCCGCCCAAATCTTTTCACTCCCTCATTTGACGTTTACTCGCAGCAGTTGTTTAAGCGAAAACACTGTATGGTCTAAACAAAGAATGGCTATCTCTCACTTTGTGTGGGACTTTTCTCATTGTTTTCTTTGTTTTGTACAGTGAAGACAGTTAACTATTTTTCTTGTGCAACGTCTAGTATATAGACTATTATGCCTAAAACAGTTCGCGAATGTAGAAGTGGAACAGTTTTTTTTTTTTTACCCCGATGATTTTTTTGTAGAAATTATCTCTCAACCTATTCGTTTTGCTTCCCAAAGTTAAGAATAACTTTGGTCATCTATATGCATGTATGATATTATGAAAGTCGGGGAATATAATTAAATGATCGCCTTATGGGACGTGTTGAATGTGTTAATTACAGAGTGACTTGGACATTTCTCTACACCACGCGTAGGGACAATTCAAAGAGGACAGCTTCGCCGCGGGTGAATTTGAAAGGAAATCGCTCAGAACTTGTTCTGAATAAATTCCTCACGATTACGGCCTTTCCTTGCGCGGAATGCCGTGCAATCTCTCTCTCTCTCTCTCTCTCTCTCTCTCTCTCTCTCTCTCTCTCTCTCTCTCTCTCTCTCTCTCTCTCTCTCTCTCTCTCTCTCTCTCTCTCTTCATCAGATCCGCTATGTAAACAGCGCTTCTTCTCTTCCAGCTAGTGCGAGTAGCTTGAGATGACGTCACTGACCGTGTCCACGATTGTAGACATGTTGCACATCAATACATAAATATATATATTGATGTGCAACATGTCTACAATATATATATATACATGGCTAGTACTGTACACAGCGAGACATTGGCTTGGCTTGGGAGTCTTCCAGAAGGCTAATGTTATATGTGCACGTTAGAAGTAGGGCATGGTTCCTTCATGGCCATGGTCCAGCGTTGAGAGCCAGGGAGCCAACGGTCGCGTGTTGAATTCCGCCATATTGGATTCCGCCATGTTGGATTCCGAACTTCCTGATCTGTCGATACGGTCATGCATCCGCCATTTTGAATTCCGCCATGTTGCTAGGCAGCAATATTCGTTTTATAGGCATAACCTATGCCAAGTCGATACAAGGTATACAAGATAGGACTCAGACCTAAACTTCAGCCATCTTGCATCAATAATGTACGCACATGACCTTTGACCTTGGCCTTTGACCTTTACCCTTGAATATGCAAAAATCCAAAAAAATTAAAAAAAATTTACAAAAATTTCAAAATACTCCAAGAAAATTAAAAAAAAAAAACTATTAAGATGAAATAATAAAAAATATTAAAAATCTATAAAAACTTAATTTTTTTTTCTTACATTTTCGAAGGTCTCCCCAGCACCGCAACTAATCACAATCGTTCCATCCCCTCAGACGACTGACGCCCTCATCCCCACTCCCGTCACTAAATACTCATTACACCATTTTGACTTTTTCGTTCGTCATTTGTTTATACATAACTGGAGGCAATTATCTTGGTTGGCGACCGCCATCTTGGTAGGCAACCACCATCTTGGTAGGCATCACCCATCCGCAATATTGGAAGCGAATAACCAGTACCTTGACACCATGATCTTGAATGACCTTGAAAATGAAACATTTGGGGAAAATACATTAAAGTCAACAATTATAATACTTTACAGACTACCGCCGCCCTATTAGATGCAGACTACCTTGACCTTGATCCCATGACCTTGAATGACCTTGTAAATAAAAATCTCGAGAAAAAATACGTAAAATTCAACCAGCTCAATACATTAAATACTACAACCGCCATATTGGGGACAGACTACCTTTACCTTAAATGACCTGAAAACAAAAGCTCAAAAATAAATTCGTAAAAGTCAATAAGCATATGACATCATAGACTACTAACCCCATATTAGACCCAGACTACCTTAGCTTTGTTCCCAATACCTTGAATGACCTTGATAGCAAAAACTCGTGAATAATCTATGCAACAATGCAGCAGCTAGCCGAGACTATGTAGCCTTCCCGACAGACGTTGAATCACTAAGCCTCGCAGCCTACCTTCCTACTGCTTATAATATATGCATATGGAAACCCTTTGATGTTATATTGACTTTGAAACAATCATATTACACCATTAATACATTGTGCAGACACCGACCAGCCAATCACTGTGTTACCACATGATTGCAGCTGACCACTCACATACGGGCATTGAGACATCACAAACACTGAGGCAGGTAGCCCGGCTTTAGATGCAGGTACCTTGATCACATTAGCATGCAGTTATATCTTCAACAGTTTCTTCGAGACAAGTTCTTTGATCGGCTATAAATCATGGTCACAATTAAAGAAGACAACTGTCTTTTGTTGTCGGATCGAATCCACACACAACTGACCCATTGACCCATTATGACCCCTGATTGTGGTGCTGACCCCTAATGACCCCAAAACGACCCATAAATGACCCCTAACGACCCCAAAATAACCCCTGCTTGTGGTGGCAGTGGCGATAGTGATGATTGCTAAAGATTGATAGAAGGATTATAATTGGAATTATGATTGAGATTGGGATTGGTATTGAGATTGGGATTGATGTGCATTTGTGTGCATGTGCGTGTGGGCATCTGTATGGGTTGTGAGATTGATGGAAAGATTGCGATTGCGACTGATGGAAAGACTGACCCCAGAAGACTGAATGCACGAAAGGGACTCTTTGTACAAACCATTCTCTCATGCCAGCGTGCATTTCTTGAACATAGGTGAAAACTCGATCGCAGAATATTCACTAGCAATCACCATTTAGCGGTGATGCAGTTCAAGGCTCCATGGTCGTCGAGGTCAAAGGCAACCCTACATATTCGCAATTCATCTTCGCGGTATGGGAGCACTCTGATAGAACCCAAATACTTGTTCACCCCGGAAGAAAACATGGAGATACTAGGAGGGAGAAGGTGACTAGTGAAAATGCTTGAATACAATGCAGGCTCGTGTAATGTTAAGGACTCTTTTACTGAAGATCTTGGCAAAGTAACCATATTTTTCCCCCAGTGTTCGGTGAATATTGTAGGTAGTTATATTACAGGTGAAACTTAAGTTTTAGCAATCGGATATGTGGATCAGGGTTAGTTAAGTGGTTCACTATTCGATGAATCCTGCAAATTTTCTAAGGGTATCAGTGAGGTTCACGCACGAACTTCCGGCTCATAACGTCCTCTCTATGTAGATGTTTTAGCTATATTCACCAATTAAGCATTGTGCAGGGACCTGCATCCGAGATCCGAAACAATAGAAAGATTAATTAACTTTCTGACTTAGAAATGTTTTTTGCTGTTATTGTCCTAAGACGACAGGTAAGTGTGTGTATATATACATATATAAACGTGAAATATAATGTCAGAAGAATTATTCTGTGGTCGGGATGAAATACAAGGTTTGTAATATTATTGATAGTGCAAGTTTTTGTATGCTTATTAGCGCAGTTAGTGCACAACTCGTACAGATTTTTAAGCAATCTGTATATGTTATGTATGGTGTAGGGACCCGAGTTCTAAGGTCGAAACCATTAAAACAATATTAATTTTCTCTTGGCCTTAGAAAAACATCGGACAGTGTTTTTTTACGAGACATTGGGGAAGTTACATATGGAGCTGTGATGGATTCTAATAACTTAGTTATTGATCAGACATTGGGAAGTTAACACTGATTTTGAAGCACTCTCTCGCTATACAGTGAAGAGGAATTGCGAATACGAAGGCTTGCCCTTGACCTCGACTGTGATGGAGCTACTGCCTGCACTATCGCTAACTCGCAAGGTTGGAATATAACGCACTTGAAACATAAATATTTATTATGGCGTTATACCTATATACAAACATATCAAATGTAAAAAAAAATACAGCTATATATTTTTAATGTTAAACCCCTTACACCAAAATCTATTTTGTATTAATCTACAGGTAAAGAAAAACCTCACGTGCAAGTTAATCTGGGAAAAATTAGTTTAATTCGTAAATAACGTATATTTTTGGTTAGCTTGGGAAGGGTCCTACCAGATAAGGTGAAGAAACTTCTGACCAACTCACTAGCTGCTGACTAATCATATTTGTCCTGTCCGAAAAATATATTTAAAAAAAAATGAAAATACATTTCTTCATCTTGTTATCCTTGCTCAGCTTGAATTCATGGTCACGCGTAAAGCAGAAAGCTAAATACTGGCAGACCGACCGACTTTTTGACTCTTGAGTCTTGACTTAAAATTATTCAAAAAATACCACTACTTGTAGTGGTGGTGGAGTAACAACTAGCATAACTGCTGCTATATTCCATAGTATATGTTTCTGGATCAACCATAGCTGATTTTCGGCCGAAGACTGGATTAGGACCGATGCTCAGAGTACGAATGCAGCGTACACAACTCAGGTTAGTGAGGTGCACGTAGTCTCCCAGGATAGTGGGATGCACGTAGTCTCCCAGGATAGTGGGATGCACGTAGTCTCCCAGGATAGTGGGATGCACGTAGTCTCTCAATATAGTGGGATGCACGTAGTCTCTCAGGTTAGTGAGGTGCACGTAGTCTCCCAGGATAGTGGGATGCACGTAGTCTCTCAGGATAGTGGGATGCACGTAGTCTCTCAGGATAGTGGGATGCACGTAGTCTCTCAGGATAGTGGGATGCACGTAGTCTCCCAGGATAGTGGGATGCACGTAGTCTCCCAGGATAGTGGGATGCATGTAGTCTCTCAGGTTAGTGAGGTGCACGTAGTCTTCCAGGATAGTGGGATGCACGTAGTCTCTCAGGATATTGGGGTGCACGTAGTCTCCCAAGTTTTCTGCCATGGTTCAAGATGGCGTTGTGATGTTCTGCATCACAGTGCTTGGACCACCAAGTAATCTTGTAGCTGTCTGGTCTTCTGACAACTTTGCTATTACCCCAAACTTGACATACGAATACATCTTCTGCTTGACTTATCAGATCACTGGTAGTGCAGGGTAGCTTCGAGTCTGGCCGTAGGGGTTCACTTTACAGGTAATAATGAAGCAATGGAACTGGAACTAAGATGAAAAAACATCTTAATTAATTCTTACCCAATGTACAATTACGCTGCAGGCTTGTACTTGCTCGTGAAGACTGCTGACTCATTCTCATTGATTAACTCCAGTTACCAGACACAGTGCAGATGCAGGCTTGTGAAAATGCTATGTTCTGTCTTAGGCTATCTGACACTATGCATTTTGTGAAAACGACATGGAAGCATGTATAGGCTCCAGTTACCAGACACTGTGCAGGTGCAGGCTTGTGAAAATGCTATGTACTGTCTTAGGCTATCTGATACTATGCATAATGTGAAAACGACGTGAAGGCATGTAAAGACTCCAGTTACCAGACACCATGCAGCTGCAGGCTTGTTAAAATGCTATGTACTGACTTAGGCTATCAGACACTATGCATTTTGTGAAAACGACATGGAAGCATGTACAAACTCCAGTTACCGTGCAGGTGCAGACCTGCTAACACATCTATTGTCATTGTTTTAAACTTTGACAAGGTCAGCATCCTTGCCTGTGTGTGATTTCTCACTGCCTTCATGCTATAGTCCAGCTGCAATCATGTGGCAACTCGGTGATTTCTGGTCGGTGTCCGAAAAATGGATTAATGTTTTTATATGATTGGCTCAATATCAATATGACATAATAGGGCTTAATATTATAAGCAGTAGGTAGGTCAGCTGATAGGCTTTGTTTGACAAAATAGATTTTCTTTGGTAGCTCTTTTAGGGCCAACATCATATTCAGTATATATGAAGTTATCGGACATTCCATAGCTAATGGTAGCTACAACAGTGTCATTAACTTCTTCAGCCGAGACACCTATATCTCTACTAGAATCTGCTGCCACTAGTGCGTACTGCACTAGTGCCATCGACCTCTTAGGATTGGTTGCGTACTGTATCACCTCTGTCATCTTCAATTGTTATGGTAACAACATCCCCACCGACTTCTTCGAATGGGTCACCAACAGCAATGCTGCGATCGATGACTTGGTCACGGCTTCGTTGCTGTTATTGTACCAGGTCTTTCAGTAAAAGTTGCGATTCTCGGCGGCATGGGAGAACGGCCTGTACAAAGAGACCTTATCTCAGCGATGAAGCATTACGACAGTGACCACATGCAATTCATGCATGGTGATACAATAAAAGAACATACTGAGATCTGCAATGATTCGTCTACTGGGAGCCAGCAAGTAATGGCGCCATTACCTCCTGCTACATCGATAGGCACTGTTTCGGCAGACAATTATGATGAGAGTTAATACTGAAGACGGAATGAGTGACTTACAGCGAGCAGTAGAGTCGGTTTGCACAAATAAACACTATTAATATTGAAGTCGAAGAACTTCAATATTAATAATCACTTGCAATACGTTCACATGAAGTCGAAGAACTTCAATATTAATAAACACTTGCAATACGTTCACATTAAGTCGAACAACTTCAATATTAATAAACACTTGCAATACGTTCACATGAAGTCGAAGAACTTCAATATTAATAAACATTCGTTGGCTCTAAATACTGATGAGCATGCAACTCCTACAAAGTAAAATAAACTCGATATTGAGGATGAAACAGGAATTAATGACAACCATGAAGACAGTGACATTGTTGAAGACGATGATGATTATCTCGACGTTCGTAAACATTTCACCAACGAGTTTCGTTCGACAAGTGATGTGAAGAAGGCAGAAGGCGTCAAGAACGCTAGTTCACTTGCTGAAACTAGCGTTATGAAGAAGGTGGAAGATGCTGAGAATACTGACTACGTATTTCCCGAAGACCCGAATGAATTGTTGATAGACTCAGAATTTTGATCGCTAATCAAAGATGGGGAGATTACTCGAACATGGAAGAGGTATGTTCGATCATCAGAGAACTTAAGGAAAGGGGATACATACGATGATGCGATGAACTGCTATCTTCTGAAAATATAATTATAAAATAATAATATATTATCATTATAAAGTAATTGTTTTATCTTTTTTCTGGCCTTTGATAGGTTAATTTATGTTAGGTTTTTTTGGGGCTTAGTATGTTAAGTTATGTTAATTTCACAGATGGTAAGAATGTTTGTGATGTGAGTTGGTTTGGGCTATAAACTTGCACGGTATGGTTACGTGATATGTTTTCCACTATATCTGTCTTGCGATAGTTAGTGTATAAGGAATGGTGTGGACAGTATGTGTGTCAGTGTGGGCTGCATGTATGGTTTGGTTTATTTTTATGACTGGTACAATTTGATGGTACAACCCATCGGTTTGGCTTGGTTGTACATTTAGTCTACTTGTATGGTTATCTGTTAAGTTGATTGGTATGACCTGATCATACGTTCAGTTATTTTGGCAGTATGACAAAAGTGTAGCTTCGATGGTGAGAGGAGAATGGTTTAATCGTGTGATTAGTTTGTAAGAGCATAGTGGTTTAATGGAATGTTTAGTTAATAATGAGAGGAGCAGAATGCATAACAAGTATGGTTGGATGTTATGATATAGTATCTGGGCATTAAGACTGTATGGGTGCCATATATAGTTAAATTAATAGTATTGATCTTATGATAACATGGTTGGAGCTTATGATTTAAATATTTGATTTTCTTGACTGCTTGTATGGATGGTTTTTATATGTGTAACTGGTGAAGTTAGATGGACTGAAATGGTAGTCAAAATAGTTGAGAGTTATGATTGATCAGTAAACCTAAGAAAATCATATTGCTGGTCCATATAAGTCTGAGATAGTACAATACTTAATAAAGAATTATGACTACATGCAAGTAAAAAATTAAATACTAAAATATGATATATGTTAAAAGCCTTAATAAATAATATGTAAGTTAAATCTAAATAATAGAAATTAAATACATAAAACATAAAGTTTAAAATAAATATTTAGATACTAAAATACTTAAAAAAATGTATATAAGTTAAATCTAAATAATAAAAATAGATAGGTATTTAAAATGTAATACTTAAATCAAATTATAAAGTAGTAAAAATACTCTAACAATACATAAGCTAAATATAATTAATAATTACTTTAAAAAGTAAATCAAAATACACAAGAAGATATATATTCGTCTCCAAGTTATATACTTATAATAAACTGTTATCTAGTGCATGTCACGATAGCCTGGCTACCCAACGTCCGGCAGTTCGATCTCGCACTATTCCAGACGGTATTTTGAGTTATAAAAAAACTGCGCCCCTAGCAGCCAAATCTAGAACTAATCGAACAAGAGCGACACCAGTGCTCCTAGCAATCAACTCTAGAACCAAGATGGCAGTCAAATAAAGGTGAATAATCAGTGTAGTGACTAATCGAACGAGAACGACATCAGCACTCCTAGCAGTGAACTCGAGAACCAAGATGGTGGCTTCTAATAACATATACTCAAATATAGAACGAAAAATCAATATGGTGACCTCCAGTAACATATAAACCAATGTCAAATGGAACAAAAAACAAATGTGGCTGGTCGAACAAAGGTGTGAGATAAATGACAGCCAATGTTAACAAAGATGGCAGTGGAGCAAATGCGACAGATGTGAGAGACAAATGACAAACAAAATAACAAATATGGCAGGTCGAACGAATGTAAGACAAAAGTGACAGCCAATGTAGACAAATGAAAACCGAATGGGAGAGAAAGCTAAGGGAAAGAGAACGAAAGGAAAGAGAGAAAGAAAGAGGGGAAGAAAGAGAGGAAGAAAAGAAAGAGAAAGGAAAAATAATGCAAGAGAAAAAAAATGGGAGCACTCGGAGAAAACCCTCAGAATAATAAAGCCTGGAAAACAGCACAAAACATGAAATTACAGAGCATTAAAAGATGACACACTGGTTACCAAAATGGTGGTCCTGGATAATGGTGTACTGGCTACAAATATGGTGGCATACTGGATACCAACATGTCGGAATCCAATATGGCGGACACGTGAGCAGATTGATAAAGCAGTAAGTTCGGACTCCGTCATGGCAGAATCCAAGATTACTTAATGCAAGATGCGCCAGTTGTCTGCTTGGCTGCCGGTCCTGGAAGCTAGCCATGAAGGAACTATACCCTATTCCTACTAATGTTACCACATCTATCATTTATGAATGGCTCATGGCAAGCTCTTTGATGCGAAATAGACGTTCACACGGCGAACTACAGTTGCATGATAGCATCATCGGCCAGCAATGTGATGGAACATCACGTCGTTCACAGATCAGCGCCTGGTAACCTACTCGCTAGCAGGCATGCTCCCCAACATGCAGTAGCTAATCAGACACAATGTCCAGTCCCGAAGATTCACGCAGCCAATTAGTGGTACGCCATCTTTATAGTAGGTGTAGGACTAGGTCCCTGTGTAGGACTACGTGAGGTCAGTCTGGCAGTAATACCGCCACCTGGAGAGTTGTGACAGAACTGTGCGACGGTGTAGTGGAGAGTGGCGAGGTTTCCATTACTGTTAACACCGAGGTCTTACGAACCGATTAGAGTGAAATGAGGTGAGTATGGAGCAGCGCCTGGATACAAGAGCGGGGGTAGTTTGAGATCCCCTAGAATTCCATCCAACCAGCGGCATCGTCCGGCATGATTCCCACGTGCGAAAATTTGGGAGCGACCCTGAGGGAAGCCTTGGTGGTAGGTGAGCGCTCTAATGGCCGGGTCGTCCCAAACTGTGCGAGGGTGTTGGGTGCAGTGGTTACATGCAAATGAACACATGTTTGATAAAGGCCCTGGGTGATACAGAATAACCACCAGAAGAGAGGAACATTTGATTGCCCGAGAAGCGGCAACTCAATACACGCTGTCTCTTCCCAGAGACATCTAAGAACACCACTAGTGACTCCCGTTTTCTCTTTCACAATGGGCGAGGCGACTTGTTAAAGTATTTTATTCTCTACTTCAAATTCGCAGTTTTTCACTCTTACCCCTACAATGCTCGACACTGCCACATACATCAAGCACGAGGCTTTGATCTCGCCCTGCTGCCTCTTTACTTATGGGACTTATAGTTGACCCTGTCATTTATAGATGAAAAGTCTGTAGGATGGTCTAATGCAGGGCCCCTGAGTAGTTGTGCGTGTATTTGAAGTGTATGTTTTGAGATAGAGCGCTTTTAAAAAGTAGTTTTTAGCTATGCAGGAGAGCTCTGAATTGGTGTTTCTCATGTGTGTGACCTCTTAAAATCAATCAACATCCATTGTATGAAGTATATGTGGTTTTTGTAGGTGAGCATATTAGACATAAGTTTATAAGTTTTGTTGTAGAAAGTGTATCTCAAACACTCTACGAAGCAGTTCAAAAGGTAAGAAGATGAGGACCTTAAGTGATATCGCGAAATTCCTGTGTCTTGCAAGTATGGACCACAGCAGCTTCCTGCATGTGGTAGCGCGGGCTGGAGCTAGTTCACATGCCGACTGCTGGCAAGCTGTGTTGTCGCCGGTTGTGCGGAGCAAGTCACGACATCAAATGCGCTGGAACGTGAGAAGAACGCACAACCATGACGGTCGAGTCCTGAGTCCTGCAGCACTACGACCCAGCGCCTTACTGCCAAGATACAACCCACTATAACCAAGTGACAGGCAAGTGGGATGCTTATGTGCTGCATGTAACATACGTGACGTTTATGCTCTAATATTTCTCTGCGTCTCCATGATGTCATTTTCCTCTTTTATCGTCGAGTGTACTTGCAGCTTCGACAGCAGCCTCATGATATAGAACGTCGTTTGTTAACCCGCTCGGTTACGAATTTAAATTCTGATTTCAAATGTTGCAATCACGTAATTTTTTGGTACGCAATGTAGATGTGTTCAGCTCTTGTCTTACAACAAGTACACAGCGTACCGAGTGCTATATGATACCGGCATTAACAATTCATGTCAAAGAGGTAAAGTAAATACACACAAATGAGATTAGCGTCAAGTAAGACTGTGCACTGACGCCTTTTCATGAACAGGAACTGTCATAAATATCATTAATGTGCCATGTGTGCACGATTGTGGACACAGTGACAGAATGGTTTTTAAATTCCGCCGAGTAAAATAAATTTTATGTGCGCTCTACGGACTCCTGTATTATCTAAAATGCATAGCTATATTGAACCAGACTGCGTGCACTACTGAAGATGGACTTGGAGGCCGCACCCACACTAATCATAAAACAAACGTAGATGGTTGCGTTATTGAAGTGCCAAAGCCTAGGGAAGGAAGAGAAAGCGAAATATTAGATGATCTTTACTTGTGTTAAATCCGTCGACAAATTTTTTATTAAAGATAATAAAATTTACGGCGCAAAATTCTATTATTTAGATATTAGGTAGAGAATATTGCCTGCTTAAATGAACTCGTCTAATAGTCTATTCTCTTACAGATTTTTTTTCTTTCAAAAACGAGTTTATTAAATCATATCTTAGACGTAAAGAGCCTATTTGCAGTTTATCTTTCTTTCAGACGTATTGAGTAAAGTCAATAATTGTCAAGGACTGCTTTTATTTTATTTACAGTATACGTTTATACATGCACTCTTACTTTATACGCTCCGTATACGCACGGACGTGCAAATTCCGTGTTTTTTGTGACTGCAAACAAAATTCTAAGATGCTGTATGCTCGTTCAACTTATACCACTGGCCGCCAGTTTGTCTGGCGCTTCACGAAGTCGCTTTTAGCCTATGATGTCTTCTCAGTCAGTTACGTGTCCAGCAACCAGAGAAAACTGCATGTGTGCGTATAGGATACTGAAATATAGCTTGCAAGGAACTGTTTCCACGAAAATTAGTTGTCACTACATAAAACGCGTGGCTGATAACTACGTGCATTCAGAGTTTTTTTTGCACTACACACCTGCTTTCATGTGTCTGCTGTGGCGCGACTGCCCTAGCGCTCGCCTCACACCATGAAGAACCGGGTTCGATTCCCGACTAGGTCATGCAGCACGATGTTGCTGGTCGGCGTGTGTTAGCGTGATCTACCGTTTCCCCTGCTCTTGCCTTCAAGCGTTACTCCATATTCATCTCACTTTACCCTCTATGGCTCTCAAGACCTCGATGTTAAGAGTTGCCCAACCTCTCCCCTCGCTTCTTCCTTCCAAAATAGATTTCATACAACGAGGTATAGTCGACTTGTTCTTTAAATGCTGCTGTTGCCGCCATTTGTCCACAAAGCTGTGACTGACGTGTTTACATAAAAAGTAATCTGGCGAAGAATAAGCGCCTAGTAAAAATGTGTCAAAAACACCAACAAGGTGAGTAAACAAGAAAGGAATTTGCCTTTCGTCGTTGGGTGCATGAAGTTATTGAAGTTTATGGTAAAGTTCTGTTCATGTATGAGTTACGGCTGCTATCGCCTTGGCTCTTAGGCAACCAGCAAAAACTGTACTATCCGGTCTATCGTTCAGCGTTTGAACTGCGCCAAGAATCTCTTTATCTTCGATTGGAGCATCATTCTGACATCGGCTTCTCCAAGTGAATATAATGCATTTAATTGGATGCAGCAACTCGTCCTGCGATTTATGAAGTTAATGCAAAAACGTTATATCTCACACAAACTCCTCACTGGAAGTCAGTGTCTCACGCGCAAACAGGTGACACTTAGGGGAATAAACAACCAATCATAAAGGTGAGCTGAGCTACAGTGTTGTGCAATATAGCTTGTCCTGAAATATTTTAGCGGAATTACCTCACATGAGCTCCACACTAAACGTTCGCGAGTCACCCAAGCAGGTAACACTTAGCGAAAAGAAAACCAATCATAAAGGCGGGCTGAGCTACAGTGTTGTGCAATATAGCTTGTATCGATGTATGTACGCGACATTCGATGCTTCAAACAATGAAACAGTAAACGTATTTGAAATGACTATAATTACAGATAACTGAAAAAGAGAAATGCATAATTCCTCTTTCAATAATTAAAATATTCTCTATTATATGTAAGACGTTAAGTAGTTATAATATTTGTCTTTCATTAACGATATACAGAAATGAATTTCCTGCTGTCGTACGCATTTGCGAAAATCGAATATCACACTTTAGCGGAATATATGATTATATTACTCAGTAAATAACGCCACTAAACAAGAATTAAACAATCGGCGCATGTTGAAGATGTAATTATTGTATGCGCACATCAAGAATGTTTCTCTTGCAACTAGCTGCTGTCTCCATGAAAAGCCATGTCCTTTCTAACCGGGCCAATTACTACCCTGCCAAATCAAATCCTTACGTGGGTTTCGTATTATCTACTGGAGCCGGCAGACGTCTGTGCATGTCTGAGCGGGCGGAGCATGTTAAATGGGACACCTTAGCGGGGGGAGGGGGTGGAAGAGATGCACACGTAGGTCTGGCCGTTCTATCGGCTATTCCACAAACATCAGTCACGGTGGACTCAGGTAGGTATATCTAAGGCAATATAGGACCAAGGACGTTCGCAGAGGTACAGGAAATTTATTCTCAGTGTTAACAATTTGTACTTGAACATTTTATTTATATATAACTACATAAAAAATATACAACTGGAATACTACTTAGTTTTTAACACTCGGTGCAATTCCACGTGAGTTAATGTATACGTACAGTTTACCAAAGTATAACAAAACAGTAATTTCAGGCCAGTGCTTTTCTTTTGAAACAATAGAAAATGTTCTATATCTTTATTTGTACAAAGTCTCGAAAATGAACGTTTTTACTCATAGTGGACTGGCCCGCACTATAAAGAATGCATACACACAGTGTTTATAAAACAAGATATAAAATAATAAAATTACAATCTACAGCATAATGTTCGTCTACTTCACAAATTCCACCCAATTAATCTGTGTGTAAATATTCGTGCAGTGCTAAATGGTAGTTGATGTGAAATCGTGGTCTACATACGCCTAGGTGTTCAAATTAAAAAGCTCACGAAAATCGCAGTAAACATTACAGGTTTATATTAAAAAGGTGTTAAGTATCTTGTCAGTTTATGTATTTTTTTCTGGAATTCTCATTCACATGCAAACTTAATGCCAACTGTAAATATGTTTTTCCAGACGGTGTAACCAATATAAAACTATTTCTGTGGCATTTATGATACAGTTAGTTGTACTAACTTAACAGACCATAATATACGTTTGTCTATAATTTAGCCCAGTAAATGTTATTCCTAATGCAATGTTCATTAAGAGAAAATATTTTCTCGATAGTGAAACAAAGATTGTGCAAATGTGTAATTATATTTGAAATTCATTAAAAACTAAAACATTAACTGTCTAAAATTATATGCCTGTAAATTATTACACAAACAGATTCGAAACTAACGATATCGTTAGGCTACAGTAATAAGTAAATTAGTTCGTTGGTGTTGAAGTTAAGGACACACATATTTGCTCAAGAAGTAGTAGGTTCGATTTCTAGTTGGAACATATTTATTTAAATATAATATAAAAGATAATAATCTTCGTATTATATTTGTGGTATGAATAAATATATGTTTGAAAGTATGTTATATATTAATTTAGATTTTCTAATTACAAATGTGACTGAAATACAAGCTTGACTGCAATGTTAAATATCTATATATTGTAAGTCCACTTAGTAGGTTAGTTAATTAGTACAAGAAAAGGCATGTATTCTTTTAGTTACTAATTTTCATGGTTTTACTTGTAAAAGTAGCATAAAATTCACACACAATTCCACATTTACAGCACTAATGTTTTTAATTTTTGTGACAACTTTCTTCTTATATTTTTACTTTACCCAGGATTCAAAACCGGAACTACTCATGCTCAACAAGTGATTTCAATTTATTGTGAGAATCTGAGTTTAGAGAATTTTGATGTAGTCATTGTAAATAAAATAAGGAAATTATAATTAATTATTTTATTTGATTAAGACCTCCATCCCATAACGAACTTGGTATAGCCCACTTAATTTCTAGAGCGAGAAAGTGTAACAATATTAATTACTTGTTCCACATTGTACCTATAATTCACTGCCACATTGGTTGGTATTCGCTTGCATATATTTGCGCTAAATTAAATGCAGAAACTGCAGACAAAGTTTTAATAGTTTAGCTTAACCTTCATACATGACTCTTTTCTTTGGAATAAAAAATTGAAAATAAAAATATATCTTTATCTCTTTCTCAGTTGTATTTTGTGTTATTGTCTAGCAGTTATTGTACTAAATATTTTTTCTTTATCATTTAATTAACATTATTATAGTTAAACATGCTTAAATGTATTGTTCATTATTAAAATTAATTTATTCGCTGCTCCGTATTGTGATTGATGATTTCGACAAACGACACAATTTAAGAATTCTATGTCATCAAAAATATCGTGCCAACAACTGTGGATATGTTTATGAAATTACATTCGGCACTGACTAGATAGATGACAGCTATGTACGACATTGTGTGTTAATATTTGCATGTTTTGGATTTTTTTTAGAAGTAAAACTGCTATGCTGTAAAATGTGTTCAAGTTGGCTTAGTATTATGCTGTCTCAAGCCTCTCAATGTTTGCAAATTTTATGAACAAATGTTGTCTTGAGTAATGCATTCCCGTTGAGATATTTCGTACGTCGCGCTGTAAACTTTCAGATCAAATATTTCTATCCTCCACTCACCCCCATTTTAATGGTGAAAGACATTATGAAAATGTGGAAACCACAGTTGTTACTTGTCCATTGTTGTTACTTTTATATAACATGATTTTAATTTGATACTATTTAATATTCGAATAGAAAAATTGCACTCAATAACAGGAAAGCAATTGTATTATATCGAACAATACACGCAGATGGTAAAGAAATCCTCCAGCACATACTGTCACAAGAGCACTGCTACCTGTTGTCGCCAGTAAAAAGTCTCCGTGTCCGGTTTTGTATGTGCTGTTACTCATGACAAAATACCGAATGTTTTTATGTCTGCATAATACTAACGGGATGCAATCTTGTCGCTCAGCTAGAGACCTGACTGTGCCGAGCTGCAGGCTAGGGAATAAGATTGGACTCGTGTGCATAGACGTTTGCCGGTACCAGTAGATAAGTCTATATTTGTAGCCATTTTGGAAGACAGCGCTACCTTAAATATAATGCTAATATAGCATTTCTCAAAAATTTTTCTACCGATTTGGCATCAGTGAAAGTTATGAGAACACTAAAAAGCTGTATATAATTATATTTCTAATGTAGTAACTACTATGTACTATATTTTGATGCATATCTTCAAGTAAAACTTTGCATTTAGTAGTATACAAACAGGCAATCTAATAGGTGCTTGGAGCTGCGGGCATGGTAACTAGGCAACCACCATCTTTGATGATGCCATATGGGACAAATTTCCAGTTTTCCCCCAAAACATTTTCTATTTTCCTTCATACCCATGGTGGCCATCTTGAATTCCAACCTCCAGCTCTGTCAATATAATGCCAAGGTGTTGGGACCCTTACACCTAGCATCCTGGTGGGTGCCGAGTCTCATGCTCTGTCATTCCTTTCGGGATCTGTCGACCTAGCGCCATAATTCAGTACCGAATACCAGCATCGGCTTACACGCTCACCAGACCTAACATATAAGCATAATTGACTGTAATTTTAGAACCCCATACGATATAATTGTCAATTTCATAACAGGCCAACGATGAGAAGGGTCGCAGGGCCAGGTACATCCCATGTCTACTTATAAGCATAGTTGACTGTAATTTCCGAACCACATAAGATTTAGTTGCTAAATTCATGGTCATCACCCATGACTACGATCAGGTTCGCAGGGTCAAGTATACCCTATAAGGGTCGCAGGGCCAGGTACACCCCATGTCTACTTATAAGCATAGTTGACTGTAATTCCCGAACCACATAAGATTTAGTTGCTAAATTCATGGACATCACCCATGACTATAATCAGGTTCGCAGGGTCAAGTATACCCTATAATTTACTTATAATAATAGGTGGATGTAATATCCGAACCATGTAAGATATTGTTGCCGAATTCATAACATATGCATCAAACTTCAACAAAACTGTTCACCATTAATATTCACAACCCTAATCATGCAGTTTACAGTATCTATGATCAATAAACATGCTAAGGTAAAATTACACTATGCCTATCCTAATTTAGCAGCACAGTTTTGCATGCCTTAGTATGCCAATAAGTTTTAAAAAGATCTGGTTTCTCTATCCACCAAGAGTACCTTGATATCACGAGTCATTGCCAGATACACCATTATTCGCAAGGAAAAAAGTCGTAAGTGTTAAACTCGAAGAATGGGAGGAAAAATATGTTTCACCAGCTCATTAACTCATTGTCATCACCATATTGCCAGCAACACTTAACATACAGCTCGTTGCAAAATAGGCCTTGATGCATTGCCAGTAGAAATCATCAGCCTTATAAAAACTCCTAAAGAGGTATATCTGTTTAAAAAACATCAAAGCAGGCGAATGCTTTTCCACATAGTCCATAATGCAGGAATTGGCGATTCGAGACAAGGTCACATTTTTTTCAAGCTCACAGCATTTTTAATCTGTTATTGGTTTCTGTGAAAGATGTCACATATCCCAGACCCGCGATGGCTTACCAGATGCTAGTTGTATTTGTGCAATTGAGGAAAGTTTGATAATGTTGAGCAGTTCATGCCGAATTTTTTGGTTTGCACACATAGGTATCCAATGCTTCAGTATCAGAATTCGATGGTAGTGAAACCAGAAATGACATCCACATAATTTTTGCAAGGCGAAATGCATACATATGTATTGCCGCTGCTACTTGCCAGGTATAAAGATAATATTCGAGACATCTTCTATTTGCAAAGTGTTTTTGATAACCCTAATCCTTAATTTCTATCTGTTAAATTCATAAATAATTAAGTTCATACATGTATATATATATATATATGTGTGTGTGTGTGTATATATATATACACACACACATATATATATATATATATATATATATATATATATATATATATATATATATATATATATATATATATATACACACACCACACACACACTCATGATGTTTAGAGTCTTATTGAATATTGTTTAATTTCTTTAAATTATAATAAAACTGATATACTAAATATATCAAATATATGTTTTTCCTTTACCAACTGTGTTTTATAAACTTTTGTGAGCAGTACATTACTCGAGATACAAAACATTTAGTTTGAAAATAAAACACATTTATTTATGCACACATCACACAATATTCTTCTTCGGCATAGCAAATTCAATACAAGGAATGGCTATTTTTAAGCGAGTTTTATCTCAGAGTCAAGGATGGCATTAAACACATAATATTTGTTAAATGTACCATGGATTTTCATAACTCCATAGTCGTAGGGATTCTGAGTTCCACAGAGCACAAAAATGATTTTGATTTTGGCACGCATGACGTCTTGTGGCATACATCTCGACGAGCTGTCGAAACGGCGCTCAGCAGTGCTGCTTGATAAGGTCAAGGACGTTCGTTCCGATGGGGCACGGATTGTGAATCGCCGGCTCTTGGCATATTCCAATCACATACACAGAATACTCTCAAATTAGGGACACCTTTAATATGTTGGGAATGTTTTCATATGGAATAAGAGTTGTTTTTTTTAGGGGAAAACTATATCCCGCGCTGAATGACCACTGATTGATCGGAACGAAGGTTTCCGGAAACACACGATTAATTATCCAATGAGAACCATAGGTGGTGGTGGTGGGGGTTGAATGAAGCTAAGTAATTTGCCAATGAAAAATGTGGGTGGGCATGGAGGGAACCTGTGCCATCGCTCATCTGACGGCATAACCGAGAACATAGCACTACCTAAACATTGCAAATATAATCCAATACGGAGGGCGCCATCAGCACAACCTATACTTTAAAACATAATTAATTATGGCTGCCACCTGGTGGCAAAAGCGATTATTTATAAACTAGCACCACATAGGTGATGTAAATGTAAACATATGAAATCCAATATGGTGGCCTCCAGCAATGTATAAACAAAATACAGATAAAATCCAAGATGGCAGCATTCAGCCATGTACAAAGACAAACGAAAAACCAAGATGGCCGCAAATGACAGCATGGGTATAAATGAGGAGTCTGGGGATGGTAGGTGGGTAGTTAGTTAGCTTAACGTATCGTCGACAGCGAGGTCATTAGAGACGGAGAAAATTGCAAAGGAAGGATCGTGGAAGGAGTCGGTCATGAGCTTTGTTACGGAACGATCCCAGAATTCGCCTGTAGTGATTTCGGTAAACCATGGAAAACCGAAATCAGGATGGCTGGACCGGGAATCGAAGCCGGGTCCTCCCGAATGCGGGTCCAGTGAGGTACTACTGCGCCACCTCGCAAGGTGAGCGGGGATGGAGGGGGTCAGTCTTCTGCTGAGCATGGTGCTTGTGGACTTCCCGAAATGTGCTTTAATAGTTTTGAAGTAATATTTTTAATAATTCTTAAATAAATAAAGGTAGAAGTAATATTTTATAAGATTTGTATATATTTTGGATTTTTAAAAATGATTTATATTGTTTTAGATATTTTTTAAATATTTTGTAATTTCTGGGTTTTTAAAGTCAATGTTCACTGGGGTCGAGGTCAAAGGTCTTGGTCAAGGTTAATGGTCAAGGTCAAGGTCAGCTACATCTAAAATGGCAGCCAGGCGACCAGAATGACAGAGCATGAATATCTCTGATGATCCGATCCCCTTACCCCTTGTGCAGGCTTCCCCAAATAATTCTACTTACTGGAATACTACATAGGTAATCAGAAAGTACACATAGCGCTTGGTACACTGCTGGCCTTTCTAAATTCATCACGAAGGACGCAATGTATTGATCCGACATTGGGAGACTGCATAGCGTAGGGTAGAACAATGGCGTAATTAGTTGTTCGCCGAGTGGCGCCATGCTATGAAGCAGTATACAAGTGGAGGTTGGAGAGCAACTGGGATGTAGTGGTTGAATGTTTCGATGCTGTTTGTGTGCACAAACGAATCAGCATTTAGGTTCGGAGAACACGGCGACCTCAGAAACATGTTTCCGCTTTTGACTGCGGAAGGCTATTAACCTATCAAGATTGTGGATTATCCTAATGCGATATTTGTCCTCGGATTGGAAGAGGTGTAAATACAGCGAAGCAGATATGAGATCAGTGGTCGAGGAGGGACGTGCTGAGCGATGTGCAGGAAACCATAACTGCCCCGTCACACCAACAAACGCCAGGGCAGACATCTGGAACGCATGGCGTTTGCAGACCATACAGTCGCATCAAGCACTCTCGCTCGGGATGTCAGGTGCCTCGTACATCAATCTGTGTTCTCACGCGCAGTTGTCTCCATCTAGACCATCGACGCCTCATGTCCAGGCGCACATTACTGCGGCTGCCACTGAATGCTCACATACTGTAGGTGCCTTCGGCTGCAATGGTGCGTGAAACGTCGGACATGGACTGACGAATAACTTGTCGTAGTCTTCACCAGCGATTTCCGCTTCTACCTGTAGCATGACTATGGACGCATTAAGCTCTCGTATAACCGTAGTACACGCCTGATCGAGTCCTACATAATGCATAGTCATACCGACCTGGCACCTGTAATAATGACATAGGGTGACAATGTATTCCAGTCCCGTTCGTGCCTAGTCCACATCGCTGGTACGCTGACCAGCAACCGTTACATTGCGGAGGTGTTGGAACCTGTTGTCGTCCCCGTACCTCAGGGCCAACTTGGGGACATGTGCGAATAGGACAATGCGCGATCTCATGTGGCACACATCGTCCTACGGCTGCTGGATGACCAATATGTAATACTGCTTTCCTGGCCTGCGTGTTCACCGGATCTCTTGTTAATCGAAAACATGTGGTCCATGGTCAATCGATGACTGGGTTTTGACAGGATTCCCGCCACTACAACGGATGAACGTTGGGCACACATCCAAGCCACGTGGGTGTAGAGTCGGTTAATTCTCTCTGAGAGGGGTGAGAAGTGGGGCTCAAAGTACTGATTTCCTAGAATCGATATGTAGTATCGTGCTGCAAGTATAAACATGTCACCCGTGTATGATGGCTATTCTTGCCCAATATATCCTGTTGTGATGCCTCATGATCTTCATGGCATTGCAAGTTTAATGGCCAGCGGTGTATTAAAGCATCGAGTCCTTTAATGTTATAGCATGTTAGAATAATATAGTCGCAGATATAGAAAATTGTATTCCATAGAAGAAAACCAGTTTAGAGATGGTTTCGGAACCAACAAGGCATGTAATATTTGGTTGACCTCCTTGGTCACCAGACCTGAATAATATGATAGAACATTTGTAGCCATAACCGAAACGCATTATGGAAGACAATGAACATGACTCCACAATATATACACATGATGTACTATGGGAGGACATGTTTCATGAACAGGAGTAGTTGGAATGCAGTTTGAATTTCATGTTAAAAAACAGTAGTTAGAATTATATGTAGGACCGGATACACTGCACAGGAAAGTATTGTATGAATATGGTTGTGTATTCCAATATTAATTTAAAGAACTGTCTTAAAATTGGATGCTAATAAATATTAACGACCTTTTAATGCGACAGAGAAATTACTCATCAGAATAAAATACTATTAAGTAGTCATTTTAAATGTATTACTTATTTTATGGAATTGATTTACTTGGTTTAATCTTATAATACTTATGCATTGGGTTGATTTCACGAATAACTTAACTGCACCTTTTTAACCGGTGCCACAGTGTAACATACTTAGCACATAAAACCACAATCAAGGCAACGTCGTCTTATCTGTTTAGAACATAATTACAGTGATACTGTAGAAAGTTTTGAAATTTAGTTTCGAACCTTTAAACACATTAAGTGAAGTTACGAATATGTGCTACAATTTTATTATTATTTACGTTATTAAATTATCAGTTGTAAAAATATATTAACATCACGAAATAAATACCGTTTTAACTAGTGGTCGCTGAACGTATCTTCATAAAATTTATCGAATTCACTACGTAGTGACAAATTTAGAATTTCGTTGGCTACTGCCTTGACGTTTTGTCTTTTTACTTTCGAGACAAATAACTTTACACAATGCTGCGACTACGGTCCAGGGAAACTAATCTTTAGCAGCTACAGTATCACCATTTATACACTGCCCACGATTAACCTAGTACAATGTTGAAAGCCCTTCCCATTTTCATGTGTCTTTCGCCTCATGCAACATTGGTGTTACTATACGTCAAGTGATTTGTATACATATGTATGTTTATCATGATATTGAGAAAGCATGTTTATCAAGCAACACTGTTAAGTTATTTGCAAAATTAACGTGTTTCTACGCTGCCACTTCTTGTTTAGTGGTAGGCCTGCACCAATTATAGGAATAGATTTTCAGTGGTCATTGGTTTGGAACATGACTAATATAATGCGATGGCGAAACAAAGAACCCGTTTACGTGAGTCGCGGCTAGCATTACAGCAGTATCTCAGCCGGTGCATATATTAAACTATATGCGGTTACTGGCACTGTCTATTTGCAAAATCGCGCATGTTACAGCGAACAACCTGTATAGTCCAGGAATATTAGGGGTTTCACCTCGGAATGAGAGATAGTCTGCTATAAACTTGTATAAACCTTTATTTTGACACCCTAAAACTTGTCTCAAAACCTACCTATCGTAGGGTGTCCGCGACCACAGATATTTCAAGGTCAAAGGTCAAAAAATAATATTTTTTTTTCACATTTATTGCAAATATCTCGTTTCCTATGGGTTTTATGCTATTTGTATTTATTATAAATATTGTAGAGAATTAAATTCTCTACAACGTTGTTTAAACATTTTTTTTATATCTTGAACCATTTTCTAGATAGAGGGCAGAGCGCGCGCAGTGTTTAACTATTAAGAGTATCATTCGAGGTCAACCTGTAGTCCCGATTAAAAACACGCCGTATAAAGTTTATAAATTATTGATAAATATATAATTCTAAATAATTTGCATTTTTTATTAACTATTACGTTATAATTAATAATTTTTTTCAATAATTCAGTATCTATTCATTTAATAATACTTACCTACTCGTGTACTACTTTCGACTTCTATAAAGGCAATATGGTCCAACGTGCTTCAAAAGTCTTGTATGATTAGTTGTATGCCATTTTCAATTCACTGAATTAATAGCTGCCAAATTTATGACTTAGGTGCATCTTGTGTAAAGCGATTTGGCCTGTCTTCTGGTAGACACAGTTGTCTACAATTTTCAACATGGTGAATCTATATAAGTCATATTCATATGTAGCACTCGTGAAATCAAACAAGGTGATATATATGGAGTACTATACAACAAACCTTCATTAACCCTTTGGATAAGCCTGTTACTGATGCCAGAATAGTTGGCAACCCTATCAGCTACTTTGTTGATCGGCATTCCTTAACACTTGTACATATTTAGTCTCGCGGTCACAACACCTACTCATACTTTGTACTTCTTCTCTTTGTCTTCTATAAATAGCCTTCTTATATATTCCTAAATATTCACTGACATCTATTGAAAACTAAATCTGCAGTTAAACTGCATGTGATGGGGTAATGTTGCTAGGTCGGATGCTACAAAGTCAGACCCGCGTACATAGTTGTTCCACCTCTCTCCAACAAGCCCCCGCAACCATGTTGCCACAAGTGCCACAACGTCTGGCGCAGACAGTAGCTTGCTTCTTAGACGCTGACCAGGACCTGGTCGAGCGAGAGTATACATGTCTGCTCCGTAACTAGGCCAAACAATCTTATCGGGCATTTGGGAAGCTTTCAGTCATCCTCGTACAAATATCTCCGCAACTGGGCGTGCAGTGTCGTATCATTTCGAAATATTTTCCGCGCCTGAATACTAGAGACAATTTACCTGCATTATGTTCAGTTCATGACATAGAAAGGTAATATTTTTGGCTATACTTTCATACCGGTTTCATCAGCTACATTGTTTTTATTCCTGTTAAGAAAATATTCTTTAAAGTGAGCACTTTTAGGCAGGCATAGCCGTTTAAAACGTTCCGCTGATATTAATACATTTAAACAAGCTTGATATTAGTGTGTTAGTACACATGATCTGTTACGACGTCATTGTGCATAAAGACATTACTATAATCCAAGAGTGAACATTAAGCATTCCTGGGGCCGTGGTGGTGTAGTGGTTAGACTACTCTCCTCCCACCATGGCGAACCGGGTTCGGTTCCCGGACAGATCGCCCCCGGATTTTCGTATGTGGGAAGTGTGCAGGACGATGCCGCTGATCGGCGGGTTTTCTCACTGATCTCCCATTTCCCCCACCCTTGCATTCTGGCTCTGCTCCATACTCATCTCACTTTACCCTCAAGGGCTCTCAAGACCTCGGTGTTAAGACCGGCCCAAATATCTTCACTCGCTCATTAAGCGCATTCCGTCTACGAGGACGTATTTTGTCCAGAAGGGCGAGACGCTAAGGACGACCCAGGCACGCGCATCAAATGCATCATCGTCTCTATGTGCTAGGTACTGAACAATTGCGCAGTCTTTCCTTCAAAATGTACCTCTGAGACAACTTTAAAATTAGGCCTATTTCATAAAATATTTGATACATATTCTTATTAAACAATAAAGTAAATATATATTTAGATTTTAGTTTCTTGTCGTGCATTTACGCCGTAATACAATATTCATAAACTCAGCTTTCGCCCATGCACTAACACGGCAATGCAGGATATCTATTTACATTTGGACGACTTCGTTTGGCGTGATCGGTGTGAATGTGAACTGAACCAGTCTTTAGTGTGAAATCATCCAACGGACACCCTGGAAAATGCCTTTATTGAAGAGTATAGATAACCCTGCCGTTAGTAATCTCCGCCCGCTGCAGCGCCCGTCCGTGACCAGCCCATTACTGACGGACGAAGGAGCTCAAGGGCCACGATGTATGGCGCGGACAGTAGCGCGAGCTGCAAGCAGTAGCAACCTCATACAGCCAGGCGGACTACGAAGCGGTTAAATGGGGGAAACCACCTGACTGCGTGTTCGTTTTGTCTCGGCACTAGACATGCCTGGTATAAAAAGACGTCTACTAGGCTTATTTACTCAAATAAATTCTCACTTCAGAAATAAAATTGACTTCATTATTTGTTCTTTGAAAAATATCTTTGGAAAGCAAAGTTAGGGTGCAAACATGTTGAGACTGTTTTTAATGATGTATTTATTTATAGTTACACGCATACATTAAATTAACAAAATTATAGTTGGACTAAATAATGTAATGCACTGCAAGTGCATTGTAATTTTTCCCGTATACTTTTTCATGTCATATGTATTCTCTTTTAAATTTTTGTTATTTATTTTAATTTTCTCACCATACATTTAATTGTAGGGCTGGAAGTATTAACACTAACAATGGAAATGGAGTCTGTGTATTACAGACCACAAGATTACCCGAAGCTGAGTATTTGCGAGTTTTGTAAGAAAAAGACGTCTTCCACAAAGACTCATGGTTCCGAACATAATCACTATTCAGTCGGAAAGTTAAAACATAATAGGCATGATAGGAAAGCTTTCATAAGGCACGAACAAATCCCGTATTTCACGTCATACCTAAGTGGCATCTGCAAGTAACATATTATATTCGATGGATACAAAATTGATATTAATTGGGAACGGAGATGACAAATGTAGATGTGACATACTTCATGTAGGTGAAACACAGTCTAAGTTAACACCAGTGATATGTGAGAGACGTAAGCGGCGCTTAACAACTAAGGTCTTCAGAGCTGATGGTGGTGAAGAGAGGTATAGATGGAGCATCAACAGAAAACTGAGTGTTGGGAGTAACCCGACACTATCCACCGGCCAACAGAAACACCCGCCATTTTTTCCTACACACGAAAATACGGATTTGACCCTGGTTTGTCGAGGTGCGAGGTTAGTAGCCTTACAGTTACAACACAACAGCTCCTATAAGCGATTAAATATTATAAAAATACACATCACTTTTCTTGGCGAGCTGGTATTCCCAGAGGAATAACTTTTACTTTCATTTTGAAAGCGACAAGAGAAACGTGAAGCTCCGCTTTAATGTTATTTTACTTGTATTTTAGTGCTTCTTTAAGTCAGCAAGAAAGGCAAATAATCTTTTGCTCCCTTGAATACCGCCATGTAGAAGCAGAGGCCCTACTTCCATCCAAGTCTAATGTTGTAATGCCATTTTATTTCGAATGTTTTAATGCAGACTGCACAATAAAGCCATGGTAATCAAATATATCGATTTCCACTGCTGTGTTAAGCGAGCGAGGAAGTGAAGTTTCAGGTCGGAGATGCATGCAGCAGCGAAACAAACGCTGCAACTCACATCATTATGTTTGGACTACAGTATCGTAGAAGGCCATGGACAGTTCCTTCGCCCCCGTTCTTCAATTTCCTAGAGGGCCGTGCTTTGTAGAAGTTATCCTATAAAGTGAAGAAAATATGCACACTTAGGACGATTACGTGAATTAGCTTATAAAGTTTTGAAATCTGGAACCTGAACTTGTCAAAGCTGTCAGAAAACAAGCGAGATGCCCTCGGATATCTTATTGTACAATGTCTCTTGTTGCAAAATGGTTACTTATTAAAGAAATTAATACAGTCTTCAACAAACAGCTACAATATGTTTCTCTGCATGGGAAATTGTGTAGAGAATAAAATGTTCTACAAAAAATGTTTTGATTCATGAGAAATTTCACACAATTAAACTCTAAGAGACATATATTTGCGCGTATAAGTACACACTTTATGAACGATAAAAATTAAGTTAAGCTGGATGATTTTGATAATTCCTGTATTATTTTATGTTAAACAACATTTAATCTACCAATATGGACCCAGAAAGTAATTCTTCCAGATATTTTGTAATGTATAACATGTTTTGCCTAAAGCACTGATAAAGTCTCATTTCATTCGAATGATTATTTTTAATGCGCTGTGTGTTATTTCGATCAAATTTCCGAACTTCCAATAACATTCACTAGTACATGTGCAATATTTCAAAATTGTATAGCCTCCCCCTTCCCCCCTCCTCTCTCTCTCTCTCTCTCTCTCTCTCTCTCTTTGTTTTTTCGTTCCTTGGTTACACGGTTCCGTAGTTATAGATAAGTAATGAAAATGTTCGTATGGCCGCCATTTTAAAAATAAGCGACCGACCCACGTAAAACATGTATGTTAATTTGATCAGCGTGGTGATTCTTGTTTGCCAAATTAGGTAGTAATAGGTTTTTTTGTTTCCCGACATTTGACACAGTATACTGTCGTGTAGCGCTACCTTACAATATGGCGGACAAAAGAAACAATGTACCAGCATTCTTAATACATGTAGGTTAGACACACCAAGTTTGGTTGAAATTGGCCAAACAGTATGGTACACTGTATACCAAATGAACCTAAAATATTTATATAGTCACAATGTCATAATGAAGTTTCTTACACATTTAAATCGCATATGTTAACATGGCATACATAGTATTAGATACAGTATACAAAGTTTGGTTGAAATTGATCACATCGTTTCATAGACACAGTATAGTTATCAAAATGTCTATATTATAACCAATTAAAATATAAATGCCTGGCCCAATTAATTCAAATCAGCGTACGTCTTGTTTGTCAAATTTTATAGGAATATGTAGATGTGTTTACGAGTTACGATACAATAATTTTATTTTTTTCGTGCTGCGCTATATTACAAACCGGTGAAGGAAATTGGTTATTTCTTGGTATATTTAATATTTTTAAGCGATGCGTTGTATATATAAAATTTAATAGACTTATATTATTTGTATGTGTGTGGATATATAAACACACACACACAGATATATATATATATATATATTTATATATATATATGTGTGTGTGTGTGTGTGTTTATATATCCACACACATACAAATAATATTAGTATATAGTGTATATATATATATATATATATATATATATATATATATATATATATATATATATATATATCTGTGTGTGTGTTTATATATCCACACACATACAAATAATATAAGTATATATATATATGTATATATATATAAATATCTCAGAATTAAAAATAAATATTTGGCACGGTTTTGAAAATATAGTAAGTTCCACATTAATCTTAAATTTATAAGGTACCATTGTATATTGTGTAATTTCCGAGATATAATGTAAAAGCTTAATGTTTTCATGATGTGCTACCTTCCACAACGGCGAACCAATAAGAACGTGCCTTCCTATATTAAAGATGAATATTATTAACTGTGAAAATACAAGATTTGGCATTACCTAGTAAAATAATTCCCCAGATATGAAATAGCGCCCTATCGTATTAAAATAGCAACTGTTTTGAAAATAAGCAAACGGCTTGGCAGAACGTTGTAAAATTGGATGTCCTTTCTAAGTTATATGTGTACCGAATTTGGTGAAATATGTTTCACGGGTTCGAATGTTATTATGAGAGGACATACAGTACATCACAGACAGACATTTCCATGATTACATAATCCCATTTCCCCAAGGAAAGTAGAAATTGAATTGAATGTTTCTAGTTAATCAAGGAAATATGGCGAAACAATCCTTTATTTAGAATTATTAAACAACCGTTAAATACAGCAGCAACACACCATTTTCCAAATATATTGTTTATGACAGAAAATAAATTTCTCGCAAGAAAAAATAAATAAATGGTTTAAATATTATAAGCTGAGTATAAAGTTATTTTTGTTAATGTTTAAATGGATTCAGAAAGTGTTTCTTACTACTATTTCTCGCGTGTCTTGGTTTCATAGAATTCTTTGCGGATGTCATTATTTTCGTTTTTCCGTGAAGAATATAGCTTAATGATATGTACTTAAAATTTTGTTGGTTCAGCGATGCAATGAGATACCGTTTAAACTGGATGTTCTGTTTGACTTTATGCTTCATACTCTAATGCAGAAGAAAACAATGAGAATAATTAAGTTCGGCGGAAGAAAGTTTGCCTCCACTAGAGAGATAAGTTAGGTAACGCCACTCACAAAAATCTCTACTGGAATCACTCTCCAAAATGTTGTGTTGCTTTTGTTGCCGTCTCTAAAGAATGCGGTAATAAGTTACCTTCTTGCTTCGCAACCCGTACGGGATAGTCGCAGAAATCGTACCACCACTGGTTTTCTATCAAAGCAGGACTAGTGGAGCGCTCTCACGGTGAATACTTGAACTACTAGATGTATTGAGTAGCCCGTGGAAATAGCTACTAGTCGCTGTAAGCACGTGTTGCGTTTTTATTACAGTTATATTGTTTGAAAGTTTGCCGATGTAGTTTCTCTACTCCATATGTAAGATAATACAGCACTTCAAGGTAAGTGTTAATGGATTTCATGCAGTTATAATTGTGGTGTAAGTAATATTGAACGTAACGGCTGGTCGCTTTGTAGCGATGCACCTGTTTTAGGTTAGAAATGACGTAAAGAGTGAAGTTGTGCGCAGTTGCCTAAATCGTACCACGGGTGAGCTTCCTAATTCCTACCGGTACGAACTGGGATATCGTATTATTTGAAGCTCTATATTTGCAATTTACTTGCATAAATTAGATAATTTTTTAATAAACACAAGTAACAAACGTGTTATTTGTGTGTTACAGAATGGCGAAAAGGAAATATGGTGTCTGGAGTGAATCATAAGACATGGAAAGGGCTCTGGCAGCGTACAGAAATGGGGCCATGGGGTTCAACGAGTGCTGCCTCCAGTATGACGTTCCAAAACTAACTCTAAAGCGTCGCTTGGACTGTAATAACGTAATTGCTAACGACGGTATGAAGGTGCTTGTATGGACTACTACCTTGCCTCTTGAAATAGAAAATCAATTTGTAGAACATATTTTAAAATTGAAAGAACTACTTTTTGGAGTCACGATAAACGATGTACGCAAGCTGGCATATCAGATAGCAGAGCACATCTACATTCCACATTGTATTGTTATGTATGTGAAGAAACATTTGTGGAAGATATGGTTCCGTGTTTAGTGTGCGCATTCTGGGTTCATGAGCGTCGTGCGGGTGTCAAGTCAGAACTGAAACATTTGTTTGTGTAGCCTGTAAATAATTTAATGTTTCTTGCATTTACCGTAGAAAAATAATCAAACTTTATAAGTATTAAAATGCTTCAATAATCCTGTGTGTTATTATATGCTGTCTTGTTTGTTCTCTAATTTTTTTTAATTGATAATGTTGTGATACGATTTAGGACACCAGTTTCTTATATCGCACCAGTTGCAGCCTGTTCCAAAAAGTTCTTTATTTCTTCCCCGATGCTGCATTTTGAAATGTAAGCCACATACACGTACCCGTAAATAGTCATACTTTTTAATACAACTTCGTAAAACCTTGTATTTTTTCACTTGAGACAGATAAAATTACAAATGTAAAAAGTGGTACGATATAGGAAACTCTACCCTACAACAAATATTCACTGATGTCTGGTATGGGAACAATATATTATGTAATCATGTTCAAATCGTATTTATACTTATATTCACGATGAATTCACACGTCACACTTTATGATTGTTTAGTTTTGTGTGGAGTGCACGAGGTCAGGAATGCGATTCCCTAACGTACAATATACAGAAGACGTAAAGAACCATACAGTATGTGCTGTCATGATTACGGGTGGTACACGCAGCGACGTGTGCAGAGTTCAAGGCAGGTGCCAGTAGTTAGATGGGGGAGGCCAAGTTGGCCAGGCTGTTGTAGCAGCCTACCTGTCTACGTGGTTCCCTTGCAGTTAGGCAGTGTAACACTTAGATCTGTGACATTCGCTGTTCGCTACCGTCTCTCAGACCCAAACACAGTGATTAATAGTTGATATTGCTGTTTCGAATATGTACTCTATACAATATATATTACAGTTCGCTACGTTTCTCAGCGCTAGAATTTTACTCACAGTTACCACTTCCGCAAAATGGCAATTAGGTTAACATGCAGCAAGCGAATTCTTCCCAAGTCTTTAAAATTACATCTTAGAATCGCAAAGGGTATAACCATCATTGTCCTGCAAGACGATATTTGGAGATCACAGTTGCATACATTTTAATGAATAAGTTTATAATATACGGATAACTAGACATCAGTTAGGCTTTCGCGATGCAGGGTTCCGGATTTGTCGAATTATTCGTTGACTGCGCAATAAACAACTAATTCCAAGATTATGTCCATTGAACCGTAATTGTAAAGCGAGGGGAAGCTTTTTTTGTTATTTTTATTGATATGCTTTGAGCTCGATTAAGAATTGTCTGTTTCTTTAGTGTTTCCTTTGGAATTTTCAAGGGGGAAAATGTAACAAATCCAAGGTCACAAAAGCCAGTAGATATGCCGGCTACAGAACCAAAATGACGGATTATCAGTAGTCTATAATTAGTAACTTAGAGCCACGTTCGTGAATCCTGTATTAAAATCGTCAAAACAAATATAGTTAAACGGGTAAATTAAATATTTATCATATGTTGTGTAACTGAAAACAACATAATATGACAGGACTCCCACTGGACGCACACCTTAGGATGATATACAGCATGTACTTATATTTGGACCGGAAATGAAGGTAAAAGCAGATTTCTGTTCATGATACATTTTTATGATATCCCTCCTTCCATAGTCTTCATGAAATTATCAGAACTAATTTCTTTATTGTATGTATAATACGACAGGTAAACTTTTATTTTTCACAATATCATTATGTAGGATTTGAGGCTGCTGCCTGATATTGACACTTTGTTGATATAAATGTCTTTGTATAAGTGATATTCTGTTTTGGCAAAATGTGAACATTGGATGGAACAATGTACTGTACAGTCGAACTAAAAGATAACAAGAAATTTGTTTTCAATTCTTGAATTTAAATATCTGTGTATACAATGAAGTACCGACTGACTGACTCATTCACCAATATACAGACAAACGGCTAGATGCAATGTTTGAAAATGCAGTGTTGGCTTTCATTCTGGATGCAGTCACCCACTGAGAAACAATTTTTTTCAACATTTAAACCCCTATGAGATTGAAACGAGGTAAAGTATGTTTTTGAGGACGTATCAATAGTTGATTAATCCCACGAGGTATGATTGTGCTTTTAGCTTCAAAATTCACCCTATACATATACCACAAAACTGATTTCAGCATTATTTGAAAACAAACAACTAAGAGGGTGAAAAGTGGTCGAATATATGTTCGAGGATCCCTCAATATGTTATTAATCTAATGAGATATCGCTATATTCTTAACTTTAAACGATAACAAATAAAAATATTTTAAAATTCAATCATTAAGTGGGTGAAAAGTGTTCAAATATGCTATCGACGTCTCCATAATCGTGCATTAAAGCGATAATATATTGTTAATCTGTATGTTTCAAAGTGCTACCTATACAAATGCCTAAAAATGCATTGTAGGTTATTTTTCGAAAGTCATTACCTCAGGGGACGAAAAGAAGTAAAATGTGTTTTGGAAAACTCATCAATAGCTCAGTAACTCGATAAGATATAGCCATGATCTTTGCTTTAAAAGGTTGGTTATATAAAAACCTAAAACCCATTTCATAAATTGTAGAAATTCAAATCCCTAAGAAAATGAAAAAGGTTTGAATGTGTTCTCGATGATGATTTGTGAACTTATGAAACGAAAAAGTATGGATAAAAATTAACCTGTCTCACTGGCAAAAAAAAAAAAATTATGTTTCTTACATTCTCAACATACATTTATTAAATCCAAACAGGTTCAATAATTAAATAGTCAGTGAAATATTTCACGCTATGTTTTGCTTTCTTATGAGGTTCTCTGTACGTTCATAATGTGTTATTACACTTTAAGCCGCAGTTAATCTCACACGTCATTTTCAATGAAAAGTGAATTGGGATATGAAACCAATTCCATCTGCACAGTAACCATCTTTGAGTAACAACATTTAATTGATTTCTTGGAAAGAGAACTATCAGAAATATTAACTTGCGAATCATGTTGAGAACTGCTAAAATGACATGTTATAACAATGGCCAGGTCATTTGTTTATGTTTCGTTTACCAACAAACCTGAGCTTTGTTTCTGGGCCGATTCCCATAAAGCATCTTTGTTTTTTTTTCGGTAGTCTGGCCATTATCCTATTTATTCTGGCCCGGTAACGTTTTCGAGACAAGGCTCTTTATCACAATAAATATATACATATTATGCCTTTTGCCGGCAAACTTTTGAAAAGCGTTTTGAATAGGCAAGATGTTAGCTAGCTGTTAACGGCATGATGTCTTTCTTGAGACAGAATGTTTGCCGTTAGAAAAAAGACAATGGCCCGCTGTATTTTTTAGGATAACAGATAGATATCACCGAAAATATGTCGGCATGATATCACAGAGCAAACATGTGCCAGCATCAAAAATATTTCTGGGCAGATTCCCATACAGCATCTTTGTCTTTTCAGTAAGCTGGCCATAATCTTATTTATTCCAGCCCGATAACGTTTTCGAGACAAGGCTATTTATCACATAAAGATATGATGTATTTTGCCGACAAACTTTTGGAAAGTGTTTTGAATAGGGTCTTAGGTTCAAATCCCGAAGTTGGCAAGCAAAGGATTTCCATGTAATTTAATGTGTCAATGAAATTAATATATGTAACGAAGAGATTTCTATTAATAAAATTTTTAATCGAAAAGTAAAGGTTTTTTTTTTTTCATTTTTATACTGCTTATTTGTGGACATCACGCCGCTGCAGGCCCGACATCGTAACGATATCCAGCCATCGCAGGCCCGGCATTGTAACGACATCCACCCGTCGCACACCGCCATCATAATGACATCCAGCCATCGCAGGCCCGGCATCATAACAACACACAGCCATCGCAGGTCCGGCATCGTAGCGACATCTAGCCGTCGCAGGTCCGGCATTGTAACGTAATCCAGCCGTTGCAGGCTCGGCATCGTAACGACATCCAGACATCGCAGGCCCGGCATCGTAATGATACCCAGCCGTCGCAGACCCTACATTATAGCAACATCCAGATGTTGCAGACCCGGCATCGTAACAACTTCCAGTCATCGGAGGCCAGGCATCGTAGCGACATCCAGCCACCGCAGGCCCGGCATCATAACGACATCCAGCCATTGCAGGCCCGGAATTGTACTGACATCCAACCGTCGCAGGCCCAGTATCGTAACAACAGCCAGCCTTTGCAGGCCCGACACTGTCGGCCAACAGATAGCCACCAGTCCATATTTCCATTGCTCCGCTTCTGGAATAAGACAGCGGGCCAGTATCGGCTGGATGGTATCGGCTGGCCGGAGTTTGTTGACTAGCTTTTACCAGCCCGATTCTGGCCCGTACTTTTCGTGTATGTTGGGCCGGACTACATTTTGTATCTTGCCGGTAGCAGTACAGTGTATTTTTGACACTGTTGGAATACAGTCAGCCACCAGTCCATATTTCCATCGGGCCGCTTCCGGCATAAGACAGTAGGCCGATATCGGCTGGCCGGAGTTTGTCGGCTAGCTTTTACCGGCCCAATTCTGGCACGTATTTTCCATGTTTGATGGAAGCAATTCCATATCTTAACGTCGAATAAAAAGTGTTAGGTAACCGTTTCTGATAATTTATATTATTTCTTTCGCTTTCTATTTTTTCTAATGCATCGAAGTGTAAAAATGAGAATATTGGTAAAATATAAACTTTTCTAATAATTTCAGTGTTTCACTTGACCGACGCATGAATAAAGTGACGAGACCCTTGACAATGTTAATATTACTTAAGGCAGTAAAATACAGAACGTGAATGCAAGTAGATCTTAAGTAGACCATTCAGAAGTGCTCATTTTACCATGAGTAGCCTATACCACCAAAACACTGCAATAAACTTTAAATAGAATCAGGGAGAATGTCACTGTTACAATCAGTCAGCAGTACCTGTCTGATTCAACAACCACTTCAGTAAATTTAACTGATGAATTAGTGAAAACATGCCAGATTTACGTCACGTATTTATTCAGTGACGTTTTCCACTGATTCATTAGTCATTTATTCACTGTTTTTTAGTGGTTTTTTTTTTTTGACTGATGGATCAGTTAAACATCATGTAAAAATGGCCGTCAAACAACATTTAAAAATGACCATTTAACAATGTGTATCAAGTGAAAAAACAACGAATAAACTAATATTCCAATACAAAATACTGTCTAAATTGTGTTTCTTCTTTCAAAACACCATTTTACGTGGTAATATGGACATTCAGCCTTTCATTGCATTTTTACGTCTTTCATTCCGTTTACATGTAATCACCACATGGCTGTGTTCAAAGGTTTAAATTGCATATAATGTGGTGAAGATAGTGGACTCATACGTAGTATTAGTTTTAACAATACTAACAGTACCAATAAAACAACATACGGAAAGTAAGGGAATGCAATTTAAATCTTCACAATTTCGATGAGAAGTATTAGACCTATACTTTGCTCTCATTTCTAACTTAACCTGGTAACACAGATCGTAAGGTAACGATCTAAAAGCGAAATGGAAATGGTTTATGTGTTCAATCCCGGCCATCTCCAATATTGTATTTACGTCTTTAAATTACAGTAAATCGCGCAATATAAATAATAAACTATCGTAAGTACGTTTATTTCACGTACGTGTTTTGGCTAAATTCCATGAAATCAATATTTAATTCGCCACTGCATTCGGCAGTCACTTATTCACTCAGTGAATAATTCTCACCTCACTACTTCAATAAGTGAAAGTTTTTCACTGAAACAATCAGTGGTTTTCCACTGATAGTGAAGCCATTTGCACTGATTCGAGTGGCTGAATTTCATTGAGAATCAATGGTTTACCACTGATCCAAATTTTGAGCGTAGCACTGGGTTCAAAGTGAAGGCTTGACAAAAAGATGTACGAAGGCCACATCTTCCTGTTCAATTTCGTGTTTCGGTTTTATGCCACTGCGAGGCAAATATGTGTGGGAATATTTTATGTACTCTAGGAACAAACAACATTATTGCACTTGACATATATAAATGTAGTATATCATACAAACATATAGATACATTACCACCATAAGTAAAACGTTCGGTGTTCGGCTATACTACTAGGTTACTAAACCCAGTTTCTCATTGCTCCTCGTTAATAGTTTTATTGTTCTTGTTAATTGTTTTTCAAACAGTTTTTGCATATTCGCAGATAGTGCAGAAGACTTAACTTCTGCATCTTTCTTGGTCATTCTTGATCATCATCATAGAGGTTTCCCACCAGACATCCATAATTTCATATTCGTTTTCTTTTGTCTCCATTTTTTCACTAGGTGCAATTAGGATTGCATATTACTATACTTTTGGAGGATCTCTTTCTATTGAAATGTGTTTCCAGTGTCTATGTAATGCGTATGTGAAATGAGCTTTGTTATACAACAATTTAGAGAATTTTGGTTAAATGGTTGCATATTACATAAATTCAAAGTGAATAAATCAACTTGCTGTGTTGCCCTGTCGGCCAGATTTTGTAGGCGGCCTAATCTTGATAGGTTTATTAAAACTTTATGTTCCCTAAATCGCTATATTACACGACATTGTACAAGAATGTTTGGAATTTCAGGGTATTATTTGTTTTTACAAAGCGATGAAACAATGGTTTGTCTCGTTTCCCAGTAGTTTCTTTCCCTTTGCGACCTTTTATCGTTCTGTAGCCAACTAGTCACACCATTGTGTAGCTATATGTGGCAGAATATATCAGTGAGTTAGTCTGTCCGTTGTTTCTCTATTCAAAACAAAACCAAATTAATTAAAATTATAATTCAATAGGCATTGTTAGCACAATGTTCTCATCGCATTTCTTTCACATGTTAGCACACTTATAAATAATAAAATTATTTTCATCTATATTAAATACTTGCAATTAAAAATCTATTATATACAATCAATAAACATATATAGCACGTCTACATCTTGTATGTTATACATGTAAGTACACTGTCGAATAAATAGGAACAGTTAAATTGGCTGGTAAACACAGTTTTTCGAATTTGTAACCTGTGCAGCTCTTAACATCGAGTTATTGAGAAATTATGAGGGCGAAATAAGGTGAGAATTAAGCAGCATCGGAACGTAAGGGTGGAGGACACTGGAGATCCCAGAGAAAACCAACAAGCACGATTCCCACAAATGAAAATCACAAGTTACCCAGCCGGGGAACAAAATGAAGAAGTACGAAATCCAATTCGAGGTACAGGTCTGTAGCATTTCCTCTTTACTGAACTGGAAATGAAAAAAGAAACACTATGTTAGATCAAGGCAGGTAGTAAACATATATTGGAATTTTCCACTTCTAATTATAAATGCTGGTCTAGAATGACACAAGGAAGTCAGAGATATTGTTCGAGATACAGTTAATTCATATTATGCTTCAGTGAACTATAAATGCAACTGTGAATATAATTTTAGTTCATGGTAGGTGGTGAACATGTCTTGGAATTGTCTACCATGAATCGAAATTGTCGGACTATAATAACATAAGGAAGTACGAGATATAGTTCTAGATACTGTTCTTCCTCATTTCCTCTTCGGTGAACTGGAAATCAAATCGCATATTTTCTTAAAGTTTAGGGCGATTCGTGGACTTGAATGAGAACTTTATTCGTCAGACTGAAAATTCCAGAGTGAGTGAAATCAAGCAGTTAAGAATAACAGTTCGAGAAATAGTTCAATGTTGTTTCAATTTACCTGGAATGAAATACAGAATTGGACAAATAAATATCAGTTCGGTCCGGACATGAACTTGAACCGGAATGATATTATGTTGTCAGTCCATGCTGCCAGCTGTCTGCTAATCGCAATGTGTGCATGGTTGCTGAACTTGCAGAAGAAGTGGCATTTCCCCATTCACACAATAACCTTAGGTTTCTGGCATTTTAATTGAATTTCATTCCCACTAGTTATATTATTTTGTTTCGTTGTAATACAAAATGTTATGGTATCATGTTCTGTATTTTATTGTAAGCATATGTTTGCATCCATATAAAAAAACTCATGTAATAAACAAAGATGGGCTTGCATGTATGGTTATGATGGCTTCTGTTTGTGGTTCGAAACCACCTCGCACTTTTAGTTTGTATGTTAATGTGGTCATTATGCTAAGTGGTGTCCTATTGGTTTTTTATGTCACACTTTTTATGTTAGTGTTTATCTGGTCCTGAAAAGGGCCGATGCTGCAATCTCAATAAGTGGTCCAGTATCTCTCATTCTCAACCACCTGCCGCAGTCGTCGTGGTAGATAGGCGACCAGAGAAGTAGCATAGCGTTGGCTACTAGCTACTTCATCCCAGGTATCCGCTACTAGTTCCCAGAGAGCATCTTTATTTGTTGGCTGTGAATCAGGCCAGTTTTCCGCCATCGTGTGCTTCGTCTCCGACCAGACATTTTCAATTGGATACAAGTCGGCACTGTAAGGTGGCCAATCTAAGAACTCTAGTTGGTCTTACCTTGGGAACCATTCTTGAACACTCTGAGAAGTGTCTATCGGAGAATGGTCCTGCTGGAAGCGCAGCACACTATCGGGATACAAAAGTCGCACCGAGGGAATCATAATATTCTCTAGAATATGTAAATACTGCCCGGCATTGAGGCCACGTGTATTCGGACCTCGATCGTCGATTCTGTGCAACATGCCTATCCCACGTGCACTGATCCATCGTCAACACGCAACAGATGCATGATCATAGCGCAAGCACTCGGCCACATATTGCAGATTATGTTGGTCCCACAAGGTCTGAAGACAAGCATTGGCCATCATTAACCGAGTAAAATATGCACGATGCATCATGTCACCCATGTCCCTGAACTGTCATACCCATCGACTCGCAGTGCTCTCTGGAACACCATAACATTTGCCTGCTTCAGCAGCGGATAAACCTGCCGCCTCAACAAGGCCACTCTCGTAAACCGATTGGCTGTGGTGAGACATTGCTACAGAATGATGTTTCACTTCCTTGAACCTTCTGGCTCTGGTGAGACAGTGCTACGCAATAATGTGTATTAAATTGGTTGTATACACTTGTGACATAGAAGGTATGCATGCCCAGAGTCAAATGGGGACCCAAGGTGTACGAAATATGTGAGTTGTCAGAGGACATCTGTTTTTAAATGGGAGGAGACCATAAGGCGTGTCCGAAAATGCTATAAGGTCCTTAACTGATAACATGATGAAGTTCAGGGCTTCAAATACATGGGCAATCAGGATGAAACTCTGTGGCATTAGTGATGCACACTAAATATCGAAACTGACTATCAAATCATCTGATGCTGTTTACTTTTGTTACCCGCCGTATGACCATGTATATAATAACATGAATATGAACAGTAAAACACAAATATGTTATTTTGTGTGAGAGTTACCCCTTTGTTTGTCAATACATTATTTTGTATTATATTTTGATTTATTATATGAGACACCAACAAGACAGCTGATAAATGTAGTATTATTTGCAAAGGACCAAAAATGAATGAAGAAATAGATTTCCTACAGATAATATTGACTGCTTTCTTGGCCCTGCGACCCTTCTCATCAGTGGTGAGACCTGTGTTATGAATTTGAAAGCTATATCGTACACAGTATGAAAATAAATTCATATAATGTCTATGTTCTGAATTTGGCTACTATATATTATGTGGTTCGGAACATACTGCCAATTGTGGTTGTAAGTATAAGTAGGGTATACTTGGCCCTGCGACCATTCACATAGTCATTGATGATCTCTACATTATGAATTTAGCAATTATATCTTACATGGTTTGGAAATTACAGCCACCTATGCATATAAGTTGACATGGTGTATATGCGGCACTGCGACTCATTCCATCATCGGGGGTGAGGCCTGTGGTACAAATTTGACAATTTCATCTTATGTGTTTCGGAAATTACAGCCAACTATACTTATAAGTAGACATGGGGTATACTTGCTCCTGCGACCCTTCTAGTCGTTGTGGATGATGCCTATCTTATAAATTTGGCAACTGTATCTTATGCATTTCGGAAATTATTGCCAACTATGCTTATAAGTAGACATAAGATATACTTGCACCTGCAACTCTTCTCGTTGTCGTGGGTGATGTGTAGTTTATGCATTTCTCAATAATATCTTATACAGTTCAGAAATTACAGGCATTTATGATTATTAGTAGACATAGGATTTAATTGTACCTGCAAACATTCTCATCATCATGGATTGTGCCTATGTTATGAATTTGGCAAATATAACTTACACATTTTGGTACTTACAGCCAACTGTGCTTATAATTAAACATTGCAAATACTCTCTCATTGTCGGGGTTGGGGACCGTGTTTGAATTTCAAAACTATTTCTTACATATCATGGAAATAACAGTTCATGGGGCTTATAAGTTGACATATGGTTATACTGGACACTTCGACAATTCTCATCATCGAGGGTGATACCTGTGTTTGAATTTGACTACTATATCTTACATGTTATGGGAATTAGAGCTATCTATGCTTATAAGTAGACATATGAATATACTTGGCCCTGAGACCCTTCTTGTTGTGGTGGATGATGCCTATCTTATGAATTTGGCAACTGTATCTCATGCATTTCGGAAATTATTTCCAAGCATATTTGCTTATAAGCAAATATGCTTTTTTCGGAAATTGCAGCCCTTTATGCTTATTAGTAGACATAGGGTATACTTGTACCTGCAAACCGTCTCATCATCGTGGATTGTTCCTGTCATGAATTTGGCAACCATAACTTACTTGGTTTAGTACTTTCAGCCAACTATGCTTATAATTAAGCAAAGCATATACTCGGCCCTTCGACACTTCTCATTGTCAGGGTTGAAGCCTGTGTTTGAACCTCACAACTATGATATATGTTATGTAAATGACAACCCATGGGGCTTATAAGTAGACATATGGTTATACTCGACACTTTGACAATTTTCGTCGTCAGTGGTGAAGCCTGTGTTTGAAATTGAAAACTATACAAAACATGTTATGGGAATTATAGGCACCTATGCTTATAAGTATACATATGAATATACTTGGTCTTGCGACCCTTCTCGTCGTCATGAATGATTCGTATGTTATGAATTTGGTGACCTTATATTACAGAGTTCGGAAATTACAGCCATCTATGTTTATAAGTAGATGCAGGGTATACTTGACCATGCGACCCTCCTTGTCGTCGTGGGTGATTCCTATGTTATGAATTTGGCAACTATACCTTGCATGGTTTCGATATTAGAGCCAACTGTACTTATAAGTACACATAGGGTATTTTTCACCCTGCGGACCTTCTTGTCGTCGTGGATGTTGCCTATGTTATGAATTTGGCATCTATATCTTATGCAGTTTGGTAATTACAACCAACTATGCTTGTAAGTAGACATAGTTTATACTTGGCCCTGCGACCCTTCTCGCCATCATGGATGATGCCTATGTTATGAATTTGGCAACTGCGGGCATGAAGAAAATGGGAAATTTTTTGGGGTAAAAGGGGAAAAATGGGACATTTTTTCCTGCATAGCATCAACAAAGATGGGGTCGCCTAATTCCCTTGTGCACAGCTCCAAGCCCCTCTTCGATTGTGCGTTTGTATACTACTATTAAGACATTATATCGTTAGTAGCTTTACTTGAAGAAATGCATCAAAATTCAGTGCTTAGTGGTTACTACATAAGAAATATAATTATATACAGCTTTTTGACATTCCCATTACTTTCATGGATGACAAATCGGTTGAACAATTTCTCAGAAATGCTATACAAGCATTATATTTGAGGTAGCGCTGGTCTTCCGAAATGGCTACCTATATATACTTATCTACTGGTACCAGCAAACTTCTGTGCGTGCCCTCTTAATTCCTAGACAGTGGCTCGGCATGGTCCGGTCTCTAACTGAGTGGCAAGACTGTGTCCCGGCCGTATTCGCGCAGACATAAAAACATTCGGTATTTTGTCTTGAGTAATAGTAAATGCAAACCGGACACGGAGACTATTTACTGGGGACAACAGGTAGCAGTGCTCTTTTGGCAGTGTGTGCTGGAGGATTTCTTTACATTCTTCGTGTATTGTTCGATAGAATTCAATTGCTTTTCTATTATTGAGTTCAATTTTTCTGTTCAGAGATTAAAAATAGTATCGAATTAAAAACATGTTATATATAACTAACAACAGCGGAGAAGGAATACTTTCTGTGGTTTGGTGCATCAACAGATTATTTGTCACTTTTCCCCATTTTCATCATAACTTTCACCATTAAAATGGGGGTGAGTGGATGATATAAATATTTGATCTGATGGTTTACGGTGCGGCATAAGAAATATCTCAACAGGAATGCATTACTCAAGACAACATTTGTTGACAAAATTTGCAATCATTGAGGGGCTTGAGACCGCATAATGCTAAACAAAATTGAACACAATTTACAGCCGAGCAGTTTTACTTATTCAAACCGATCCAAAAATCATGCAAATAATAACACACAAATTCGTAAAGACGTGTTTTCTATCTAGCCAATGCCGAATGTAATTTCGTAACATATTCATTGTTGGCACGAAATTTTCGATGACATAGAATCGTTGAATTGTATCTCTTGTCGAAATCATCAATCACAATACGATGCAACGAATAAATTTATTCTAATAATAAATAATATATTTAAAATATTTAAAATCATAATAATGTTGTATTAAATGAGAAAGGAATATTTATTACTGTCACTGCTAGACAAAAACCCAAAATAGAACTGAGAAAAGAATATGGATGTATTTCTATTTTTAATTTTTTTTTCCAAAGAAAGGTGAGGTATGAATTTTAAGCTAAACTATAAATGTTGTAAAACAGTGTTCAAAACATTGCCAGCAGTTTCTTACTTTAATATAGCGTAAATATAGGCAAGCGAATACCAACCAACGTGGCAGTGAATTATAGGTTCAGTGTGGAACAATTAATAAATATATTTTTTAAATTGTATCTTAGAAATTATTTCCAAAGAAATAAGCTGATTTTTGTTTACTTAAAATAAGTTCTGAAAACCACTGACAGTTTCCAGTTGACATATTGACTGCTCCCTGTGGTGCAGTCGGCTGAGTGTTGAGTGTGAGTGGTTCCTGTTTCAAATCCCGGGTAGAGCAAGGGTGTGATTTATACTTGTCCGTAGGAGTCAATCTTTCTTGGGAAATGTCTCTTCCAATAGGAGAAATACGACAAAAAAGTTGTCACGGAATAAAAATATTAGTGCTGTAGATTTGGAAATGTGTGTGCATTTTATGGTACTTTTACAAGTAAAACCTTGAAAACTATAAACCAAAAGAATACTTGCTTTTTGTTGTAATGAATACATTAACCTACTAAGTGGACTTGCAATATATAGATATTTAGCATTGCAGTTAAACTTGTATTTCAGTCACATTTGTAATTTGAGACTCTATATATATATATATATATATATATATATATATATATATATATATATATATATATATATATATATATATATATATATATACACACATATATAACATATTTTCAATCATAAATTTATTTATACCGCATATATAAAACAGAAACTATATTTTATACTATCTAACCCATGCACCTTTGTTCGCAAGAAGGGTTTTTTTTTAAGTTATCAATAAAGCCCACTAGAGTTTCATTGCGTTTTTATGTTTAAAATAATAATATTTCTTCTTTCAGGATTAATGGAATTATTAAATTACACACTGGCATCGATTTACACATGTTTTATATTAGCATGATATTTAGGACTTTAATATGATCTTGGAACTTTTTTTATTGGGTTCTCTAGCCACTGAAATAATGCGGCCACACAATTGGCTGCTCTAGCCCCTGACCATCTGCGGCCCCACTATTGGGTTCTCTAGCCATTGAGCTACTGTTGTCCCACCATTGGGTGCTCTAGCCCCTGATCAGCTGTGGCCCTACTATGGGTTCTCTAGCCACTGCGGTACTGCGGCCCCACTATGGGTTCTCTAGTCAACGAACTACTGCGGACCCATTATTGGGTGAGCTAGCCACTGAGCTACTGCAGCCCCACTGTTTGGTGCTCAAGCCCCTGATCCGCTGCAGCCCCACTATAGGATTCTCTAGCCATTGAACTTCTGCGGCCCCACTACTGGGTTCTCTATCCATTGAGTTTCTGCAGCCCCAATATTGGGTTCTCTACCCACTGAGTTACTGCGGCAACACTATTGTGTGCTCTAGCCCCTCAACAGCTGCGGCCCCAATATTTGGTTCTCTAACCACTGAGCTTCTGCGGCCCCACTGTTGGGTGCCTTATCCCCTGACCAGCTGCGGCCCCTTATTTGGTTCTCTAGCAACTAGGCTACAGCGGCCTCACTATTGAGTTTTCTACCCACTGAGTTTCTTCGGCCCCACTAATGGGTTCTCTACCCACTGTGTTTCTGTGGCCCCACTATTGGGTTCTCAACCCACTGTGTTTCTGCTGCTCCACTATTTGATTCTCTACCCATTGAGCTACTGCGGCACCACTATTGTGTGCTCTAGCCCCTAATAAGCTGCATCGCCAATAGTTGGTTCTCTAGCCACTGAGCTACTGCGGCCCCACTATTGGGTGCTCTTCCCAGTGAGCTACTGCTGCCTCACTATTGGGTGCTCTAGCCACTGTGTTACTGCTGCTAAACTATTGGGTTGTCTACCCACTGAGCTACTGCTGCCCCGCTATTGGTTTCTCTAGCCACTGAGCTACTGCTTCCAAACTATTAGGTTCTCTACCCACTGAGCTACTGCTGCCCCACTATTGGGTGCTCTAGCCACTGGGCTACTGATGCCAAACTATTGGGTTCTGTACCCACTGAGCTACTACGGCCCCACTATTGGGTGCTCTAGACCCTGACGACCTGCGGCCCCAGTATTAGGTTATCTACCCCCTGAGATTCTGCAGTACCCTTATTGGGTTCTCTAGCCACTGAGCTTCTGAGGCCCCCTTATTGGGTGCTCTAGCCACTGAGCTACTGTGGGCGCACTTAGAATAACTGTAGCCACTGGGCCACTACGGCTTTAAAAGGAACGGTTTACAGCCCATAGACAAAACGAAAGGAGAAATAAGGAAAAAATAATAATTTTCACAATTTTTTTTTGTAGTAATTCTATGAAAAGCATAATCCAGTACTTATTTACATCCCTGATCATCATTTTTTCCGAAACCGTTTGAAATATCCAATGAAACAAAGGCTAAGTTGGTCCTGGGGTTATTATCTACATACTGAGTACATTTGATGCCAATACGTTAAGTTGTTTTTGAGTTAAATCCGTTCGGACAGACACACAGACACATTAAATAATAACATTTTATATGGCTGAGCTATCAGTTTAGTACTATATAAAAAATAATTGAAAGTGAATAATTCGAAAATTACAGACAGACTTTATTTAGTAGTATAGATTATATTTAGATAAATACGTTACAATTAGAAATCGAACCTACAACTACTTGATTAAATACGTGTGGCCTTACTTCAACAACAACAAACTAATTTTACGTATTACTATAACGATAGCATTAGCTTCTCATCAGTTTGTCTAATTTTAACTGTTAATGTTTTAGTTTTTAATGCTTCACAAATAGGATTTCACATTTGCACATTCTTTGTTTCATAATCAAGAAAATATTTTCTCTTAATGAACATTGCATTTGGAATAACATTTACTGGCATAAATTATAGACAAGAGGTTATTACAGTCTGTTAAGTTAGTACAAATAACTGTATCGTAAATGCTGCAACAATAATTTAATATTGGGTACACCGTCTGCTGAAGCTAGCATTATTTGGAAAAACATCTGCACAGGTAGCTTTAATTTTGCATGTGAATCGAAATTCTAGAAACATTACATAAACCGACAAGATAATGAACACCTTTTTATATCAAATCTATATGTTGAGTGTGAATTTCAAGAGTTTTTTAATTTGAACACCCAGGCGTATGTAGACCACAATTTCACATAAACTACAGTTTAGCACGACAAGAATGCTTACACACAGATTAATTGTGTGGAATTTGTGAAGTAGATGAACATTATGCTGTAGATTGTAGTTTCATTATTTTATTTCTTATTTTATAAACACTGTGTGTATGCTATGCATTCTTTATAGTGCGGGTCAGTCCACTTTGAGTAAAAACACTCATTTTCGCGACCTTGTGCAAATAAAGATATAAAACCTTTTGTATAGTTTCAAAAGAAAATCGCTGGCCTGAAATTACTGTTTTGTTATACTTTGGTAAACTGTACGTATTCATTAACTCACGTGGAATTGCACCGAGTGTTAAAAACTAAGTAGTATTCCAGTTGTATAATATTTTTATTATATGTGGTATTATATAAATATCATGGTCAAGTGCAATTTTGTAACACTGAGGATAAATGTCCTGTACCTCTGAGAACGTCCTTCGTCCTCCATTGTCCTACATATACCTGTGGCCGCCGTAACTGATGTTTTTGGAATAACCGATAGTACAGCCAGACCTGCGTGCTCATCTCCCCCCCCCCCCCTCCCGGGTGCCATCTGTCTTGACCCGTTTAACACGCTCCGCCCGCTCAGACATGCACAGACGTCTGCCGGCTCCAGTAGATAATACGAAACCTACGTAAGGATTTGATTTGGCAGGGTAGTAATTGGCCCGGTTAGAAAGGACATGGCTTTTCATGGAGACAGCAGCTAGTTGCAAGAGAAACATTCTTGATGTGCGCATACAATAATTACATCTTCAACATGCGCCGATTGTTTAATTCATGTTTAGTGGCGTTATTTACTGATTAATATAATCATACATTCCGCTAAAGTGTGATATTCGATTTTCGCAAATGCGTACGACAGCAGGAAATTCATTTCTGTATATCGTTAATGAAAGACAAATATTATAACTACTTAACGTCTTACATAGAATAGAGAATATTTTAATTATTGAAAGAGGAACTATGCATTTCTCTTTTTCAGTTATCTGTAATTATAGTCACTTCAAATACGTTTACTGTTTCATTGTTTGAAGCATCGAATGTTGCTTACTTACCTCGAGACAAGCTATATTGCACAACACTGTAGCTCAGCCCGCCTTTATGATTGGTTGTTTATTCCCCTAAGTGTCACCTGTTTGCGCGTGGGACACGGACTTCCAGTGAGGAGTTTGTGTGAGATATAACGTTTTTGCATTAACTTCATAAATCGCAGGACGAGTTGCTGCATCCAATTAAATGCATTATATTCACTTGGAGAAGCCGATGTCAGAATGATGCTCCAATCGAAGCTAAAGCGATTCTTGGCGCAGTTCAAACGCTGAACGATAGACCGGATAGTTCAGTTTTTGCTGGTTGCCTGAGAGCCAAGGCTATACATCTGGTCAAAAGCCGATGATTCCCGAAGGGGACTTTAACTTTTTCCGTCGCTCATTAATTCTGACGGGAAATGTACATCGTACTTTCGGTTGTCAGAATCAATAAAATATAGTATGTGTGTGATGTGGGCAAGCAACTGTTTATGAAACAGCGAAATATACTCTGAACAAGGATCGATGTCTCCCACGGAGGGGGATTTGACGTCTTTTGTTTACTTCGTACGTTGTAAAATATTCAGTTACACTTCCTAAGTGAAACGTCGCATATTTATACCACGTTACTGGGTGGGATAGTATGGCAACACTGTCGAATGGCCAGAACTCGGAGAATCGCCATAATCAATCTTGTTCTTGTTGAGTAGGTAAGTAAACAGAGTGCAGCGTCTCCTTTGATGTGAGCGAACCCATTCTCTGACTGGCTGTGGGAGGCTCTGGGAATATGCCTTGTGTCTGATTGGCTGCTGGATGCGGCGAAATGTTCTTTAGTGACTGGGCAGGCTCTCCGTATTGGCAACCAGGTTGCCAAGCTCCAATTGGTCAACCGCATTTCGAAATCTTGCTGTCCAGTTGTGACGACTCATAGATCGTCACCTATTAAAATTTAATGGTTTTATTAATTTAGCACCACACTTGGTAGCGCTGCTTATTTACCGTTTTTATGTGTATTTATATTTGGTTATATACCGGCCGGTACATTTAGTCTCATTACCATTTATCAATCTAGTATGTATTTTATTGCACATAGTTTTTACGGTAAAATTATTCTGATTGCTTATTGTTAACCTAATACGAATTTTACTGCATGTATTTTATATGGTTGTTGTGTATGATATTCGTAATCGATTTTTTAAGAGTCGCGACCGTGGCGATTGGGGTGGCGGGATACCGCGACATCTCCTAGCTGAGACAGCGCGCCCTAGCCAGTGTGTGTGTGACCTCCGCGGTGTTTAGACGGCCGTGAAGAGTGCGCGCTCGACCTCGACAGTATCGGGGAGTCGGGCAGACATTTAGCAGTATGGGACAGCTATGTAGGGTGGCGGGATACCGCGACATCTCCTAGCTGAGACAGTGCGCCCTAGCCAGTGTGTGTGTGTCCTCCGCGGTGTTTAGACGGCTGCAAGTAGTGCGCGCTCGACCTCGACAGTATCGGGGAGTCGGGCAGACGTTTAGCAGTATGGGACTGCTATGTAGGGTGGCGGGATACCGCGACATCTCCTAGCTGAGACAGTGCGCCCTAGCCAGTGTGTGTGTGACCTCCGCGGTGTTTAGACGGCCGTGAAGAGTGCGCGCTCGACCTCGACAGTATCGGGGAGTCGGGCAGACATTTAGCAGTATGGGACTGCTATGTAGGGTGGCGGGATACCGCTACATCTCCTAGCTGAGACAGTGCGCCCTAGCCAGTGTGTGTGTGTCCTCCGCGGTGTTTAGACGGCCGTGAGTAGTGCGCGCTCGACCTCGACAGTATCGGGGAGTCGGGCAGACATTTAGCAGTATGGGACTGCTATGTAGGGTGGCGGGATACCGCGACATCTCCTAGCTGAGACAGTGCGCCCTAGCCAGTGTGTGTGTGTCCTCCGCGGTGTTTAGACGGCTGCAAGTAGTGCGCGCTCGACCTCGACAGTATCGGGGAGTCGGGCAGACGTATAGCAGTATGGGACTGCTATGTAGGGTGGCGGGATACCGCGACATCTCCTAGCTGAGACAGTGCGCCCTAGCCAGTGTGTGTGTGTCCTCCGCGGTGTTTAGACGGCCGTGAATAGTGCGCGCTCGACCTCGACAGTATCGGGGAGTCGGGCAGACGTTTAGCAGTATGGGACTGCTATGTAGGGTGGCGGGATACCGCGACATCTCCTAGCTGAGACAGTGCGCCCTAGCCAGTGTGTGTGTGTCCTCCGCGGTGTTTAGACGGCCGCAAGTAGTGCGCGCTCGACCTCGACAGTATCGGGGAGTCGGGCAGACGTTTAGCAGTATGGGACTGCTATGTAGGGTGGCGGGATACCGCGACATCTCCTAGCTGAGACAGTGCGCCCTAGCCAGTGTGTGTGTGTCCTCCGCGGTGTTTAGACGGCCGTGAGTAGTGCGCGCTCGACCTCGACAGTATCGGGGAGTCGGGCAGACATTTAGCAGTATGGGACTGCTATGTAGGGTGGCGGGATACCGCGACATCTCCTAGCTGAGACAGTGCGCCCTAGCCAGTGTGTGTGTGTCCTCCGCGGTGTTTAGACGGCTGCAAGTAGTGCGCGCTCGACCTCGACAGTATCGGGGAGTCGGGCAGACGTATAGCAGTATGGGACTGCTATGTAGGGTGGCGGGATACCGCGACATCTCCTAGCTGAGACAGTGCGCCCTAGCCAGTGTGTGGTGTGTCCTCCGCGGTGTTTAGACGGCCGTGAATAGTGCGCGCTCGACCTCGACAGTATCGGGGAGTCGGGCAGACGTTTAGCAGTATGGGACTGCTATGTAGGGTGGCGGGATACCGCGACATCTCCTAGCTGAGACAGTGCGCCCTAGCCAGTGTGTGTGTGTCCTCCGCGGTGTTTAGACGGCCGCAAGTAGTGCGCGCTCGACCTCGACAGTATCGGGGAGTCGGGCAGACGTTTAGCAGTATGGGACTGCTATGTAGGGTGGCGGGATACCGCGACATCTCCTAGCTGAGACAGTGCGCCCTAGCCAGTGTGTGTGTGTCCTCCGCGGTGTTTAGACGGCCGTGAGTAGTGCGCGCTCGACCTCGACAGTATCGGGGAGTCGGGCAGACGTTTAGCAGTATGGGACTGCTATGTAGGGTGGCGGGATACCGCGACATCTCCTAGCTGAGACAGTGCGCCCTAGCCAGTGTGTGTGTGTCCTCCGCGGTGTTTAGACGGCCGTGAGTAGTGCGCGCTCGACCTCGACAGTATCGGGGAGTCGGGCAGACATATAGCAGTATGGGACTGCTATGTAGGGTGGCGGGATACCGCGACATCTCCTAGCTGAGACAGCGCGCCCTAGCCAGTGTGTGTGTCCTCCGCGTGTGTTTAGACGGCCAAGTAGTGCGCCCTCGACCTCGACAGTATCGGGGAGTCGGGCAGACATTTAGCAGTATGGGACTGCTATGTAGGGTGGCGGGATACCGCGACATCTCCTAGCTGAGACAGTGCGCCCTAGCCAGCGTGTGTGTGTCCGCCGCGGTGTTTAGACGGCCTCAAGTAGTGCGCGCTCGACCTCGACAGTATCGGGGAGTCGGGCAGACGTATAGCAGTATGGGACTGCTATGTAGGGTGGCGGGATACCGCGACATCTCCTAGCTGAGACAGCGCGCCCTAGCCAGTGTGTGTGTTGTTCTCCGCGGTGTTTAGACGGCCTCAAGTAGTGCGCGCTCGACCTCGACAGTAGCGGGGAGTCGGGCAGACGTTTAGCAGTATGGGACTGCTATGTAGGGTGGCGGGATACCGCGACATCTCCTAGCTGAGACAGTGCGCCCTAGCCAGTGTGTGTGTGTCCTCCGCGGTGTTTAGACGGCCGTGAGTATTGCGCGCTCGACCTCGACAGTATCGGGGAGTCGGGCAGACGTATAGCAGTATGGGACTGCTATGTAGGGTGGCGGGATACCGCGACATCTCCTAGCTGAGACAGCGCGCCCTAGCCAGTGTGTGTGTGTGTTCTCCGCGGTGTTTAGACGGCCTCAAGTAGTGCGCGCTCGACCTCGACAGTAGCGGGGAGTCGGGCAGACGTATAGCAGTATGGGTCTGCTATGTAGGGCGGCGGGATACCGCGACATCTCCTAGCTGAGACAGTGCGCCCTAGCCAGCGTGTGTGTGTGTCCGCCGCGGTGTTTAGACGGCCTCAAGTAGTGCGCGCTCGACCTCGACAGTATCGGGGAGTCGGGCAGACGTATAGCAGTATGGGACTCTATGTAGGGTGGCGGGATACCGCGACATCTCCTAGCTGAGACAGTGCGCCCTAGCCAGTGTGTGTGTGTCCTCCGCGGTGTTTAGACGGCCGTGAGTAGTGCGCGCTCGACCTCGACAGTATCGGGGAGTCGGGCAGACGTTTAGCAGTATGGGACTGCTATGTAGGGTGGCGGGATACCGCAACATCTCCTAGCTGAGACAGTGCGCCCTAGCCAGTGTGTGTGTGTCCTCCGCGGTGTTTAGACGGCCGTGAGTAGTGCGCGCTCGACCTCGACAGTATCGGGGAGTCGGGCAGACATTTAGCAGTATGGGACTGCTATGTAGGGTGGCGGGATACCGCGACATCTCCTAGCTGAGACAGCGCGCCCTAGCCAGTGTGTGTGTGTGTTCTCCGCGGTGTTTAGACGGCCTCAAGTAGTGCGCGCTCGACCTCGACAGTAGCGGGGAGTCGGGCAGACGTATAGCAGTATGGGTCTGCTATGTAGGGTGGCGGGATACCGCGACATCTCCTAGCTGAGACAGTGCGCCCTAGCCAGCGTGTGTGTGTGTCCGCCGCGGTGTTTAGACGGCCTCAAGTAGTGCGCGCTCGACCTCGACAGTATCGGGGAGTCGGGCAGACGTATAGCAGTATGGGACTGCTATGTAGGGTGGCGGGATACCGCGACATCTCCTAGCTGAGACAGCGCGCCCTAGCCAGTGTGTGTGTGTTCTCCGCGGTGTTTAGACGGCCTCAAGTAGTGCGCGCTCGACCTCGACAGTAGCGGGGAGTCGGGCAGACGTTTAGCAGTATGGGACTGCTATGTAGGGTGGCGGGATACCGCGACATCTCCTAACTGAGACAGTGAGCCCTAGCCAGTGTGTGTGTGTCCTCCGCGGTGTTTAGACGGCCGTGAGTAGTGCGCGCTCGACCTCGACAGTATCGGGGAGTCGGGCAGACATTTAGCAGTATGGGACTGCTATGTAGGGTGGCGGGATACCGCGACATCTCCTAGCTGAGACAGTGCGCCCTAGCCAGTGTGTGTGTGTCCTCCGCGGTGTTTAGACGGCCGTGAGTAGTGCGCGCTCGACCTCGACAGTATCGGGGAGTCGGGCAGACATTTAGCAGTATGGGACTGCTATGTAGGGTGGCGGGATACCGCGACATCTCCTAGCTGAGACAGTGCGCCCTAGCCAGTGTGTGTGTGTCCTCCGCGGTGTTTAGACGGCCGTGAGTAGTGCGCGCTCGACCTCGACAGTATCGGGGAGTCGGGCAGACATTTAGCAGTATGGGACTGCTATGTAGGGTGGCGGGATACCGCGACATCTCCTAGCTGAGACAGTGCGCCCTAGCCAGTGTGTGTGTGTCCTCCGCGGTGTTTAGACGGCCGTGAGTAGTGCGCGCTCGACCTCGACAGTATCGGGGAGTCGGGCAGACATTTAGCAGTATGGGACTGCTATGTAGGGTGGCGGGATACCGCGACATCTCCTAGCTGAGACAGTGCGCCCTAGCCAGTGTGTGTGTGTCCTCCGCGGTGTTTAGACGGCCGTGAGTAGTGCGCGCTCGACCTCGACAGTATCGAGGAGTCGGGCAGACGTTTAGCAGTATGGGACTGCTATGTAATTTCTCCCCGGTCGCGATGTGCACTGTGTTACGCGGACAAGTGAACGTCGTCGTAACGTTTTCGGGAGCAAACAAAATAATCTGTTTAAATAATATTATAAGAACATGCCGAACATGCCCGACGTGAACGTAGAGACGATGTTACTATGTTTGCGTGTAACGCGCATCTCCTGCTAGTGAAATATGGGCCAAGTATAGCAGAGACATAAACTAGATGCGAACGTACTATGTGTGAAAATCTGCGTGTATGAGTAATATTTACTTTAATACGAGCGTCCTGAAGTTCGGGCGACTTGTGATTGATGGCTCGTGAAATTAAATTATTCCACGCTGGTCAGACTGGCCGTTTTACGTGGCACGAGGACGAACATTTTAGAGCGTACGTGTAGTAACAGTGACTTACGTCAACTGCCCGTGTATTTGCAATATTTCCTTGGAGCCCAGAAAAGTAACTTTAAACATTTCTCTGTAACTAGTCTTACGGAGGCTTTATTGCGAACGGTGTTTCATGTGGTTAGAGTTCTAGATGCCTGCCTGTACTTTTGCGTAACGACTAAACACGCCGAATATTCCCGAATGGGCCAGTGCGATTCTTCATGCTAGCGAGTGCAAGGAATCCACGCATGCTTGCGTGGAGGCCCCGAGGTGAACGACCCATCTGCTGCTCTCCTTTTAACGACGTCGAGCGGGCCGATGTCTACAGCGAGCTGGCACTGGGCAGCAAGGACAATCCTCGACGGAGCCAGGTGGTCGGCGGAATGGTATTCTGTACGAATGCCAAATTTAAGGTCGTCAGCTTGTACCTGCGGAGTCTGTCGTCCCTTTTTTTTTTTTTTTTTTTAACACTTTTGAAGCTCGTCAGGCGCCGCAGAAACTATTCTCGTTTGTGGTTATAATATTAAATTTTATCAGCACCAGTTATTGAAAGTTAACGTGTAGGGCAAAATATGTTGAATGTTATTAAGGGGTCTGCCCATGCAATATGTAAATTTGATTGCAAAACTTTCTTCGTATATTTTATCGTGTGTTGTATGAGTAAAGTCAGTGACTGTAAACAGTGGTTTTGGTGCAAAATAACTAGTGAATCAAAAGACCTTGGAACTTACGAATAAAAAGACCTTATTTACAAACGACCCCCCGATTTACGAAATATTGTATTGCTGTAATATGAGTAATAGCAATTCGACTGTAGATATTTATAAGGGAAAGAGCTTTGGCCGCGGCATTTGGGTTTCTCAAATCGAGACCGCATTCTGCTCCGTAGGTGTAATTTAGGTAATATTAGTGTGTCGTGGAGTGAGGTAGAGATTGACAAACATGACACCCCTGAGGTTAGAAGGGCATCTTATAGTGAGTGTTGAGTGGCTCTTGACATCGAGGTCTTGAGAGGCGATGAGGGTGAAGCGACACGAGTATGGAGCAGCGTCGGAATGAAGGGGCAGGGGAAGTGGAGGCGGGAGATCCCCGAGAAAACCCACTAACGAGCGGCCACGTCTAGGACGATTCCCACACGCCAAATTCCGGTAGCGATCAGCCGGGAATGTTCGCTAAGTTGAGAAGCAGTTAACAATGAAGATGTAGTACACTGCCAGTATCATAATCTGCGTCCAGTAAGGAAGTCCCCCCAGATGGCGGGAAATGTCATTCCTCAGTTTCGTAAACATCAGGTACATAAGTGCACATCCGGTATTTGTTTGCCCGTACATGCATATGACAGAGATTTATACTGGCGCCAGCACACTGCACGCTTCCAAATCAAAAGTTTGTTTCGCGCAACGCCTAAAAATAATTTTACTTTTGTCACCTACCCAAGCTTTCGTATTGCCATTATTGGTATCAGATTGATTGAAAATGCCAATCACTGAGTTTCCAACGCGTCAAATTACAGTTAATTTTCTTCTAACACTGCGTGGCTGCTATTAAAAAAAAAATTTAACTGTAACACATATTACATTTATTTAAAACTATTCTGCCAGACAAAACGCTATATTTCATCACAGTTATCTTCACTCATGGGTGTGATTATCAATTAAGGAACCTTAACGTCGAATAATCATGAGAGGTGGTTTCGTGTCAGGAATAGTAAACATAAGATTATGTGAAATAGGACTTTAAACTAAATCATGAGTAGTTTTGCACTGTAATCACCCACATTGTGGACATATATGCATGATATGTTATTCATTACTTATGTCTAGGGTCCTGCACAGTTCGCGTTATATATCGATGACATGATAGATTCGACTACCTTATAAACTTGTGACCACAGTTCGTGGTGTCATTGGCCGCTAAATTGTAATCAACGTCACACATCTGCTTGATCTCCTCAAGAGTTATCCCAGGTGTGACAAATATCTTTTTGGCCAATGGCTGAAGTTGGTCAAACACACATTAACTTGGAGTTCAGTCTGTCCTGAAATAATAACGCGAAATTCACAGGTGTTCCTGCGCAATGTAATTAGGCCTATTATATGTTGATACACACTGTGTCTCTGTGTATTATACAAACGTTAGTTTTCACTTGTTTTATGTCTTGTAATTTTTTGTATGGCCAAGACATTTTATGGCAATTGACTGGCTACGCAAAATTTTTACGTCATTTTGAGAAATGGTAATGGAGTACTTTGCATTACGAGGTGCGCAAATTTTAATTTCACAATGCAAATGTTTTTCTTATGCTCACGCCTGCTTTGACTGATGCTTATTGGAGACTCTAATCGTTGAGCAAGAATCGTGATTAATCTTCGAGTGTTTAGGAATGTTCTGTAATCGTTACTTGCAAGGTCACTGTAATGATTTTTTTTTTCCCATGTGGCCTGTGGTTTATTCATCCTGCGGTAATCTTGCACATTAATTGATAGTCCGTTTTCACTGCCAACATCATAGCACCTGGTTCGGAAGCTTGTTATATTTGGACCTCATGTTTTTTGCGAAAAATTTTACGTTTAGGGTAGACTTCAATATGATACGTACATGCTTACAACATTCCGTTGTTTATTAGCCACGTGTCTTTGTGAGACTTAGCCAATCAGAGTTAAGCTACTCCAACACTGGACATCTGTGATTGGTGAACAGACGCCTAATACATCCAATCACAAAATATGAGCGAGAATAAAGTGGTTCTGGAATACAACTAGTCGAATTTTTTACGGTAAACAGGTGACCGTACTTATATTATTAGCAGAGCTATGGAAATTTCGTGGGTTAATATGACAACTAGCTACAGCTCACGAATCTCTGTGCACTGAAGTGTTAGTCAGTTGTAGATTGGCTGACGCTCAAGTTTTACCCTCAACCAGACAGCGCGGGACTCAGTTGCAGTTTTCTTGCAGTTTAGTCACTGGCTCTAAATCATCAGGAGCGTGGCATATGAACTGTATTACAATCTAAGATAAGTGCAATGTGTTTGAAGTCTAACTTGTCTTCTTCCTTCTTTCTATTTATTATGCTTGAGTGCAGAATTCTTTGTTGGTTCGAACCCCTCGTAGTTTTCTGTCTGCTTGAAAATTTGATCATGAATCAATTACGTATTCATTACATTATATTTATGTAGGAGTAGCTAATTATTTGTGACTTAAGCATTATCTGTAATTAATCAACCTATGTACTTTAATTTCTTATACTCGTTTATGAAGGATTTTCTCTCATTTGCGCTGACCCACATGTACGTAAATACTTATCATCATAACCAGCCATCTGGCATCTCGCTCACTGCTTGAACAAGTAGGTACACATCTGGTGAAGGGTCACCTATGTTTTGTATGGGCATTAAATGCGGTCGCCATGAAAGTTTTCCAAACATAATTTGACACTGGCTGATCAGACTTGCCAAACTCCTTATCTAAATAGTTACGTTGTCCTTCCGAAGAAGAGCCTGTATATCCGAAGCTTTATATAGCTAGTTCCTGTCATTTATATGGTCGGGGTTAGATAGTCGGTTAACCATTACCTATCCCGAAATTGTTTAAAAATTCTACGGGATTCGTCGCCACTTGCAATGCATGACCAAGTTTAAGGACAAGCGTTTATTGGGATCGCCACACAATGACACCAGAGATCTAGAATGAGTTGTGTGGTGTGTCTGTGTGTGTGCACATCTTGTTCAACGAAATGACATTTTGTACGCCAGGAATGATGATCTCGTCACAACTTAAGACTAATGCATCCTTCAGCTTCAGTATACCAAGATGGAAAGCAGTATGAGGGAAAGTGTTACGTAAATAGGCCTATCTCCTTTGAAGCAATAGTATTTATATTTAACAGTTTTCCTATTTTCACTTGTGAACAAGAAGGTGTCAACACTTCCGAGCATGACGGACCGTTATAAAACTCTCGTGGCATCTGGAAGGTTCTATATGGAAAATGACGGCTAAGTTGGGTGACAGAACCAAGATGGCTGCTGGTTAGGTCTGACTCCGATCCTGGATCCCATTTGGCATACTCTATGCCTGTAAAACCAGTATGGCTGCTACTATTCTGCCCTGGAGAAGCGAGCTCCTCAAGTCATTTTAATTGACAGAAAATTATCTTTCAGGGGTTCGTTTTTGCAGCTGGGAGGCTTGGTGCTTTTCTGAGAGAAAAAAAGGCAAATTTTAAAGGAAAAGGGCAAGTTTGAAGGGTAAAGGGACATTTGAGAGAAAAGGAAATATTTAGGGAAATTTTTAAGGGAAAATGTGGAATAAGAAATAGTGGCGGTCGGCGCCTGGCTCCTATACAGTATCCCACTGCGCCTGAATATACCAAATAATTCTATTCTAAGGGTTTAAAAATAATTACTTGACTTATTTAATATTTTTTAAACTGAAATATTCGTGAAAAATGTTTAATTTTCCACTTGTAATATTTATTGAATACAGGTGCATGCGTGAAAAGCCTTTCAAATACTGTAGTAATAAATAGATTCCTATCGAATTCAGTTCACGCGAAACACGTTCTGTATTCAGTAGTTCTAAATCGAAAAAATTATTTGAACATGTGAGATAGTGTTTAGAGTGAGGTATGATCCTGCAAGAGTGAAGAGACACAGGTCGATCAGACGAAGTATTACTCAGGACCGTAGAAGCCATGTACTGTGTAGATCTCTTACAATGGGTCACAATAATTGTAACCACGCCATACTTGCGTAGCCAACATAACAACATACGTCACAGCACATCAGTACGACGAAAAGATATGGACTCGGGTATTGCCGTTCCCGGATTACACAAACCTAACGAATTGAGGGAACACATCTTCGCCATGGTAAGCGTTGTCTAGGTGAGTTTGCTTTTCAGTGATCTTCCTATTATTTATCCAATTGGAAACTTGGATACATTATTTTAGGAGTTCACTTCCAATATTTTTTACAATTAGGGTTAGGGGTTGAAGATTGGCAACTCCTCACTTTCTCTCACACCTTTGTATTTTAAACGTCCTCCTAACAAACCAATTCTAAAACAAAAGATCTCGGTACACAGAACCCAAGAACAGGCGCGAAGCGTTAAGTGTAACCGGACAGCAACTCTGCTACCAAGTTACACAATTTTCGTTGTGTATTGTATTAAAAATGAGATTGTTTTTTTCTAACCGCCGTACATCAAAGAACTAAGCAGAGGTGTTCTTGTTGTTCCCAAGTTTATAATTTTTAGAAATGTATAAATCTCTATTGTATTTCTGGCATCGGCAATTCGACTGTTGCCATAAGAAACAGTGGCTCGAAAGGATGTATAGATTGTCGGCCTCTTTACTCGTAGCTATCACAGTGAGGCGGTAGCACTATAGAGTAGGAGCCTAAGCAGGTATATAGAGCGGCAGGTGCCATGTATTCAGCTCTAACTATTTCACTACCTCTACCTACCTTATTGCGACTGATATACAAGTTAAAGGAGGTATCGACTGCATACACTTAAGTTACAAACGTCATTTATCGATTCTAGAGACCTAAAAACGTATATAATCGATAACTCCCTTTTTAAAATTTTCGTTGTAGAGTGCGTGTTGAATAATTTCTGGTTTTACAATTTAAATAATCAGACAAGGCATTAATCTCAATATTGATTTACAACAAATGCACATATTTTATAAATGGATAAAATGTCTTGCATCGGGAAAGTGGAGAGTTGTGCAGTAATACATTCCAACATGTTTCCATCCATTGGTTGAAGGATGTTTCTTCGTCACAAAACAATTTGTTGTTTTATATTTGTACCACGTGTTCTTTAACTCCTAGACATTATCTGCGACTATTTGTCACGCGGATAACAACTTTTAGATCCCATGGGTTTTACAAAATAAAATGTCAAAATCAAAATTCTAATGTTTTTGTAACGTAAAAATAAATTAAGCCAAATAATTTGCAGAAAAAATAACAAGAGTAAGTGAAAGTTGTAATTTATATAAGGTATCCTTTGAATTAATTTACAGTATACAGCTGTAAATCAGAGAATTTATTTATTTTCAGTAATTTTTCGAAACTGTAAAATAATTTTCGTGTACGATTTTACAGACGTCTTGAAGTAGCTGTTCATATCATCTGCCAGGATAGTTATCGTTATTTGACAATTTTTAAACAGTAAAATTGTTATTGTGACATGTATTCATGCGAAATCGAAGAGCGTTTTTTTTTTTTTGCCACGAAGGAGTGAATACAGATAATGTGTGAAATTTATAAGTGTGTGTTACAAAGATAAAATAACACATTGTTATCGTAGCCAGGCAGCGGCTGTGTGACGTAACACGTGCTCGAAGCCGGCAACTCGGCACAGTTCCCTCGCTGGGGTGGTGGAGTGAGTACCAGCGAGCTTCCCCCTAGAGGAGGACAGGTTTGTCTGCAACAATACTTGCACGTGACCTTGAGCTGGCAGCTGCGAGGTCGCGAGTTGTCTGTCTAAGAGATGGCAGACGGCGACATTGACTGGAGGGCCACGAGAAGTCCTCCAGTATAGAGATGTGCAGTCTGCCCTCTCTACAGTCTCGAACTTGACCTCGACATACCTCACATTTGTGCAGTTAACAGTCACATTATCACATCCACATTCTTTCAAGACATGCCAGATAAAATATAATACTTCGTCAGCAGTATTCATAAAGTTATCTAATACGCAATATCACGTCAGCAACACAGTGTCAATTACTTCAATGAACATGATGGATTGTGTGTTTCTTTCAGTAGGAAAGAACACATGAATAACTTTTGAAAGGCCTGCTTAAGATCTACTTGTATGCACGTTGTGTATTCTTCTGCCTTAAGTAAAATTAACATTGCCATACGCCTCATCACTTTATCCATGCGTCCGTCAAGTGAAACTGTGAAGTTATTAGAAAAGTAAATATTTTAACAAATCTGTTTATTTTTATTCTTCGGCGCATTACAATAAAGAGAAAGCGAAATAAATAATTTCCGTTATAACAAATATTTACCTAACACTTTTTATTCGATGTTAAGATATGAAACTACTTTCTCTCCATCGTTACCAACTTGACTGGGCGAATGTCACTGAGCGCGCCCGTTACAATATACGCAAGTTGGATCAGTGACTTGTTTCTAAGGGTTATTTCTAAAGCGCTCACTTTATCGTGAACAGCCTCTAGTAAGTGTGTGCGGTGTTGAGTGGGCCAATGGGAAGGTTTTAAATACAGTGGTGGTCATGCAATGGACACTTCTAGCAAGTGTCTGCAAGGTAGGTAAGTATGGAGACGCAGGCTGCCCCGACCACAGCACAGTTTAAGCAACTGCGCCACAAAACGTCGTAACACAAAAGTACTCAACGTGCTTCAATGAATGGCGTATACTTAGGAACAGCATTTAACAAATGTTTCACGTATGTACCTGTTAAATCAATTTTAGCTTCTCCAGTTATCTCCAAAGCCTATTTTATCTCGGTGTAAAATATTTGAAACGATATAGAGACGTGCAGCATATGTTTGCCTTTACTATTACGGCATACGGTCGCCGCGAAAATTCTCTCAGGCAAGTTATGAACGGGAGGACGACGCGGTGCACTAGTTCAGTGATTGTGCCTAGAGACTACGATGAGGCGTGATTCGCATACCGGTCACTCTTAGCGCTTCCATGCTCTTACAGTCTATACACCGGTTCATCACATTTTTTAATCAAACACTTAAAAAATTACCCCGTGTATGACATGTTTGGTTGTTTCCTAAAAATCACAACCGTTTCCTACTTCTGTTGACATAAAAGTATCTTTCTGCTAGTTACATTGAAAGATTTCTTATATTTAATGTATTAATGACTTTATTTCATTTATAATTTATAGGAATAAAAGAAGGGAGACAATATGTGTGTTGGTAATGCTTAGTAAGAAATAGTTTTCATGCAAATATTATTAAGCTTGAGCGAGCATGAATGCAGTGCATTAGTTTTCTAAACGAGGAAAACACTCTCACATGCATGCACACAGACAGGTAAGTGATCTCATAAACATTTCTTTCCCTCGGAAAGTAGGCTAAAAACAGTAATTAATTTCAGCATTGTTGCATTATGCGGATGAATATGCGGTAAGTAGAACTGTAGCAGGGCTTCAGAACAGTTCGAAGTAGCCGTGAACGAATAGAATATACGTAGGTATAGTGTCCCTCGACACCATGTAACACATAGTGGCTGTAGCAGCAGCCTTTCGTGTTGTTTACATTTCTCAGTGGCGCGACAACCGTCACAGACTTTAAGTATTCAGAGTTCTTGAAAGTAAATTTCGTAAAAGGAGTTTATCATAAAATAAATGTACGTAAAAAATTAAGTACCTGGAAGGAGTGGTATAAATGAAATGAGAATGCATATGTCGAAAGGTCACGTGATTTTATTGCAATGATTACCATAGCAGATGACACAGGCAGGCGACACAGGTGGCAGTGCGGGGATATTGGTGGTCCCACACCAGTAAGATATTCTGAATATGTACGCTGATCTGTTTCAGAAAGAAAAACACAGCGTCTGTCTCCTCTCCTAAGGCTGTCCGGCCCACAGCTGTCGTAACTGTTCCACGATATCATGCAGAGATGCACTGTGTCACAGCTACTGCCCAAGCTGATCCCATACATGTGTTATCAAAGACAAATTCAGAAAATAGCTGGCCCCAGAGTATATGAACCTGATATCGGCATTTCTCAAACATATGCTATGTGGTCGAACGTTGTCTAAACGAAATTCTTTATTAAAGAGATCTCTCATATGTAACAACACACGACGACGAAGGATATCAGTGACAGGACGCTGTGCCATTGGAGACTGATTTGACTACCAGATATCACTATAAATTATGCCATACAACTCCCCACGCCACGGCCCAAGGAGCACTGTTGGAATCTCTCTCCACAGAACTGCCTCTTCATCGCAAAAAAAAATGATAAGATGTGTCTCGCCATTACAGCATGGTGGATCCATAGTCCGGCTAATGGCAGTCACCTAGTCATAGTACATCGGGCAACTATGACACCGGAATTCCCAGCATGCTTGGCAACTGGACAGTATGTCTATCCAGTCTCATGTAGGCCCTCAATTCAACCACTAACGACTCTGTCAATTGCTTGTAATGATGTATTATGCATTGATTAGGTTATTTTGTGCTCGATTAACTTCCCACGCCGTCTTGACTATCTGTTGTTCGGCAAATGTCTTATAACAATATAGCATAGCTATAATCTTGGCGGAACCACGACATTCAGGTGGCCATTCTAGAAAATTGTAGATATTCCAACTTCAGTCATTTACGCAAACATGAATAGTATGCACCATATTACGTCCAGTTTGTACAATTCTTTTTGGGGGCTTCAATTTTACTATTAGTTGGTGTATACTTGTATGTACTTATTAAAAATGAAATTTTACAAAAGGGAGAATGCAATTCTTTAATTACGAAGGAAGAAACAACATCCAAGGAATGCGTCGTTATTGAAATGTTTCCCTCTTTCGCCAGAAATAGCCGCTGAAAAATAAGGTCAGATAATTCCTTTTGATCAGTTATTAAGATGCTGATGTATGCCGCATTCCGAGAGTCCTGCCCAAACAAGGACATGCTGTGCCATGGAAGCATGAGCTAGTGACAAGAGATAAAGTTCTAGTGTGCCCGCGAACAGTTGACACCTACCGCATACACTGTTGACATCTACCGCGTGCACTGTTGACACCTACCGCGTGCACTGTTGACATCTACCACGTACACTGTTGACATCTACCGCGTGCACTGTTGACATCTACCACATGCACTGTTGGCATCTACCACATGCACTGTTGACATATACCACGTGAACTGTTGACATCTACCACGTGCACTGTTGATATCTACCGCGTTCACTGTTGACACCTACCGCGTGCACTGTTGACACCTACCGCGTGCACTGTTGACACCTACCGCGTGCACTGTTGACACCTACCGCGTGCAATGTTGACATCTACCACATGTACTGTTGACATCTACCACATGCACTGTTGACATCTACCACGTGCACTGTTGACATCTACCACGTGCACTGTTGATATCTACCGCGTACACTGTTGACACCTACCGCGTGCACTGTTGACACCTACCACATGCACTGTTGACATATACCACGTGCGGTGTTGTAATCTACCGTGTGCACTGTTGACACCTACCACATGCACTGTTGACATCTACCACATGCACTGTTGGCATCTACCACATGCACTGTTGACATATACCACGTGAACTGTTGACATCTACCACGTGCACTGTTGATATCTACCGCGTTCACTGTTGACACCTACCGTGTGCACTGTTGACATCTACTGCGTGCACTGTTGACATCTACCACGTGCACTGTTGACATCTACCACATGCACTGTTGACACCTACCGCGTGCACTGTTGACATCTACCACGTGCACTGTTGACATCTACCACGTGCACTGTTGACATCTACCACGTGCACTGTTGACACCTACCACATGTACTGTTGACATCTACCACATGCACTGTTGACATCTACCACGTGCACTGTTGTAATCTACCGTGTGCATTGTTGACAAATACCACATGCACTGTTGACATCTACCACATGCACTGTTGACATCTACCACGTGCACTGTTGACATCTACCACATGCACTGTTGACATATACCACGTGCACTGTTGACATCTACCACGTGCACTGTTGATATCTACCGCGTTCACTGTTGACACTTACCGCGTGCACTGTTGACATCTACTGGGTGCACTGTTGACATCTACCACGTGTACTGTTGACATCTACCACATGCACTGTTGCCACCTACCGCGTGCACTGTTGACATCTACCACGTGCACTGTTGACATCTACCACGTGCACTGTTGACATCTACCACGTGCACTGTTGACACCTACCACGTGCACTGTTGACATCTACCGCGTGCACTGTTGACATCCTACCCAGTGCACTGTTGACATCTACCCGTGCACTGTTGACATCTACCACGTGCACTGTTGACATACCCTACCACGTGCACTGTTGACATCTACCACATGCACTGTTGGCATCTACCACTGCATGTTGACAATTACACGTGAACTGTTGACATCTACCACGTGCACTGTTGATATCTACCACGTCACTGTTGACACCTACCGCGTGCACTGTTGACACCTACCACATGACTGTTGACATCTACCACATGCACTGTTGAACAACTACATCGTGCACTGTTGAACTACAACCTAAAACCACATGCACTGTTGACATCTACCACTGCACTGTTGGCATCTACCACATGCACTGTTGACATATACCACGTGAACTGTTGACATCTACCACGTGCACTGTTGATATCTACCGCGTTCACTGTTGACAACACTACACGCGATGCACTGTTGACATCTACTGCGTAGTCTGTTGACATCTACCTACGTTGTAAATGTTGACATCTACCACCAGTTCTGTTGACACCTACCGCGTGCACTGTTGACATCTACCACATGCACTGTTGACATCTACCACGTGCAATGTTGAAATCTACCACGTGCACTGTTGACATCTACCCTGCACTGTTGCATCTACCCGTGCACTGTTGACACCTACCGCGTGCACTGTTGACACCTACCACATGTACTGTTGACATCTACACTGCATGTTGACATTACCACGAGCACTGTTGTAATCTACGTGTGCATGTTGACACCTACCACATGCACTGTTGACATCTACCAGCAGTTGACATTACACGTGCACTGTTGACATTACACTGCGTTACTATACCAGTGCATGTTGAATCTACACGTGCAGTTGATATCTACCGCGTCACTGTTGACACCTACCGCGTGCACTGTTGACATCTACCGCGTGCACTGTTGACATCTACCACATGTACTGTTGACGTCTACCACGTGCACTGTTGACACCTACCGCGTGCACTGTTGACATCTACCACGTGCACTGTTGAATCTACCGCGTGCACTGTTGACACCTACCGCGTGCACTGTTGACACCTACCGCGTGCACTGTTGAATCTACCACATGCACTGTTGACATCTACCACGTGCACTGTTGACATCTACCGCGTGCACTGTTGACATCTACCGCGTGCACTGTTGACACCTACCGCGTGCACTGTTGACACCTACCACATGTACTGTTGACACACCACATGTACTGTTGACATATACCCTGCGGTGTTGTAATCTACGTGTGCTCTGTTGACATCCTACCACATGCACTGTTGACATCTACCACATGCACTGTTGACATCTACCGCGTGCACTGTTGACACTACCGCGTGCACTGTTGACACCTACCGCGTGCACTGTTGTCACCAATCACTGTTGACATCTACCACGTGCACTGTTGACACCTACCACATGCACTGTTGACATTACCACGTGCACTGTTGATATCTACGCGTCACTGTTGACATCTACCGTGCACTGTGATACTCAGCTGCAGTGTTGACACTACCACGTGCACTGTTGACATCTACTGCATGTACTGTTGACATCTACCACATGCACTGTTGACATCTACCACATGCACTGTTGACATCTACCCATGCACTGTTGACATCTACCGATTCACTGTTGACATCTAGCACGTGCACTGTTGGCATCTACCACGTGCACTGTTGACATCTACCACGTGCACTGTTGACATCTACCACGTGCACTGTTGACATATACCACGTGCACTGTTGACACCTACCGCATGCACTGCTGACATCTACCCCATGCACTGTTGGCATCTACCACATGCACTGTTGACATCTACCACGTGCACTGTTGACATCTACCACATGCACTGTTGACATCTACGCGTGCACTGTTGACACTACCGCGTGCACTGTTGACATCTACCGCGCGCACTGTTGACATCTACCCCGTGCACTGTTGACATTACGCGTGCACTGTTGATACCTACCATATGCACTGTTGATACTACCGCGTGCACTGTTTACATCTACCGCGTGCACAGTTGACACCTACAGCGTGCACTGTTGACACCTACCACGTGCACTGTTGACATCTACCACGTGCACTGTTGACATCTACCGCGTGCTGAACATATCTACGTGAAGGATGAGCGACTGTGAGAGGGGAAACTTTGTTGTTGTGGTCGAGGTGGGTGGTCGGTGCTCGGCCTTGCACAGGGTTTGGAAGGGAAGTGTTGGAGCAGTGTTGCTGTGTGTAGGCTGAGTGGCTAGCGGCCGTGGGTGTCTGGTACTCACTCTACACACTGTATGTACTCCACACACTGCACTCCACATACTGCACTTCACACACTGTACTCTACACACTGCACTCGCCATATTGTACTCAATGCACTATATGTACTCCACACACTGCACTCCACATACTGTACTCCACAAACTGCACTCCACAAACTGCACTCCATGTACTGTACTCCACACACGGTACGTACTCGACACACTGCATTCCACACACTGGATGTACTCCACACACTGTACTCCACAGACTGTACTCTACAATTTACACTCCACATATTGTACTTCACACACACTGTATGTACTCCATACACTGCACTCCACATACTGTACTCGACACACTGCACTCCACACACTGTACTACACACACTGCACTCCCCATACTGTACCCCATACACTGCATGTGTTCCACACACTGTACTCCTCACACTGCACTCCCCATACTGTACTCCATACACTGCACTCCATGTACTGTACTCCACACACTACACTCCACATACTGCACTCCGTGTACTGTACTCCACAAACTACACTCCACTTACTGTACTCTACACACTGCATTCCACACACAGTATGTACTCCACACACTGTATGTACTCCACACACTGTATGTAATCCACACACTGTGTGTACTACGCACTGTACTCCACATATTTTATTTCACACACTGTATGAACTCCACACACTACACTCCACATACTGTACTCCACACGCTGCACGAACTCCACACACTGTATTAACTCACACACTGCATATACTCCACACACTGCATGTACTCCACGCACTACATGTACTACACACACTACATGTACTCCACACACTGCATGTACTCCACACACTGAATGTACTCCACACACTGCATGTACTTTACACACTGCACTCCACACACTTTATGTACTCCATACACTACAATCCACACACTGTATGTATTCCACACACTGCACTCTACGTACTGTACTCCACACACTGCACTCCACATACTGTACTTCACACACTGTATGCACTCCACACACTACACTCCACATACTGTACTCCAGCTCGCTCTCACGCTTCGACACCCAGCATCACCCAACACTGTGGCCATGGTGGCTGGCACTTCAGAGCACTCCGCCCCCCCATCTCCTTGCATTTATATTACATCAATGCTCTATTATATGGCTAGGGTCCTGACTGAGTGAGTGAAGAGATTTGGGCGGCTCTTATCATCAGGTCTTGAGAGCCTATGAGGGTCAAGCAAAATGTGTATGGAGCATCGCCGGAATTCAAAGGAGAGGGAATCTAACGATCCACAAGAAATTCCGCCCACCAGCGACATCTTCTGAAATCCAGGGGTGGCTCCACCGGGAGTTGAACCAGTTTCCCCTAGAGCAGTGCAAGCACAACACTAGTGCGGCCCAACTACGGTCCTAGCTTAGACTTCACACTCTTATAGTATTGTTGCAACAGCCGACAGACAAACGTTGAGAGCTCGAGTGAGTTCATAGAACATTGTGAAGTCAAGCCTGCTAGCAAGTGAAACACTCCCAGCTATACTTACCCTAAGAGCCACGTGGAAATGAATACAGGCAGGCTAGACTTCAATATTCTACATGGGCGCGTACATCCAATTTGCCTCTTGTGATTGGCCGCGGCGCGTCTTTGTCACAAGACCTGACTGAGCAAAGTTACCCGCGGGCGCTACTCGCGAGCTGACACCTTAAAAGGGAGACAGCTAAAATCATCCATTCACGAAAGTAGATTTGAACTATTGGAATGTTTCGAATCAGAAATAGCGGTTGAAACTTTTCTCTAAAAACAGATCGCCGTACACATAGCTAGTTCTATATGCAATAAGGGAGAGGTAAAAACCAGCATAAACGCCTTAACCGTGTGTAAAAAAACAAGTGTACTCATTCGACAGTTATATAACTGTCTAATGGGTACACTCGTTATAGAGAAAGTTCAAGGGTCTCTATGAACGGAGCGCTTTACTTTTCTCTATCTGGCGATATGCATTGTCTCATGCTGTAGAGACTGCCACATCGAGACGCTCTCTCCTCTATACTTAGCTTAAAAAAAATTAAGTAAGGAAATTACTCATAAATTATTTTCGTATTCTTGGTTATATCCTACGCATACATAATTGATTTCACGATAGAGTATTTTAGGAACTACAGATAACAGTTCCCCAGTTTAAAGTTGACTTGAGAGTGGAGATGATTTGGCCAACGCATATGAGTGAGGTGGAGATGGAGCAGGAGAGAAATGTAAGAGTGGGCGAAACGAGAGGACCTTGAGAAAACTCAGGCTAGCACGCAAGTAATGAAGCCTGGTTGGCCGTGGTGAGAGACAGGCCGTCTAACCACCACACCTCCCAGCCATAGCATTTACTGTAGCTTTGTTTTGAGCGTGTAAGAAATAATTCCTACTAATGGCAATATATCAGTTTTTTTTTGTGTATACATTTTCATAAAAATAAGACATTAAAATTTTTTCATTGTGAAAATGGTTCTGTAGGACATGTTCCGAAAACATAATTTTTAACTTGGCCTAGTTATCTGATTTGGACAACTTGTCAAGCGATATTTTTATTCAAAATACAAAAATAAAAAAATGTCTGTGACCATGAGTTCCTTAAACCGATAGTTGCATGAAATGTTATAGGAAGTGAAGAAAATATGTCTGAATTAAGGTTCCCACCTACCTAAAGTTGGAAGTGCGTGCAGTGTGTTTCAAATACACGTCACCACACAAAACTATTACAAGTTCGTCGAACGGCTTTTCCAAAGCGCTTTATCTCAAAATATACGCGTCAGTTCCGTACAAAACTACTCGAGGACCCTGGATTGAACCTTCAAAAACACTTTCCAGCAATAAAATGACAGTGTCATCTCTGAAAGTGTCGTAGGTACGTACACGCGGCACTACGAGGACATTGCACTGTGCCAATTGAGAGCCTCGCGTAGAGGTGCTGGCGCACTTGATGTGCATGGCAGTGTCGCCCTTATAGCTCCTGCGTTTCTCGGTCTGAAGTGCTGAAAACATCTGCAGGTAGGCGGGAGCCTTAAGAATAAGCCCATTACAAGGTAGCCTCATCAATGAAAACTGTGGGCGGGCATCCGTTACAAAGACTGCTTTTGAAAATCTGCAGGAAAGAGAAACGAAAATATTTTGAAGATAGTAATGGATGGTTTCGTATATGGTTCCAGAAAGATCTGAAAACAAGAATCGCTATACAGAAATTAAGCCAATGGTTCATTTCCAGTGTGCTGGTGTTAATGAGAGAGAGAGAGAGAGAGAGAGAGAGAGAGAGAGAGAGAGAGAGAGAGAGAGAGAGAGAGAGAGAGAGAGAGAGAGAAATTTTGCGGATAGTGTGTTGATAGAAGGTAAATCAGTACGTCACAGCAATTCTTAGTTAATAATAGTGACAGACGTGTTGTATAGTTTAAACAGCCAGTTTCCTATGATAAACCAACAGTATGGATTTGAAAATGAGTTTATCCTGCGTAATCGACGCGTGACGTTTTTGTGGAGATAGTTGTAGCGATGCCGGGTTTTCGCCAAAAGCATTCCACGCATGTTAGATTGCACTGCACTAGTGCTGTGCACACGCTCAGTTTTCTTATTGGCCGCGTGTATTTCTCGTGTTTTGATTCGGCCCATCAGAGTTAGGTTACTCCAGCTAGTAATGTATGTGATTGAAGGGTTAATAAAGGCCTGACACTTGAATTACTTAGTAGTGTGTTAAAATTCCTGTTTTTATTTAAAAGCAATCTAGTAAACGTGCGCCCAAAATTCTGATCTATGGAAAGAACCCCACACATCAGATTAGTCGCGCATAGTACTTTTAGCACATCACGCACATTTTAAACATTAATTGAAATGCCTCTAAAATCACTAAAAACTGCCTTTTCGTTCTGCTGTTAGTGAAAACATACGAAGTGTATTTACGAGAACTACGACAGAGGCGTGTGGCGTAGCTCCAGTGATACTACACGCGAGTTGACAACTCTGCGTGCGCATGATGCGGTATCAAACTACGTCACCTGTAGCTCATCTCACAGGCAGCCTTCACAGATAGCAATCTAGACATATCTCCACACTTAGTCCAGTCGAAGAAGGGGTTGTAGACCAAAATGTCGGGGCGGCAATACTTGACTTCAGGACCTTGTTTAGTCTAGTTAGGAGTTATACGTACTAAAAGTCCTGGAATTGACTTCAGGACCTTGTTTAGTCTAGTTAGGAGTTATACGTACTAAAAGTCCTGGAATTGACTTCAGGCCTTGTTTAGTCTAGTTAGGAGTTATACGTACTAAAAGTCCTGGAATTGACTTCAGGATATTGTTTAGTCTAGTTAGGAGTTATACGTACTAAAAGTCCTGGAATTGACTTCAGGACCTTGTTAGTCTAGTTAGGAGTTATACGTACTAAAAGTCCTGGAATTGACTTCAGGCCTTGTTTAGTTAGTATACGTACTATAAGTCCTGGAATTGACTTCAGGATCTTGTTTAGTCTAGTTAGGAGTTATACGTACTAAAAGTCCTGGAATTGACTTCAGGGCCTTGTTTAGTCTAGTTAGGAGTTATACGTACTAAAAGTCCTGGAATTGACTTCAGGGCCTTGTTTAGTCTAGTTAGGAGTTATACGTACTAAAAGTCCTGGAATTGACTTCAGGGCCTTGTTTAGTCTAATAAGGAGTTATACGTACTAAAAGTCCTGGAATTGACTTCAGGATCTTGTTTAGTCTAGTTAGGAGTTGTACGTACTAAAAGGCCTGGAATTGACTTCAGGACCTTGTTTAGTCTAATAAGGAGTTATACGTACTAAAAGTCCTGGAATTGACTTCAGGCCTTGTTTAGTCTAGTTAGGAGTTATACGTACTAAAAGTCCTGGAATTGACTTCAGGCCTTGTTTAGTCTAGTTAGGAGTTATACGTACTAAAAGTCCTGGAATTGACTTCAGGATCTTGTTTAGTCTAGTTAGGAGTTATACGTACTAAAAGTCCTGGAATTGACTTCAGGGCCTTGTTTAGTCTAGTATACGTACTAAAAGTCCTGGAATTGACTTCAGGATCTTGTTTAGTCTAGTTAGGAGTTATACGTACTAAAAGGCCTGGAATTGACTTCAGGACCTTGTTTAGTCTAATAAGGAGTTATACGTACTAAAAGTCCTGGAATTGACTTCAGGCCTTGTTTAGTCTAGTTAGGAGTTATACGTACTAAAAGTCCTGGAATTGACCTCAGGACCTTGTTTAGTCTAGTTAGGAGTTATAAGTACTAAAAGTCCTGGAATTGACTTCAGGATCTTGTTTAGTCTAGTTAGGAGTTATACGTACTAAAAGTCCTGGAATTGACTTCAGGGCCTTGTTTAGTCTAATAAGGAGTTATACGTACTAAAAGTCCTGGAATTGACTTCAGGATCTTGTATAGTCTAGTTAGGAGTTATACGTACTAAAAGGCCTGGAATTGACTTCAGGACCTTGTTTAGTCTAGTTAGGAGTTATACGTACTAAAAGTCCTGGAATTGACTTCAGGATCTTGTTTAGTCTAGTTAGGAGTTATACGTACTAAAAGTCCTGGAATTGACTTCAGGACCTTGTTTAGTCTAGTTAGGAGTTATACGTACTAAAAGTCCTGGAATTGACTTCAGGACCTTGTTTAGTCTAGTTAGGAGTTATACGTACTAAAAGTCCTGGAATTGACTTCTGGATCTTGTTTAGTCTAGTTAGGAGTTATACGTACTAAAAGTCCTGGAATTGACTTCTGGATCTTGTTTAGTCTAGTTAGGAGTTATACGTACTAAAAGTCCTGGGACCTAGGAGTAGCGCAAAAAGGAGGGGGACGAAGAATGTCAGGTTTTTTTGTTTTTTGTTTTAGCTTATATCTTCGAAACGGTCAGCCGTTACGTCAAAAGCATTATTACATACAAAATTGAATAATATTAAATTCCATACAAGAATATCCCTATTCATTTTTTTTATTGTCTGTTTTAGTTTAGGAGATATACGCTCGTGAAAAACCCCAATTAAAAAGAAATGTTTTCTCCACTTTTTTCGTAAAATTTTCCTTTTATCTTCTTTGCCGTTCATTTGAGAATAAACGTTTTCACAAAACAAGTTGTAGATAATTAAATTTCCTATAATATCAGTAAACTGTACAGTATTTTATCTTCAACTGACAAAAAGTTAGAGAAATTTGAAAATGTGCAAATTCCGAGATATATGACACAAACCGTGAATTGCAATGTCTCGTTATATGATGGTTATTCAATTGAAAAAATCCTATAAATTGTGTACGTACACTGTAATACTTGGGAAAAATTTATGTATATAATTAAATCAAGCATTCATTGAAATTGAATGTAATTCAATATAGAATATAAAAAAAACTATGCATGTGCATAAAAAGTGAATCGTAATTAATAAACGTAATAGTAAAGTTAATACGAACATTACTAATAATAATACATATTGAGTAGTAATAATAATATGGAAATTAAAGCAATTTGCTTCATTTAGGGTGGGAGGGTCCCCGTTGAGACTCCTCGTCTTCATCATCTATGTTTTCTTAAATATTCTCGTCCAGTTCATCAACGAGTGTGTGTGAGAGTTCATCTCTTCATCATCGTCATCCTCGTTTACGAGTTTGCAGGTCAGACAATTCCTGTGACAGTTGTGACAAACGGGGAGCATTTCAGGAATGCTTTTCTGTACCCACATTTGCCATTGCTGCAGTCTTTGATGCACCGGCAGAAAATAATTTTAAAAATTTCTTCTGGTGCGACGGTGTCTTCCGTATGCACAGGAGAAAGATGGTTGCCTAGCGTAAGTGGCCATCCCCCCACAGTTGAGGGGACAGTTCGTCCCCTAACCACTGCTGGACTTGGTGGTAGGTTATGTAGGAGTGTTGCTTAGCTGCCCCCTCGATCTGTGGAGGTGATGAGATGAGATGTGAGGTTTTATGTTTGCTACTGACTTCACAAACTCTCGGTAGCTGTAGAGGTTCAGGGATGTCTCCTTAGCGGTCGCACCATACCATCTCAGGGCACATTTATTCCCTTCATCCTCAACCTGATCATTTGTTGAGCTGGATTTAAAAAAAAACTTCATAGCTGCATGAATGTCACGGTTCCTTTGATACAGTTTAATAAAACCAACTTTGCTCTCCCTGAATGCTGCTGAGGTTGTATCACAGCCTATAAATACGTGTAAGAACAGGATGTATTTTAGCCCCAGTTGTTCCATCTCTTTTGTGGAAAATACATCGGTCTTGATTTTTCCCGGCCAGGTTTTACTAACAAGATGACTCGGTCAGGCGGAGGGAGTCTTTGCCATTAGGATATCTGCCAGATCAACATCTCCTCCTCCAATAACAGCAACGGTGGATTTGTCCAATAGTTTGAATTTGTCGATGGCTGTCGCAACAATAAACAAGTCAGCATCACCTGGAGTTTGTAGACTCTCAATCCCATTTCTGTTGAGTTGTGATTTGAGTAGGATAATCAGCCTGCTTTTATTGTGATCACTGGAGAGAAAGTGGTCTTGCTTGACAGTGATTTCAGTATTAATATTTAAATGTATATCTGATGATTACTTCATCCAATACCATTGCTCCTGTTCAGCTGCCTTTGTGCTGTTGGGTGAGTTGGTGTATCCTTCAAATACAACACAGCAGTTCCTCCCAGGATAGTGGCTCTTGACATACTTGATGTAGGTCTCTCAAATGGTGGACACTGTGCATCCTCTTGGCGATATCACTTTATGCATAACAAATCACCCATCAACTACAATGTCAAAAGTTTGATGTGTTCCAATCCTTTTTGGTAGTATGAAAAAGGGCGTACATGCCTGAGTTCTTTGTCTTTCTTACTACACATTCATTGAATAAGGCCAATGGGAATGGTGCCAACTCGTATTCCAATTACATCGTCAAGTCATCGTCCGTTTTCTTACTGATGGAGATTCTTTGAAAAAGAAGGAAAGGGTCTATCGCAACTGTGTGGTTCTAGATCTTGATTCATGAGGTGACAGATGTCAGAGGTAGAGCCCGATCTTGATTCATGAGGTGACAGATGTCAGAGGTAGAGCCCGATCTTGATTCACGAGGTGACAGATGTCAGAGGTAGAGCTCGATCTTGATTAATGAGGTGACAGATGTCAGCGGTAGAGCCCGATCTTGATTCATGAGGTGACAGATGTCAGCGGTAGAGCCCGATCTTGATTCATGAGGTGACAGATGTCAGCGGTAGAGCCCGATCTTGATTCATGAGGTGACAGATGTCAGCGGTAGAGCCCGATCTTGATTCATGAGGTGACAGATGTCAGCGGTAGAGCCCGATCTTGATTCATGAGGTGACAGATGTCAGCGGTAGAGCCCGATCTTTTCATGACAGCATAATACCCGAAAATGGTGTACCTTCTATTTTCCCCATCGCCTGCTTTCCAATTGTGACAGTTGCATAGCAGTTGATGATTGTACAGTCTCTCACAACTCCTGTAGATATCGACATGATTTAACTCATTACAGGGAGGGGGAGGGGGTCGATTGTCAAACCACGCTGCTAATTAACTAATAGGGAGGGGGATGGGGACGATTGTCAAACCACGCTGCTAATTAACCAATGTCAGCGGTATTTATAGTAATACGAGTCATACTAGAAACGACGACATGTTGCTCAGATGAGGAGAAGAGAACGTCACGGAACTCTTCCAGTGACGCACAAATGTCATGGGTCGCACTCATCTCCACAATCCATTTGCTGATCACACACTATGTGAGATGCCTCGTCCACGTGTTAGGCCAGTATTGGTTTTGAAGGATCGCATTAACTTGGCTTCATTCGTCATACCTGACAACACAATAATATAACGAGAAATTGCAATACACTGTTTTGTGTCATATATCTGAAAATTTGCACAAAATTTTCTAATTGCTCTAACTTTTGGTAATTTGAAGATAATGTATTGTATAATATACACATTCAGGAGAAAATTTAATTCCCTACAACTTGTTATCTGAGAACGTTTCTTCTCAAATGAACGGAAAGAAGATAAAAGGGAAATTTATGAAAAAACGTGGGGGAAAACATTTTTTTTCAAATTTGTGATTTCCTAAGCTAAAACAGATACGAAAAAAAATAAATACGAATATTATTGCATGAAATTTAATACTCTTTAATTTTGTATAATACTTTTGACGCTACGGTTGACCGTTTTCGAGATATAAGCGAAAAACAAAAAAAACGGAACCTTCTTCGCCGCCACCCCCCCCCCCCCACTTTTTTTTTTTTTGCTCTACTCCTAGGTTCCAGGACTTTTAGTATGTGTATCTCCTAAGTAGTACAAACAAAGTCCTGAAATCAATTATTGCCGTCCTGATATTTCTGTCTACACCCCCCTTTCGAGCATTCATTGACTCGACTAATTAGTCGTTTGCGTATATACGCGTATTCCAGCAAATAAATATCCTGAGAATACGACTTCTGGCCAGAAAAGAATGAAAAAAAAAAAAAAAACAACAATTACCGAAACTATCGAAGGCAGCACGATGTTGTTTGTATCACATTAAGTGCATTGAAAGAGGAGACGTAGTGTAAATCATATTAAGTGCATTCAAAGGGGAAACGTGGTGTAAATCATATTAAGTGCATTCAAAGAGGAAACGTGGTGTAAATAATATTAAGTGCATTCAAAGAGGAGACGTAGTGTAAATCATATTAAGTGCATTCAAAGAGGAAACGTGGTGTAAATCATATTAAGTGCATTCAAAGAGGAAACGTGGTGTAAATCATATTAAGTGCATTCAAAGAGGAGACGTAGTGTAAATCATATTAAGTGCATTCAAAGGGGAAACGTGGTGTAAATCATATTAAGTGCATTCAAAGAGGAAACGTGGTGTAAATAATATTAAGTGCATTCAAAGAGGAGACGTAGTGTAAATCATATTAAGTGCATTCAAAGGGGAAACGTGGTGTAAATCATATTAAGTGCATTCAAAGAGGAGACTTGGTGTAAATAATATTAAGTGCATTCAAAGAGGAGACGTGGTGTAAATCATATTAAGTGCATTCAAAGAGGAGATGTAGTGTAAATCATATTAAGTGCATTCAAAGGGGAAACGTGGTGTAAATCATATTAAGTGCATTCAAAGAGGAGACTTGGTGTAAATAATATTAAGTGCATTCAAAGAGGAGACGTGGTGTAAATCATATTAAGTGCATTCAAAGAGGAGATGTGGTGTAAATCATATTAAGTGCATTCAAAGAGGAGATGTGGTGTAAATCATATTAAGTGCATTCAAAGAGGAGACGTGGTGTAAATCATATTAAGTGCATTCAAAGAGGAGACGTGGTGTAAATCATATTAAGTGCATTCAAAGAGGAGATGTAGTGTAAATCATATTAAGTGCATTCAAAGGGGAAACGTGGTGTAAATCATATTAAGTGCATTCAAAGAGGAGACTTGGTGTACATAATATTAAGTGCATTCAAAGAGGAGACGTGGTGTAAATCATATTAAGTGCATTCAAAGAGGAGATGTGGTGTAAATGGCTAAAATACGCTGTTTAGAGCAAGTTTGCGTAGAGTTAGGAGAGCAGTAAACCAATACTGTCATACGCTGACATTCATGGCCTGTAATAGACGAGCTGTTACACAAGCGTGACGACAGGAGCAGTGCAAAGAACCTTGCTGGTAAGGGCGATGGCTCGCTGGGCAGGCGTATTATTGTCGCCCATATCGCTACGCCTGGAACCCATTTCAGTTAAAACTATCCAACCGTGAAAGTGGATGTTAGCTCAAGAGTTTCGAAATACAACTTGACATGACAAAAACTCTTTTCTCAAAATCGTATGCCCCTAGTTATCTATCGATAAAATAAACACTGAGAAATTATTTGAGAAAATAGTATATAAAACCTATAACATACGATAATACACAAGTTACATAAAAGTGGTCACTAGATGGAACCTCAATTTGACTACGTTTTCACATTCGGCTTCAGCCAATGTGGCACAAGAAGCTGTCTGTCATGTGCATGAACTCAAAGTACGAAGGTTGGCAACAGTGGCTACGACGGTATGCGAAAGTCGGTCGGTATTGGTGGCAGGAATGTTTATACTCAAGTTTCGGCGGTAAGAAGTAGGCGTGACTTGGCACCTGTCGACTGGTAGGTCGAGACAGAGAGAGAGAGCAAGATAAAGGAGGAGGTGGCTGCAGCCTTGTATCTGACAGGATTCTGTTTCCTTTCTCGCCTAGCGGCCAGCCCTGTCCTGCACCACGAACAGGGGTGGCCAGCTGACAGCACGTGCGCCAGACTTCACTAACACTATAGCACACATCTCAGAACTAGTATTACACAACCGGGATTACTCAATTGTTCACTGCTCGGGGTAAGTACAGAATACTACACTGTCAGTACAGAATACTACACTGTTAGTACATAATTCTAAACCCTTCATGTTGATGCTTCTTTGTGACGATCTTGCTGTCCCAACGATCATCTTGGAATAACTACTAAATGTCAGTGGTGGAAATCTTTTTTTGAGCTGTGTCACAGATAAAAGTATAATTTTAAATGTTGCAAAGAACAAATATGTTTCAGAACTCTACTAGCATCTGTCGTCTGGAACAATAAAAACGTGTTTGTTTCACGTCATTGGCAATTTAGCCCATTTACACCCAGTATACACAATTGTACACATTATGCACGTGTAAGTAATTTGTGTGCTGTACTGCACACTGCAAAGCTCAATGACCAGTGGTCATACTTGTGGGTAAATGATTCGCAAACCGTCCTACGGTCTAGGTCATAATTGGTCCATATAACGGTCATAATTGGTCCATATAACTGTAGCCTAATATACAGTCTATCTCATTGGCTGTGGCGTGGACTTAAGTACAGAATACAGCATAAAATATTTTGTTTCCAACATCAGAAACCGTATATTTAATTGGATCTGAAAGGGGTAAACAAATACTTTGCACAGGAGTAGATTTAACTGCCAACACTGTACACACAAAAGAAAACAACGGCCAACAGTTTGGCTCAGTTCTGGTGACGTTGCGTCGTGTCGTGCTCAAAGTCAGCGACGTAATAGTAATAATTGGCGTGTTTCTCTAAGCTTCTTCTTTAGTTAGCTTATTGTATCTCCTTTGAAGGAGGCACGTTCCATCACTTTCCTGTTATCATTTTTATCTAAACCTGAGCAAATAAAGTGGTGGATCCAACAAGCCTAGGAACACCTGCATTGCGCAAAGACAATTCCTGCCCACATGTACTTCACAACACTTTTTACTTACACCCACTTTCGTATTTATTTTGTTGTTTTAACTACTATGCGTCTTATATGCCTGCCCACGAATACCAGACATCCAGTATCGGGTTGACTTGATTTTGGTTGGCAGAATAATATGCCACACTGGCGGCTCACAAAGATACGAGGCCAGTACCCAAGTCACAGGGTACTTAACCCCTTAAGGTAAACATTAATTTTTCTTTTCTAGTATTGTAAAGGAATATATTTATGTTGTGGAAAGTACTTACGAATGTTTGGGACTTTGGAATGTATGGAGATAGTTTCAGTAGCTGGATGGCACAAGACGCTTGTGGTGAGTCAGCAGTCAGCAGGCAGCAGGCAGCAGGCAGCACGCAATAGCATTGACCAAGGGAGCTGCTCTGTATCAGCGGTAGATTATCCACGTGTACAGCACTGATCCTGCTACATGCCACACGTGAACTTCGTTATACTTGTGATAATATATATTAAGGGGTTGACGATACTACAGAGGAGCAAGCGCCGCTTATATCGCGAACTAGAGCCGCACGTTCGCCAATCAGCGCCTCATCGCCAGCCTGCAGCCCATCCAATAGGGAACCTTCCTGTGCATGTAGCAGCCAATGAGTCACAAGGCCCATTCCCAGAGCCTCCCGCAGCCAATTAGAGAACGGGTACGCCCATGTGAAAGGAACTTACACTCCACCCCACTGCTTGCTGAGTATTCACCTGTTGTTTGTTGCGATAGTGCTAGCTCAAGCCCCTGTCAAATTGTCGAACTTTTTCTGTCAAAACTATTTCCAGTAAGTTTGGTCAAACAAAGTTGGACAATTGTTACGTCATCGAAACATCGCAAATGCCACTATTTTTGTCTGAAAATATAAGATGGCTCCAGTTACCATCAAACATTTGTAGATTAGACAGGTTCTAAAATGTCACTGATTTGTCAGGCTCAGTCAATCATACGACAAAAATAGCCGTTCCCTACCTCACGAAACCTAAAATGACGAACAATTGCTGGAAACGAAATAAGGTTATGGATATTATTAATTACACAGAAGAAGCCGTCCGCGCGTGTGTGAGTGGATATTGCCCAACAATGGTAACATTCTTCGTGCAGGGGTCTGCAGGCAAATCCAACAGTAATACCTCAATTTGAAAATAATTTTTTTTTAATAATTCTAATTATGTACACTTAGTAAAAAAAATTGATAGTTTGACACATTTTCAAAAACGTTGAAAATCATTTAATAAAATTTGTTGAAAGGAATAATTTGATGGCAGTATTTCGTCTTCAGATTAACGGTGGGCCGATTTATTGTTGCACCTTTAGTATTGCATCAGGTTTGCCAAATAATGCGCTGATGAACTGTGAAAGTAACAAAACTCCACCAGTGTTCCCTAGTATAGACTGCCCCGACATTGTTCGGCGAAATTTTCCAACGCCTACACATAAGCTACCACCTCATTGTTAGCATGACAAGTTAGTAGAGGAAAACCCAATAAAGAAAATTGCTCCTAATAACAAATTTTTTAATTAGGGGTAATTTTTCTGGCCCGCGTAGGGGTGGTACACTAGTCAGATCACGACGCAAGAGTTTAACCGGATTCGGCCTTCAAGGGAGGGTGTTTCGATTAAGTTGTACGCACTCTGAATTCAGAGATGATTAATTTTGTCACGTTCTAACGACAGTAATTCAGTATGTACGGTATCGAGTAAAAAATTAGAATTTGATCTAACAGTATCGCATGAGGGCTATTGTCACTTTTATATAATGCGTATGTCTATTTAAGAAACGATTTCAATATTTTAACTGCATCAACCCAATGTTAATAATATATTTAAGACAGGGTTAATAAGTGTGAATGACGCGTTGCGTGTGAATCCGGAGGAACTTTGCTCTGAGAACTCCTGTCTAGCTGAAACTAAAACAACAGCGTGCTCCAGGCAAAGAACCGAGGTAGCAATACAAGCAATACTAGCTGATGCACCTAGTGTCCAATCGCCCCTACGAGAAATACGCTGAACTGGCTTGTAATATTCACGTCATTGCTACTGTACAAATTAGATGTGTAACAGCGAGACATTATTCATTGCACGTAATGAAAGCCCGCAGCTTAAACTACGCAAGTATAGTTCCACTTTTTTCCGCCTGTAAAGGAAACTACGCAGGTTGGCAAATAAATGCGAAACATTTTACCATTTCAGGATTTTTTTCCCCATTTGCCTGTGCCTAATATGATAAAAACAAAACCATATGGCATTAAATTATTTGTTTTTGCCTTTTGTGGTCAATTGTCTTATTCCCATGACATTAATTTACTTAGATACCCGCGCGCGCACAAATAAGAGTTACGCAGAAAATATTTTTGTTCACTGTCCTCTTAATTTGTATATGCTAGTCACAGTAAACTGAACACGCCTTAAGGTACTCACAGCAAGCATAATCACCAAAAGCCAAACATTATTTTTATTGTGGCCTTAGAAATTAACTTTTGTGAGATATAAAATTATATACACTGTGGATTTTAGTCACATGGTTGTTTTTTTATTTACACTTTGGGAAATGATATAAATATGCAGAAAGGGTCTGTTAAACCGGGTCAATCGTTTGGTACAAAAATAATTATTTCGTAACTGTACTAATCATAGTTCAGCTTGTACGCATTGTATGTGGTGACATTTTCCTGCAATAAAAGAAATTACACCTTATAATATTTAAATAATTTGATGTCGAATCCATCTTATTTCTATTCTACTGTTGCCATAGTAATACATACTAAGTTGTTCAGATGGAAATGTTGACAACCTAAACTTGTGGTGGACTATCGCTTACCCTAGGAAATATAAATACTGGAGGAATGAAATGTCCTGTTTGGTTCATACAAAACTAAAGTAATGTTTCTACCTCTCTCTGCAGATGTTAATTTGCCAACATGCTTCTTGCCTCTCGTTGATAGAACCTTGGGATTGTTTGTTGACACTTGGAACATCTGTTTCGTGTGCGTTGTACATGCGAGAGGGCGGGGGGTAACTCTTACTTTTCTTTTAACAAATGCAGTATTTCATGAAACGACATAAGTTGCGGCTTGTTGAAATCAACACAGCACATTAAGCTCGTTGATTAAGGCAAAAGTAATCTCAGCTGTGGAAATCGCTTCATGAACGATTTGAAGAAAGTATTTCTAGCAGATTTCTTGGTTCTATTAATCCTGTGCTCAATATGAAGATGTTCTGCCAAATCAAATGCCAGTTAAAGGAACTCTGTCTTGCTTAATCCTATTAACCTGTCATCTAACTCTTTGACGTGATAGACTCAAAATAAGGCGAAAACAAACTAACGAAACTACCTCATTTAGGCTCCAGTGTACATTCTTGAATCTTTCTAATACATGCAATAGGATCCCGGAGAGAACTTTTTGGGACATTAAATTTTATAGCGGCTTCTGTTTTTGACATTGCTCCAGATAAAACATTATCCATACCCGCTTTTATAGAGTCCAGTAACCTCGGGTTGTAGTTCTTCCTTTGAACTTAAGTCATCTTGCTAGTTGGATCTGCAAAGAAATAATAATTAATGCTGTTTTTTTTTGAGACACTTGAATAATAGACTGCATATAGTAGGCCTAGATACATCGTTTAAATAGGCCTATACATATTTATACAAATTTTGAATGTTCCATTGGGCTAAACTGTTTCTTTTGTGATAGTTTATTTCTTCGGAGTGTTATGACGGTCGTGGGTTCATCGAATCTGTGAGCATACTTCCCCGAAAGGCCTTGCATTATAAATTAATTATTATATATTAATTAATACGGTACAAACCAAACGTAAACTACACTGAAAATTTTATTATATTAAATATAATTATAAAATTTAATAAATTTGAGAGCCTATAGGCCTATCTTGTGACACCTTATGTTTGTCAAACAACATAATATTGCAGAATAATTTTCGTTCAATTCTATGATCAACAGAATATTTTACATATTTTCTGGATAATTTTAAGGAAGCTGCTGCATAGACATTCGAACTGATAACAATTCTAGAACACCTTTAAAAAACACAAGTGATGTTTGGTATTTAAATACGCAATGATATCCGCGGCTACCCTTAAATATGACATGTCCGTGGTTAGCCTTATTTAGTCTGTCCGAGGATACCTACACTACACCACACACAAAAAAAAAACAGTCATAAAATAAAGTAAACTTTCACACTCAATGAAACTATAGGAATACTGGAAGAAGATTCCAATCAATATTCTGTAACAAATATATGGCGATCTGCTTACCTCCAGTGTAGTAATTGGCCACAGAATATTACACGATACAATTTCAACAACGTACAGAACTTTTAAACTCTGCACAACAAACTACTGCGTCAGTGCATTTCCCTCGACTCCTCGCTAATGGTGCCGTATATAAAAACAGTCCTTGGTGTTGCTGAACTGAGCTGCTATCTAGCTTGAAACACGAGGAACTAGCATTGTCCGGAGCTACCCATATTTCCCCTATGTAATCACGAAATAACCGTTCATGTATATTTAAAAACATGTTAAAAATATGCAAACATTTTTGTATATTATATAAAATTATTTTTACAAATGTATTGCCTGTTGTTTGGTTATAACATGTGTCACGTGGTAGCCCACGTGGTTAGTTTATTTCGTTTTATTTATTTTTTTATTTCTTCAACTTATTGTTGAGTGATCGCTTTTGCAAGGCCTTTCATTTGAAATAATAGTCAATAAATATATTTTATTTCAGCCTTAGATGTTAACTTCAGAGTGCGGTGGAAATGCACACTGTTTATTACCTCCTTACATGGCAATATATATTTTAAGAAGGCGGCTAAATGACAAGAAATTTCTGGAAGTAACTCGGGCCTCAAAAGTGCTCGGAGTCTATACATAGCGACTCTCCCTCCCTGAGGTTGCAGTTACGGCGTTGCCATGGGATTGCTGGGGTGTCGATTATCGCGATCGATATGTTCGTCTCGCGACGATAGCTCGCGACTTCAGCCGACGCTAGTGCCGCCGACTCGTAACAGATGGCGTCCGCCACGCCTTTGTGTGGCAGTCCTTTCTTTACGTTTCTCTTCTTCGACGTTTCCTCCCTAGTCAGTTTAATGCAGTTCATTGAAAAAATGAAGAAAAATATATAACTCTGTCAGCGCCAGATGTAGCAGATACCAATGACAAGTTATCTGGTATTCTGTTCTATTTAAGTGAGATAGATGTCGATTGTGTGGATGCGTACGTGTCCGGACCATAGACTGAAGATAGGTAGACCGCTTATCCGTCTTCTGCGCGTGCACTCAACATTCACCTACCACAAAGGAACACAATTTTCAAAGTATCATGGGCAACAGCGATGAACGTGTTTGTTTATACTATAATATTTAAATGACAAGCACTATTATATTAATAAGATACTTTTCCCAGTTTGGATTTAATCAAAAAGCATTACAAATTGGTTAGAGGAAGTATAAGAACATCTCAAAAACACTTGTTTACCAAACAGTGTTCTAACCTTAAACCCAATACACGATATTTTTACTAGGCGCATTGGCAGAAAAGTAGTTCATTGTTGGGACACGGGGATTTTGTTTGGGACACGGTTTTCTGCCAACACGTCTAGCGAAATCGACATGATTTAGATTTTAAGTTATTAAACTGATATGTAAACAAATGATTTGAGATGTATGTATACTTAGTATAATCAATTTGATATCTAGTTTGATTAAATAGAATTCTAAAAGTATTTTATTTATATAATTGTGCTTGTCATTTAAAAATTTACAAACACGTTCATCACTGTTGACATGTGACTTTGACAGTTGTGTAGGATTGGGGTAGGTCAATGTTGGGTACATGCGCAGAAGACGAATAAGCGGTCTACCTCATCTTCAGTCTATGGTCCGAAACTCGGCAAGTGACGTCACATTGACGCAGTAAGAATATGGTCTACAAATGCGTTGTCCTAAGTGAACTTTCAGAATCTGAAGTTAGGTCGCATTAAATTCGACCCAATATTTGTTGTTGCGTAGTGATGTTAAAATTTACTGAACTATTGATTATTTAATGCTTACGAAATGGGTTATTTGAACATTTATATATAACAAATGCTTTAACGGTTTTATTTTAAGTAAGTTTACCAGCTGACATCCAAATTTTATTTTTGAGCTTACGTTTTAAGAGTTTTAGCCTTCAAATAAAATTGTCATACCAAACGAAGAATCAATAAATATTTATTAGCATTTCACCACATTTGTTTCGAGAAAGCCCACCTTGCACATCCATTGTTTACATTCATAACGTAAACATTCCAGGAATGCGCCCGAAATAATTGAAGTGTTCTTTTTCTATCAGCTTAGGATACAACTTCGAATAAAAGACCAATTTTCCGAATGCTTCAACTTGGGATACAGGTTGACTTGGGACACGGCAGCTGGGGTGAACGCCATAACGTCAGAGGATCACGGACACCAATCAGAGCATCCTAAGGCACAGGTTGGGACAGCGCAGTTGTAGACAGGTCTCCTTACAGCTGAGGACAACTGAGTCCCACTCACGCATTCGGTGCGCATGCGTGCGTGGGACTCAGTTGACAAATATTTTGTATTCTTACTACGTATTACCAACACGCCTATTTTCTCTCGGTTTTATACATTATTAATTATTAATTAAATATTGTTTATAGATAAAACTATAGGAAATAGTTTAGTTTAACCCAATACTAAATACTTTAATTTCAACAGAAGTATGAACAGCTTCCGATACGTGACCTATGTTTATTTAGGGAAGAATCAAACACGTGAAACATGGGGTGATTTTTCAAAGGTTTGATTTGAAAAGTATAAAGCTACCGCGGATAGACTATGTGCCTACATTTAGCTGCGAGGTAATATCATAAGGTTTGCGAGTAAGCTGTACTTCTATATTCTACACAGAAACTTGCACGTTTCCTGTGGCTATTCGCCGTGTGTTTCGCGAGAAGGAATTGCCACTGTGTGAAGATGTTTCACTCGACTGGGCCAACGAGAGTTCAGGTATTCCTACATTGCACGTCCATGAGTCGTCGGCACACACATAAGCACATAACAATTAAAATCATCCAATTACGGAATCGTATCTGAATTAAAGTGTTTTGTAGTGCAACTAGCCGCTGAATATTTTTGCTACAACCGGGAGGCCCTTGGTATGATATATGAAAGTGTAGGAACAGGAGTAGAAAGTTTTTCAGAGAAGTTACTGGAACTATTGAGGCCAGTGGGCTCCGAACCGCGTCAACCCTCCCGAGATGCAGGATAAACTAAGGGTATCTATAATAGTCTGGCAATACTGTTTGTGCATTGGAATAAATACCTTAGAAGACAAAAGAAGATTGTGTTTGGTTTTATTTTACTAAGGATGGAACTGCAATCTATCGACCAAATTCGCAAGTACTATTAATAAAAAAATAAGTAGAAATATAAGCCTACATACGACCTATAGTCTGAATCTATTCCAGAAGGGCGTAACTCTAACTGAAGCATGCGTGTATTGGTAGTAGTTCAGACAGAATGGAAAATACGAGTAAATCTCTTGCGTTTCTGGATAACGCTTTATTGATTAAGAAAGTGCAAACTATAAAAATTTGGTGAACGATTTCAACCCTTTTCCATTAAGAAGGGGTTAAATCCCATATCTCCATTAAAAAATATAACTCTGAGGCATTTTGGGGTTGTTACCGACGGATCAGTAATTCACAGTACACAGTATGTAAAACGTTCGCCTATTAATTTTACTCAATCCACCAACATTTTCCAGAAATTAATGCATAATTTCTAATACTGAAAAACTGTTGCCGAGCTGTCAGATGTAATTCGGTATTTTAGCAAAGGAAAGCGACACTATGTAAATGGGAATAATCAAATATCACTTTGTTAGAGATATGGTGATAACACAGAATTGTTGTGTTATTAAAGAAGACCGTCTCAAATGTGTAGTCTACTATTGCATGGCCCCCGTGCGTCAGATTTTGCATGAAAAATAATTAAAAATCTTCAAAACGTCGGTATCAGTTAAGCCCATTTGTATAGCTAAGGATATGATGGCACAGCAACACTGAGTGTGTGGTTAGAGGTTGCCAATCGCTCATTCGTCACTCATATCACACACCTGTGTATGTTCGTTTTGTATAGCTAAGGATATGATGGCACAGCAACACTGAGTGTGCGGTTACAGGTTGCCAGTCGCTCATTCGTCACTCATATCACACACCTGTGTATGTTCGTTTTGTATAGCTAAGGATATGATGGCACAGCAACACTGAGTGTGCGGTTAGAGGTTGCCAATCGCTCATTCGTCACTCATATCACACACCTGTGTATGTTCGTTTTGGATAGCTAATAATAAGATGGCACAGCAACACTGAGTGTGTGGTTAGAGGTTGCAAATCGCTCATTCGTCACTCATATCACACATCACTGTATGTTCGTTTTGTATAGCTAAGGATATGATGGCACAGTAACACTGAGTGTGCGGTTACAGGTTGCCAATCGCTCATTCGTCACTCATATCACACACCTGTGTATGTTCGTTTTGTATAGCTAAGGATATGATGGCACAGCAACACTGAGTGTGCGGTTACAGGTTGCCAATCGCTCATTCGTCACTCATATCACACATCTGTGTATGTCCGTTTTGTATAGCTAAGGATATGATGGCACAGTAACACTGAGTGTGCGGTTACAGGTTGCCAATCGCTCATTCGTCACTCATATCACACATCTGTGTATGTCCGTTTTGTATAGCTAAGGATATGATGGCACAGTAACACTGAGTGTGCGGTTACAGGTTGCCAATCGCTCATTCGTCACTCATATCACACATCTGTGTATGTCCGTTTTGTATAGCTAAGGATATGATGGCACAGTAACACTGAGTGTGCGGTTACAGGTTGCCAATCGCTCATTCGTCACTCATATCACACACCTGTGTATGTTCGTTTTGCAAGCCACTCTCTACATTTAGCTTTGATTCGAGCTTGTGTGTAATAAAAATTAAAAACTGCATAGTAATAGTGGCGATAGTGGTGTTATTCTTTAGATGCATAACCAGAAGTGCGAAATTCGATTGGTTGAGCTTGAAGATTATTATTATTATTTTTTTTAATGAACTTTTCGATCGTGACCTACAGTTGGGAAATAAGATTTTTGAGACTCCAAAAATACTACAAAAGCACTCAATCTTCATTCTTATTTGCACCAGAGTAACATTATACTAGTTTCAATTAAGGTGTGTTGTAATATATTTTGCCTAACATTCAATTTTCCATAATTTTTTCCCAAGATCTAGGCAATGAAGCAAAGACCAAATTTGACGTTGTTTTCGCAGCAAGTAAACAGGCAGAAGACAATTTTGAAATCACAATTCCGGCAGCGGAAAGTCTAGAAAAATTGAAGCGGCGAACTGTGCTAGAAACGAATTTGAATAATTTTGGAGGAAGTGAATTTCGATAATGTACCTGGACTAAATGATATGAAGTTCTTGCTCCATAAGGATGTATTGCGTTCATTTTAACTTATTCTTCGAAAAAAAAAAGGTACTGACCTTGCAGAAATGATATACATTCTCTACTGGAGCAGTATCCCCAAGACAAATCTTGATCTGTGGCTGTTAGTGAAGTACAGACGTGACGAAAAAAAGTGGCTAGAAGAAGACGACCAATTATTACAGAAAACTGGTTTTGTTTAAACACTCAGCATGTGTGATAGCTAATATATTTTCCCCAGCTATGTAGACTTAAATGATATTTGCTCAACAGTATGTCGGAAAATCTCTTGGATGTGTTGGCATTGCTCACAGTACGACGGGATAAATTGAACCTGAATAAGTTTTGAACATGTTTGGAAGAACAAATAGTTATATATTTCTGGAAAGTATTTTAAGTATACATAGGAAAGAGGTGTGTGCAAAATTTAACTAATTTGTAATTATACTAGTGAATATGAAGTGTTTCATTAAATAATACAATTATTGTAAGATTCATACGCCATTTTTCTCACAGATGTATGCATTTATATTGCTTTAGCCCAGTATTCACCACAAATATAAATTATACAGCCCCCCCCCCCCTCCGAAATTTATTTCTAGCTACTCACCTGTCCACTAACTGTATTCCTAAACACTATAGTTCATATCCACTTTCGTGATTGTGCGCTTTTAATTTTTAGCCTGGTAACCTATTTCTCAGCAAGCATTGTAGCCAATAGGGAACATTTCGCAGCACGCATTAGCCACTCAGAGTCGAGGTCCGTCCCTCGAGTATCGAGCGGCCAGTCAGAGCATAGCCTCTATGTAAAGGTTGTTTACTATAGAGCGAGCAGTTTCTCTGACTAATACCACTTCCACTACCTGCATAGCCTGCACGCGGAGTGATACTGAGCGGCCTGGCAGCGCCGGAGGGAAAGTAGTTCCGCGTCTCGGCGCTACCTTCAAACTGTCAGCTAAACGTTTGTGATTCCTAAAAATTATTGAATGAATAAAAATGTAATGAGAAGCAAATTAGTAAAATATTTAATTTCCTATTTATTTGACAGTTTCGTTTGACCGACGCATAAATTAAGAGATCAGGCCTATGGAAATGTTAATTTTACGTAAGTCGGAAGAATACACAATGTGCTTATAAGCAGATACTTTGCAGGTATTACAAAATTGCTTAGTTTATCATGAGTAGCCTCTTTTTTTATTTTTTTTATAAGTGGTAAAGGGGAAAGTGTTTCTGATTGGCCCGGCTTTCACAAGTAAACGCAACTGCTTGGTGGGAGTGTTGTAGCTTCATTTGAGACTCCAGGAAGTTGTTGGCTCCAGTCTTCCATAATGAAGTTGTCTGGAAGAGCGAGAGGCTAGCCGCGGTGAACTGTGGCGGATGGCAGAAGAGGAAGTTAGGAAGGTCGTGTCGTGCCAAATACCGGTTGACATTCAACTCGCAGTTTCGGTCGCCAGGACCTTGGCGTCAATATCCCCTCCAACGTGGTGCAACATTCTCTTCCCCGGCTCAAGCACCATTCACAGCGTCCATGGCCGTTCACACAGCTCCGCTGCAACACTGTCCCGCACAAGCCAAGAAAAGAAAACACCACTGCTATCACACACAGTAATAAACCTTACGGCGCGAGGGGTCCCTGCTAGAGTGGTTCTAGTCGATCATTTACAATGTTCTTTAACATATTCCTTTTCTTTGTGACATAATATCAACGAAAGTTGCATAAAGACATTAAACTATAATAAAATCACTTTAAATTACTTTTTACCATAATGACGGGCAATAATAACTGTAAAATTTTGTCAAACATATCGCAAAAATTTGTACGAGCACATTGTTGTATGATATCAAGTAAAGTGTTTCTTCAAGAGTTACAAACACCGGGAGGGAGTTTCTTCTTGAAATGTAGCTCTTCGTTAACTTGCGATGCTGGTTTAAATTCTGGCTTCTTATATTTTAAACACTAGCTGACCCGTGCGACTTCGTTCGCATGATATTAATGTAAAGTTATTCAAATTAAGCCCACCATAGTTCCATTACGGTTTTATTTTTAAAATACTAATATTTCTTCTTTCAGGTTTAATGGAGTTATTAAATTACACCCTGACATCACTTCGCACATGTTTTATGTTAGCATGATATAAAGGACTTTGAATTGATCTAGCAAATTTTTAAAGGGTTCTCTAGCCACTGAGCTACTGCGGCACCACTATTGAGTTCTCTATCCACTGAGCTTCTACGGCCTCCTTATTGGTTTCTCTACCCACTGTGTCACTGCAGCCCCACTGGGAATAACTTTAGCCACTGGCCCACTACGGCTTTTTGGAAGCGAGGTTCACAGTCCATAGACAAAAGGAAAGAGCTATGAAGAAGTTTTTTAACAATGATCTTGTTTTGCAGTAATCAAGCCTGGAAATCTTAATCCAGTACGTATTAACATCCCTGATCATCATTTTTTTCCGGAACCGTTTGAAGTATCGTGATGAAACGAATACTAAGTTGATCCTTGTGTTATTATCTATAGACAGTGTAAATCTTATTTCAATATGTTGATTGGTTTTTGAGTTAAATCCGTTCAGACAGACAGACACGAAAAAAATTAACATTAGATGTCGCTTAGTCATCAATTATACTATTTGAAAAAATAATTAAAAGTGAAAAATTATAAAATCAGAAACAGACACTTCTATTTTATTTAGTAGAATGGATTATTTCAAAACTAACAATAAAATATAGGAGGAATCACATCAAGAATTTTCATGAAACCTTTTTATCTTATTCTAACAACATAAAAAATTAGGTTTAACTCTAACAGAATGTAGTAAATGTAAACAAATTTGTGTGAAACAACATAAAAATTAAAGACTGCACAAAAACACCAGTAATTAATTTCTGTTAATTAATTAATTTCATTTTTTTAGTTTCAATATACTTCAATGGAATGTAGTAATGGGTCATTCCACAGTAACTCAGGTTATACGTAACATGGTTTTTAGGAAATTTTTAGATAATTCATCATGAAAACTAATATTTATGCTTACTTTTATTACTGCTATGATATTACAATAATCACTTCTTATTTGGCAGTAAAAAGAAACCTATCAGTTACGAATTTGTTCTCACGGCCAGATAATATTTCTGGTTACTCAGGTTATATCAAAAGCAATCTCTTTCACCTGCATTCAACATTATGACAATATTTATTCAATGTGCACAAAAAATCAAGCAGTTTAAAATAATTCCAAGTGAAACAAGGTAGTGCTATTTTGAAGTTAAAAACAGGTATAAATTCTTCGTAATTCCAAGCTAACATTGCTGGACATATGTTAAGCATGGAATGTTTTCACGTCAGTGATTTAGGTACAGTTTGATTTACAAGGGACATTGCACGAAAATCATATTTAACTATGTGCAATGTAATGAGCAATAAAACCAATAAGGAAAATCCCTGAAGTGTGCTAAACATCTTCACTGTGGAGACTGTATCCCGAACCCACATAAAAACAGCCGCCCACATCAGTAGCACACGCGAACAAAATGCCCTTACTTGCCATTAACACGCCATAACACTCTTTGTCAATCTGTGCTTGCTCACTTCCTTGCCAGCCCGCAGTCCAGCTAACAGAAAACATTTTCAAGCACACAGCAACCAATAAGAAAACAGGCCAACTTCACACAGGCAATCAGATGACAGGCCCACTTCGCACGGCCAATCAGATAACAGGCCCACTGCGGATGACCAAACAGATAGCAGGTCCATTTCGCAAGGCCAATCAGATAACAGGCCCACTTCGCACTGCCAATCAGATAACAGGCCCACATCGAATGGCCAAACAGATAACACGCTCATTTTGCATGGCCAATCATATAATAGGCCCACTTCGCACTGCCAATCTGATAACTGGCCCACTTCGCACAACCAATCAGCTAATAAGCCCACTTCGCACGGCCAAACAAAAATACAGGCCCACTTTGCACAGCCAATCAGATAACAGGCATACTTCACACGGTCTATCAGATAACTGGCCCTCTACTGCCAATCTGATAACAGGCCCAATTCGCATGGACAACCAGATAAAAAGACCACCTCGCACAGCCAAACAGATAACAGGTCCATTTCGCACGGCCAAACAGATTAGTGGCCCACTTCACACGGCCGATCAGATAACAGGTCACTTCGCATGGCTAATAAAATAAGAGGCCCACTTCACATGGCCAATCAGATAACAGGCGTACATCGCACAGCCAATTAGATAAGAGGCGCACTATACACAGCAAATCAGATAACAGGCCCTCCTAGCACGGCCAATCATATAAGAGGCCCACTTTGCACGACCAATCATATAAGAGAGCTACTTCTTACGGCCAATCAGATAACATTTATACTTTGCACTATCAATCAGATAACAGGCACACTTCGCATTGCAAATCAAGGAACAGGTACACTTCGCATGGCCAATCAGATAACCTATACACTTCACACACCCACTATGCACGGCCTATCAGAAAATAGGCCCACTTCGCACGGCCATTCTGGGGAACAGGTCTACTTCGCACTGCTAATAAGGGAACAGGTTTACCCATGTCTATGGAACCACAATGCGTTTTCGTCTCTGGGTACTTATTTATTCGGTGATCACAATATCTTGTAAACATCTGATGCCAATAACATCAAATCAATCACATTAAAATTAATCGTCACATATGAGTGTGTTACACTAACACAGATTTTTCACGTTTATTTGACCACTTTTGAATTTAACATTCAAAAACGCCTCTCCCTTTAACTGAATATATTCTAACGACTGCACTAACTGACATGCTCCGATTAAAATTGAGAACGACATGAGTCAATAATAAAATTAGTAGGTGGCCTAGCGTGGTTCTAAAATAAATGTATGGAAAATGGCGGTGATTGAGCTATATTTACCCCTTACCCCTCCCATCCATCCCATGTGAGTGTGCTGGAGAAGTGGAGGGGTGTTCTGGCAGGCACTGTAATGTTGGCAGGCACTGGTATTTGGCTCGATGCTTGTCGGGGTTACTTCTATTTTATTTTTGCATAATTATCATTTACGTAATAAATATAGATGTATACTGAGGTATTGTGAGGGTGGTTAGGTTTATATAGGTTGGAGGAGGAGGGGGAGCAGAAGCATATATGGTCTTACCCCTTCTGTGATTTGTCCTTTGGTGCTGGAGCAAGAATGACACAAGGACAAATTTAGATGTTGACACTTCAGGCTGTGATGTAGTTGCTGAGGACGGAAGTTAATGCAATTGCAGTGGAGAGAAGGGGGATGGTGCATAGGGCTAGGATGTGTATATATAATAAGTAAATATATTAATTAAATACTGCAATGAGTATTTACTGACTACTCGTATTGAGTAATGAGCAATTGCGCATTGAACAAGTGCAATTTACAATTGAAATGAAAAAGTAGCGACAAATTAATTTATTGAATTATTATATGCCGCAATGAACAATTACGAGAGCCCAAGTGAACATCCGCACTGCACGACAGCTCGCTCTCAACTGAGCTTCACTTCTAAGTGCACGTTTGCTTGCCCCATCCCTCTAGGTAGCCCTAGCACTTCTGAATGTACTTTCCCCCTCCCCCTCCTGCTCGACGGCTAGTTGCATTCACTGTTCGATGCCAGGTACTGCTCACGGAGAGGTATTGCGTGCTCACTTGTTACCCCAATCCTTTCCGGAGATGTGTACCAAACCAGTCTGTCAGGTTCACAAGGATTGGCGTGATAGTCTCCCCATTCCAACCATGAACTAGTTTCCACCTGCAATAACTTATTACGCACACTTGCATATATCGGAACTAGGGTTGCTAACCCCAATGTTTCTGTTGTGTATCTGCTTGCCCCAGCACCACCCCACCCCCACCCTGTAAACTACTTCCATTGTAGCAATTATCTCGCTACATCTGCCGGATCTTGGCTTTGTTCTTTCACACCCCTACCCCTAGCACCAAACTACTTATTACAAATACCGAGACTACATATCACATTGAATAATTAATGTTTTTTAATTAGAATATTTTATCGTGTAATATTATCACATTGAATAAATAATTAGTTTATTTAATTAGAGAATTTAAGTCTAGGATGGTCAAAAATATTATATGTAAATAGAATACTTATAATTTACATGTAAACAAAAAATGAAATATTTCAATTAAACATCAGAATTTAAATATATATATATATATTTTATATAAATAAGATACTTAAAAATTATAACAATTAAATCTGAATACTTGAAATGTAATGAAAAAACCACGACTAGATATTTATTCGTCTAAGCTATATACTTAAAAAAAACTGCTTGTTCCAGCGGTTGTCACGATAGCCGAGCAGCATAAGGTTTAAGTTTGGCAACCCAAGGTCCGGCATTTCGATCCCGCACTGCTCCAAATGTTAATTTGAGTTCTAAAAATAGCAGCACCCCTAGCAGCCAACTCTAGAGCTAATTCGAACTAAAGCGACACCAGCGGTCCTAGCTGACAACTTTAGCCGCCCTCTACCCAGCGCGGGTTTCAGGATACTCAAATGCTACCTCACTTTGCCAAAAGTACCCTAAACTTTCAAACATAACTCTTGAGTAGATGGCGAACTCATTTATAAAAAAAAGCAACAAATCTGAAGTGCAGGTAGCAAAGTCGTAGTTAAGGTTAATTACTAGAGTATCGATGTAAACGTTGCGCAGTCTCATTATGCACACAATAAGCCATCAGTTGAATATTAATCTTTGCAGCTGTCAAATATGCAGGCAGAGGGTTGAAACAGGATCTGATAGCGCAGACCAAATTTTCAGTTTTAGTTGCAAGTTATTTTACGTACGAATATCTTACAGTCTGCTATTTTCACATACTTTAACAATCCGTATCATACATAACAAGCATTTACCTTTCCAAATTCAATAATAAAGTGGTTAACATTTTATACTAAAAAGTTACGTGTATGGATAACAACACTATTAAAATATTAATTGCCTTGAAATACAGTCAATATGGCGTGTCACAGTAGAAGACGCTCGCAGACAAGGTGGACTCCACGTCGTAGCTCTTGGCGACGTAGAACTTGTAGGGAATTACGGCCCCCGGCAGTTCCCGCTCCTCCTTAATATCACTGTGCCATTTAGAAGCAGGAACACCACACAGCCGCAGGAATATCCCCTTGTCCGCCGTTGTCCGCGACGTGTCCGTTACTGTGGCCGCCAAGGAGAACGGCCCGCGTGAGTGTGGCCGCAGACACGTTCATGTCAGCTGATCGCCCATTTAGCAGCACGGAACACCACACACCGCAGGAATATCTCCGTTGTCCCGCCGTCGTAGTGGCCGCCAGGACGACGTGGTCGCACAGCTCGTCAGCTGATCGCACCATTTAGCAGCACGGAACACCACACAGCCGCAGGAATATCTCCGTTGTCCCGCCGTGACGTAGTGGCCGCCAGTACGACGTGTCGCACAGCTCGTCAGCTGATCGCGCCATTAGCAGCACGGAACACCACACAACCGCAGGAATATCTCCGTTGTCCCGCCGTGTCGTAGTGGCCGCCAGGACGACGTGGTCGCACAGCTCGTCAGCTGATCGCACCATTTAGCAGCACGGAACACCACACAGCCGCAGGAATATCCCGTTGTCCCGCCGTGCGTAGTGGCCGCCAGGACGACGTGGTCGCACAGCTCGTCAGCTGATCGCCCATTTAGCAGCACGGAACACCACACACCGCAGGAATATCTCCGTTGTCCCGCCGTGTCGTAGTGGCCGCCAGGACGACGTGGTCGCACAGCTCGTCAGCTGATCGCACCATTTAGCAGCACGGAACACCACACAGCCGCAGAATATCGCCGTTGCCCGCCCAAGCCGCAGGAACTGGTCGCCAGTCGTAGTGGCCCAGACGACTGGCGCACAGCTCGTCAGCTGATCCGCGCATTTAGCAGCACGGAACCCACACAGCCGCAGGAATATCCCGTTGTCCCTGTCATGCCGCCAGGACACGTGGTCGCACAGCTCGTCAGCTGATCCGCCATTTAGCAGCACGGAACACCACACAGCCGCAGGAATATCTCCGTTGTCCCGCCGTGTCGTAGTGGCCGCCAGGACGACGTGGTCGCACAGCTCGTCAGCTGATCTCGCCATTTAGCAGCACGGAACCCACACAGCCGCAGGAATATCTCCGTTGTCCCGCCATGTCGTAGTGGCCGCCAGGACGACGTGGTCGCACAGCTCGTCAGCTGATCTCGCCATTTAGCAGCACGGAACCCACACAGCCGCAGGAATATCTCCGTTGTCCGCCGTGTCGTAGTGGCCGCCAGGACGACGTGGTCGCACAGCTCGTCAGCTGATCTCGCCATTTAGCAGCACGGAACCACACGCGAATATCCCGTTTCCCGCTGTCGTATGGCCAGAGGTGTCGCAGCTCAGCTTCTCGCATTTAGCAGCACCCACACCGAAGGAATATTCCGTTCCGCCTGTCGTAGTGGCCGCCAGGACGACGTGGTCGCACAGCTCGCAGTGATCGCCCATTTAGCAGCGAACCACACGCGAGGAATATCTCCGTTGTCCCGCCGTGTCGTAGTGGCCGCCAGGCGACGGGTCGCACAGCCGTCAGCTGATCGCCATTCGGAACACCACACAGCCGCAGGAATATCTCCGTTGTCCCGCCGTGTCGTAGTGGCCGCCAGGACGACGTGGTCGCACAGCTCGTCAGCTGATCTCGCCATTTAGCAGCACGGAACACCACACAGCCGCAGGAATATCTCCGTTGTCCCGCCGTGTCGTAGTGGCCGCCAGGACGACGTGGTCGCACAGCTCGTCAGCTGATCTCGCCATTTAGCAGCACGGAACACCACACAGCCGCAGGAATATCTCCGTTGTCCCGCCGTGTCGTAGTGGCCGCCAGGACGACGTGGTCGCACAGCTCGTCAGCTGATCTCGCCATTTAGCAGACGGAACACCACACAGCCGCAGGAATATCTCCGTTGTCCCGCCGTGTCGTAGTGGCCGCCAGGACGACGTGGTCGCACAGCTCGTCAGCTGATCTCGCCATTTAGCAGCACGGAACACCACACAGCCGCAGGAATATCTCCGTTGTCCCGCCTGTCGTAGTGCCGCCAGGACGACGTGGTCGCACAGCTCGTCAGCTGATCGCACCATTTAGCAGCACGGAACACCACACAGCCGCAGGAATATCTCCGTTGTCCCGCCGTGTCGTAGTGCCGCCAGGACGACGTGGTCGCACAGCTCGTCAGCTGATCGCACCATTTAGCAGCATGGAACACCACACAGGCATTCGTCAGCTTGTATGCCGCGCACAGCTTATAGCAGCACGGACACCCACCCCACCCATAGCAGCCGGCAGGAAATATCTCCGTTGTCCCGCCATGTCGTAGTGGCCGCCAGGACGACGTGGTCGCACAGCTCGTCAGCTGATCGCGCCATTTAGCAGCACGGAACACCACACAGCTGCAGGAATATCTCTGTTCTCCCGCCATGTCGTAGTGGCCGCCAGGACGACGTGGTCGCACAGCTCGTCAGCTGATCGCACCATTTAGCAGCACGGAACACCACACAGCCGCAGGAATATCTCCGTTGTCCCGCCGTGTCGTAGTGGCCGCCAGGACGACGTGGTCGCACAGCTCGTCAGGTGATCGCACCATTTAGCAGCACGGAACACCACACAGCCGCAGGAATATCTCCGTTGTCCCGCCGTGTCGTAGTGGCAGCCAGGACGACGTGGTCGCACAGCTCGTCAGCTCGTCAGCTGATCTCGCCATTTAGCAGCACGGAACACCACACAGCCGCAGGAATATCTCCGTTCTCCCGCCGTGTCGTAGTGGCCGCCAGGACCACGTGGTCGCACAGCTCGTCAGCTGATCGCGCCATTTAGCAGCACGGAACACCACACAGCCGCAGGAATATCTCCGTTCTCCCGCCGTGTCGTAGTGGCGCCAGGACGACGTGGTCGCACAGCTCGTCAGCTGATCTCGCCGTGTGTGCACACACCAGCCACGTGCGATTATATGTATTACACGTCGCAGTTACGTTGCTCCGCACTCGCGGCACATGCAATCAGGATCAACTTTACAACATGACCGGTTCACTTCTGCAGTGGCAATTGCGTAGCTTTGAATTACGTAACGTATTGATAAACGTGCAGTCTTTACACCAAGGTAGTAGCTTCATACTTGTACGTTACGTGCAAAACATTCCGGCCCGAGACCGCCTTCATTCGTATATAGTCTGCCATATGTCGGTACTGGTCGCGCGACGCGTGGAACATTGCGTGCATTATGTCTGCTCCTTGCGGCTAATGTCAGCCGACTATGCCCTAGCAAGTGATGCGCCGCGACACGCGACACGTAGTTCACCTAGTGTTTTTTACACAGTTGGTTGCCGTGGCGCCAGTGAAGAGTACTTTAACTATGTGTTATTTTTAAATAAACATCGTCACAAACTCTAGAACTAAGATGGCAGTGAAGCGCTTGCGACTGATCGATTGAGAGCGATACCAGTGCTCCTAGCAGCAGTCGATGTAAACAAAGATGGCAGTGGAGTAAATGCGACAGATGTGAGAGACAAACAACAAACTTAAATACCAATATGACGTCCTACAACAATGACTGATGTTAACAAATTACAAACGTAAAAACAAATATGGCAGCACGAACGAACGTGAGAGATAAATGAAAGATGTATGGGAGATAAAGAAAGGGAGAGAAAGGGGAAGAAAGAGAAGAGAGAAATGAAACAAATAATGTAAGAGAGAAATAATCGGTGCACTCGAAGAAACCCCTCGGAATGATAGAGCATGAAAAACATGAGAAACGATATTGAATGATAGGGCATGGAAAATTACATACTGGCTACCAAAATTGTGGTCAATGATGGTGGCGTACTGGCTACCAACAAGGCAGAACCCAAGACGGTGTTCGCGTGACCGGATTGACAGCGAGAGGTCGGGAAATCCAAAATGGCGGCCGAACCCCTGGAGCCTTTTATTCCCAGTCGAAGCTGTTTGTGCCAGAATCGATATATCCCAACTACTCTCACTGTCGGAGCTACCTAGTTCTGATTGGCCCAGTCAGATAATAAACTGTCTCTCGACAAAGACACGTGGTCAATAACGAAAGGAAAACTTCACTTATGACATAGGACATTAGAATCTAGTCTTGGTGTAGATCTTTTCGTGGGAAACAGATAACCCTATGTATATGTAATGTATTTCAAATTTACAAGGTAGTTAATTTTTATAATTAAGTTTGTGTGTTTCGAAACGGCGAATTTGTATAATGATGCAAGTTTTACGCAACTTGATTGTTTGAAGTAAGGCAACTGACAGCAGATGTGAAACACACAAGTTACGTAGGTTATTTGTAAATAGTGATGAGCAAGAGAGAAGGGAACAAGTAGGTATTGCTATAGGGGTTAGGAGACCGCAGTGGCTGTGTTACTCAGAGAGCACGGTGGCGCCCGCATCGTGTACTGTGCCACTCCCTTGTTCTCTCTCACTGCACCATCACAAACTTGACAACACCATTCGCGCCCAGTCCGAGCAAATTATGGGTGTCATCCACACGAAGGTTATTTTTGGCCAGTACTTTACTACATAATACATCGCTCCTTCAAACATATATTTCCGAGTTCCATGTGTTATATCACGTCTTTTTTTTTATGCGCTATTCTTGTGCTCAGCACTTGATTCTCAGCCAGTGAATAAGCGTGCGTGCTGTATGATACTGATATCTATCCATGTCAAAGAGCAGCAGAACAATTCCACAAATCATATTACCCACAAGGAAAACTAAACTCTGTGTACACTACCGGTCATAAATACTATCATGATCAACGTATTCACACTCGTCAATGAACTAGTTAACTCTGTAAGAGTTGCAACGAACAAACTTTTTTGTCCGGCACTGTACAGGTATTGGCATAACGCTTTTGTATACGTAGGGAACAATAGAGAAGTGGGAAGCAGTTAGGAATAGAGAGCAGGTAGGTTCATAGAACAGGAAGTTTTAGATAGTAGGTAGCTATAGAGAGCAGGAAGCTATAGATAGAAGTCAGGTAAATGTAGCAGGTAGTTATAGAGAGTAGGTAGGTATAGACATCGGAAGACATAGGGAGTAGGTAGATATAGAGAGCAGGTAGGTATATAGAGCATACAGGTACAGAGAGTAGGTAGGTATAGACAGCAAGTACCTATAGAAAGTGGCCAGCTATAAATAGTAGGTAGGTATAAATAGCAGGTAGTTATAAAGTGTAGGAAGGTATAGAGAGTAGGTAACTCCTACTGCCGCGTACGCTAGCAATTTGGCATTCCTGGCCACCATTATGTCTGTACACCATCAATAGCCCAGGCAATAAGGGATCTTTTGAAACACTCATTAATGAAGCATACACAGGCACAGAATCTCGCTCAGCCAATCAGGGAATGGGTACGCCGACATCAAAGGAACCTCCACGCCATGTCACTTCCTGTTTGTGTTAAGTCGACCCTGCATGATAATACAGGCCCCTTACATTTTAATCTTTCTTTGTTAATGTGGCAAGTTGTACTCATTCTCGCCATCACATCTGACAAACGACTTCCTTGCTGTCCAACTTCTGACTCAAAACACAGAACACAGAACACAGAACAGGGTCCGCTGTCGCCAGAGCGTTTAGAGTGTTCGCCTCCCAACAAGAAGAAACCGGATTCCATTCCCGGTGGGGATCGCTCCTGGATTATCGAACGTGGGTATCGTCTCGGATGATGCCGTTGGTCGACGGGTTTTCTCGGGGATCTCCCGTTTCCCCATGTCCTTGCATTCCAGCACTGCTCTATACTCTCTTCGCTTCACCCAACAACGAACGTTGAAGAATTTCAAGAAATTGCCAACTACTTTGAGGTTGTACGGTATGTACGTAGTATGTTAAACTACTTCCTCCTCTTCCCCTAGCTTCGTTTAAACTTAATATTCTTCCGAATACGTTAAACACTTGTTATCTACTATAGAACATCTGTGAAATATCCATAGTGGTCAAGCAACCTTCAAGTCAGATCTCCTCAGATGAATGTCACTATATACAAGCATCTTCTCTTTGTAAACGGCGGGACACTGTACCAAATTCCAATCGACTATCTGAAGCTAAAACACATACCACATTGCCGAGACTTATACACTGCTACTAATGCAGATGTATGTGCCTATAAAATTTGTGTAACACAATTAGCGATGTTGGCTTTAGCAATAGATATAAATACGACACTTTAAATACAACGTGAAACTGTTTTTATGATAACAAAGAAATATATATTTTTTAACGTTAAAGTATATCGCTATTTTTAAAGCTTTTTTTGTAGTTCACAATGAGTATGTGTTTGCATTATTTGTATGCTAATTGTTGAACCTGTGTAACAGTGCTCGAGATAATTTCTAGCTGTAAATAGTCTAAGTTTGGTGTAGTTCCCAAGAAATTATGTTCACTGCAGGTATCTCATTTCTCGTCGTGATATTCATTATAAACTGGAATCACAATCGACTTATCAGTCGAGAGGGGCAGAATGTAGATAAGCCATTGGCTTGCATGCGTTTGTAGACATAATTTCTAGAATTGTAAAGCTAACCTGTTTAGCTACTTGGAATAAAATGATGAAGAAATCTTATAAACATTGGTGTTAAACAGTAGAAATCACACTAAATGTTCTATTCTTAGTGACTCCTTTACAGCAATGCGCTGTTTTTCAGCCTACATTAAGAGTAATTTTAAAACTTAGCTGTGAGACGGCAATGGAGAATTGCCAAACGAATGAAAATATTTGTATTTTCAAATGTATATAAAATAAGAGAAAAAGTGGTGTGATCTCCACATGGAGTCAATTTCAGAGCTTTTCCTCTACTTAGCTTAACATAAAGACTCGATATTCTTTTTGGAACACTTTGAGTTGTTAAAACATTTACTTACAGCAAGACAACAAAAATTACCTATACTTACCGCTGCAGTAAAGCCATTTCCGTTGGTCTCTCTATTTCATTATTTTACGCATATGATACTTCGGTACAAGTTAAAAAAAATGGTCAGACTTTCATATACAGAGTGTTACGTGATGAAATAATATTTTTACAATGTTCCAAATAAGAAATTTTACGATACAGGCTGTACTTGAAGCCGACGCAGCACTTGTTATTACAACCAATGAGCTGTAAGCTTTTGAGTTCGCCTATAGAAAAAAGAAATACTCATAACACGTAACATATCAGTTATCCACCGGGACGATCATTGGCAATTCAAAACTTACTATAGATTAGTGGCGTAAGATGGCTTTTCTGAATGAGTGAGGGAGTGAAGTGATTTGAGTGGCTCATAACAGCGAGATCTTGAGAGCCGATGAGGGTAATTAAGGTGAGTGTGGAGCAGCACCGGAATGAAATGGCGGGGGAAACGGAATATCCCTGGAAAATCCGCTTACCAGCGGCATCGTCCGGCTGGATTCCCACTGGTGAAAATCCGCGATTGACGCGACCGGGGATCGAACCCGGTTCGCCTAGATGGTAGGAGAGCAGTCTAATCGCTTAGCCACCGCGGTCTCCTCGCGGTTTTAATTGTCACCACGTGTTGGGAAAGACATAAAAGGAAAGCATTTATATAATAAAAAGGGTAACAATAACTGCATCTTAAATTAATATAATTCTATTGATTACTAATAAGTAACTAACGAAATATATTTCTATAAATTGAAAGCTAAGTGGACGTGTGTCTGACAGCCCATAAGGAATGTATTGGTGCCCCGCAGTGTAGCTAGTACCTTCATAATGTGCCGACGCGCGGTGTAATATAAAGCTGCGCCCACTTGCTGTTTAGGCTCGGGTTTCGTGTCCGCGACTGTACCTTGCGCAGCTGTCGAGCTGCCTACTTGACCTTGCGAGTTTATGAGGCGGGCTCTGGCGAAAGGACGCCACTCGTCTGGTGTAATGAGCTCTGCCCTTCACTCTTACAGCGCCTCGTGACGCAAGCGTCTCCGGACAATGTAGTCGGTCGGTTTGTTGACACACTCGTTTCCTACAGTAGTTCACCGCCCTGAGACTCAGCATCATACATTCCCGAGGTCGCCGTCTCAGCACGACAGTAGTGTGTCGTCCGTCGACAGATTCCTATGTATCTATCTATAGTCGCTATACAACTGATGCAAACCACTACTCATACAAACTACTGGAAATATATGAGTTTCCTTTCGTAACTGCATCTAGTTAATCCTTCCATATCCGCTGTTTATATTGATATTAATTCAGAATAAGAAAAAGTACATTAATTGTGTTGCGACACATGACACCATCAATTATTTTGAGCTCGAAACTTTTCATACCTACTGCAGAATTAACAAAATTTAAATGAGTTGCACGCATGTTTCTATAGAAACATTAACAGTAGTAGGCGCGGGCCTCTCCGGCGATATAATTTAGTCAAATTGCGGCGATGCACTTGCAGGCCCCCCTCCCACCACCACCCTTCCTGGAGGTATTGTCTGGCGTCGGGTTCCCCACACCCCTGAAGGTGTTATCTGCCATTGTTTTGAGTGAACAGTGTGTGCGTTAAGGGAAGGGGGTAAAGTCTAACCTGTTGCAGTTTCTCCTGTACGGGGTTTTTGTGGATTGCCTCAACCAAAATCCAAGGACTATGGAGACACGATTTCTTTCCTGTTCGCGTGCTTACGAGATCTACACAGAACGCGTAACAAAGGTTGCCTTGTCAAGTAATGATGACAATCGTTATGAGTAGTAAAGGCGGGCCGGTCCTAGATACAAAGAGATGCCGCCTTTATTGATATCAAAGGGGTAAATCGATTGAAAGGCTTAATTAAACTGATCGAAAGGGTCAATAAAAATTGAAACAGATAAATTGATTGAAATGGTTAAAATTATTGAAAGGGTTAGATTTAATGAAAGTGTCAACTGAATCGAAATGGTTAATTGTTTCGTGTTTGGTGCAAGAGTGTACTAAGGGTCAAATTATTATTTTCTTTCTTTTTTTGGGTTGGGAGCAGCTCTGGTAGATGTTGCCAGCATGATAACTGACACTCGACTGAGGTGTAGTGTATTTGGGGACGGGGTTATATGAGTGAGTTTTATACAAGAGTGGCATAAGTATTTTTGGAGGGGATATTGCTCGTAGATGGTAGATAGGCGATTTTTTGTTAGAAACATACAGTTAACACACGAATGAAATAATTTAAGAGTGTTTAAACGAGTTCTACCTATGAATAAATTACATGCATCGAATCGCAAATTTCAACCGAACACAACTATGTGAATAACATCTGGTGTTGACAAGTGGCAAATTAACACAATTATGTGAGTCTCGAGTATGAAATTAATTAATTAAGTAAGCAAAAAAAGTCCCTATAAATTAAACAGATAACGAACACAATAACAAGATATATGCAAAAATGACACTACTTGACGCCTCTTGCATGCACTTTAAGTATTTTAAAACACTTATCTCCGCCTTGAAGGCTGGTGAATGAATGAAGCGAGCTTAAGCAGAGAGCCCGACTATATAGACATGGAGTGCGGTCGGAGGCTGACAAGCAACTCAGTTGAAATTTATGAGAAAAACTCTGTATTCGTCCTACAACAGACAGCAAAACTATAATTTTTCATCAAAAGTTTCACTATTGCAAGAATAATTCACTTTTAACACAAATTATTTCTGTCGAAGCATATGGACACTTGGATAACATGAAGAAGGACTTAATCCCACAAATCGCAACTGCGCAACATTTCATAGAAACGTACTATATATTATTTAAAATAACGGATGTACTACAATTTTTTCCATTAAGTCTGTGAAATTCACGACACTAGTTACAGAAACAACAGTTGAAAAACATACCAAGTTTCGTCGATGGATCTCAGAAACGGGGTTTACACGAACATTATTTTATTCCTGTTAAATTGGAATTTTTAAAAATTAAAAACGAGAATCGCGAATATCAATCTCCGAAGCCTGCTGGCCGCCGTGCCCGATAATATTCACTGTCGCATCACAAAGCCCGGTGAAGTTGGGAGAACAGATGTCCATTGTCGCCACTATACAGGATGAAGATTATCATGAAACTAACGTGGCAGCAGACTGCAAGAATGGTTCACATCGCTCCTCACTGCACCTCCTCTCCCCTCCCCTTCTTCAGACTTCGTCTTCGGCGATCTGTCCCCCTCCCCAACAATGCAGATTGCGTTTTCGGAGGGCTTCTCTGTCCAAGGTCACACAACAACTCCCCTGAGGGAGTTTTCGGCAATGTGCCCCCTCCCCTACATCACTCCAAAGCTCCGGTCTATGCATCCTGCCATCGATCCAACACTGCAAAAACCTGTTTAGCACTTACACCAACTCAGTTCATTTCTGAAGGACTGGCCCCTTCCAATGCCGCGCTTTGCAAAACTTGCCCATGGCCCCCTTAAGATCAGAAAGCATTTTTGGATGACTGTCCTGTCCATGGAGGGCGCTGCTATCGATTCAAGACCACACAGTCCCCCATCCCCGTACACCAGCCAAGGACAAATTTTTCATATATCTAGAGAAATGGCCTGTCTACGCAGCCTAGGTCCCCCTCCCTTCACCCCCCCCCAAACCAAGAGCATGCATTCTCCGAAAGGCGAGCTGCCTCAGCGAGGAACAGAGGTTGGCTTCAATGCCAAAGCGAGTCTTTTGAGAAAATCTCTTCTTGCAGCAGTGGATTTTGAATTGACCTGGGCTAGCTGTTTGCCCTTCTCCCCTCTTCTCTACAAACCATTACTTTGACTTGGGGACTGAAGCTTCCTGCTATTTTTCGAGGTGCAAGAGCATGGTATATTCCCTGCGGAAAAATAATTCACAAATCTTGCAGATGAAACATTATTTTCCTCGTCACTAAGACATACATTCCAAATGCATTTAACATACTATAAATTCCATTAAAATATAATAAACCGTTTTAAGTAAAATGTTATAGATTATTCCAATAAACTTTATTCCATTTTTCAGCAAACTGTTTTCCCATTTCCAGCAAACTTTTTTAAGTTTAAAGTAATCAATGATTTATTTTCATACCAACACACCTATAAGACACATTTTTAACTTACTAAAAATTTTTTAAGCTATCAAAACCACACATCTTTCCACTTGCAGAAGTTATACTTAGAACATCATTATTAGATGTAAACAATACTCAAGTTAAACTTTTTGAAACATTGAAAAAAAAAAAACTTACATCTAACAAACTAGTTCGAAAAGTTTTTTACTTTAAGTCTGTTTTTCTAAATATATTATTGCATATTTCACATGTCGTTTTTCCTAGCATGAAGTAATTTCGACTCTGCTATCTGCCATGAAATTCATATATATTTACATATTGGTGTCCCTAGAAAATATATGTCGACATGGCATTACTGAAATAGCATGTATCCATCTTGAAATGACTGTTATCGAAGCTGAAATCAGTTAATTTTCACGATATTTCAACTGACTTTCCTAAAAGGTACAAATTTAAGCAAATTTAAAGGAAAATCGCAGCCATTTTACATACATTAAATTTTTTTTTTTTAAAGCCTTCACTTTTGTTTTCTGACTTTGTATAAAGTATGACTGTGATCTTACCAGCAAGCATCTTCGTTTTCAATCTTCAGCTGGAGCAGTAGTAATCTGTTTTTATGTGAGAAAAATATTTTTATTTCAAAGTTTGCTTGTTTCTCCCAGCTGTAGAGTTGTAGGACATAGGGAAACATTGTGGTGTGTAGGTAAGAGGTCTTTCTACCTGCCCCCTGAAAAGGTATTTGTGTCACTTGATGCTTGGTTTCGTTAAATTTCCCAGGGTTGTTCAAGTTGACCAGCAGCCTGGCAAAGTTTTCTCGAGATAGAAGTCTGTTCCTTTTCCTTTCAAATTCATTCATTCAAACATGTTCGTTTCTTGCCAATATTTTGTAATTCCCCGTTCAGAGTGTCTTTGTTTTACAACAGTTCTCTATATGAAATGTTAGAGTATTTAATGTATAATATTTTTTTCTCCCTCATCGAATTGTAAGCAAACAACTTGAATATTTTTTCCATGAAAGTGAGCAAACAAATAACACGATTTTAAATTTAAACAAACAACTTACCAACACCTAGTTATCTCAAGTTTACCAAGAATATTTTTCATTTAATATGAAAACATATACAAGTACTTCATCTTCAGACACATCCAATCAATCTCAAGATATTATAAAGTGACATTTTAACATAGGAAAATTTTATTCAAAATTCTTTTTTTTTTTCAAGCATACCTTAGTTACTATTCGTAAAACAAATTCTCTACATATTCACATCAAACATGCTAGTATCCTAAAAGTTTAAAGATGCTACGACTGAAAATCATTAAACAAATTTACAATTTACGTGTGTAAGCCATTGAATCTTTTTAACCCAAAACACCATCTTACGTTATAAAACTGTAAAAAATCACAATAGAGTATATTAGGACTGAAAATCACTAACATATTTACCATTTACGTGTGTAAGTAATATAAGCTGTTTAACTAATACACCATCTTAGTCATAGACTGAAGAAATTATCACAAGTCCTGTTATGACTGAAAAACTCTCCAAAACTTTATGATTGAAATCATAAACTTTATTAAAACTTTACAACATTTAACATCAAAAGTCATTAAAATCACTAACTTTCTTACCAAATCGTTCAAACTTTGAACAATGTCAATGAAATTTTCATAAAATCTTTAAAACTTTTAAATTAAGTCTTTAGAATTTGAATGAATTTCGTTAAACTTGTAGTAAATCGTTGAAACTTTTAAAAAAGTCTTTAGAATTTGAAAGAAATTTTAATGAATCATTTTCAATTTTGAACAAAGTGAATGTAATTTTCTTAAAATCGTTAAAACTTTCTAAACAAGTCTTAAGAATTTGAATGAGTTTCGTTAAACTTTTAGTAAATCATTAAACATTTTAATGAATTGTGAACATTTTGAACATAGTGAATGAAATTTACTTCAAATCATTAAACTTTGTTTACAAATCGTTCTAACTTTATACTTGCAATCATTAAAACTGTAAAAACTTCTCAGCCTATTATAAGTGAAAATCATTAAATTTATAAAAACTACCCATCATATTAAGCATGAAAATCATGTCACCATATGACATCTGAAGATCCTTACAATTGTAAATCTGAAAAATTATTCAATTATGTTGTGTCACAAAGCATCACTTCATATTACGTCTTAAAATCATTCATCACTGTAAGTTTGAATGTTATCATCTGAATTTGCGTTTTTTACAGGAACAACAGGTTGTGGTGGTGGTGATATTGGTGATGTTATAGGAGTATAAATAATTTCCTGTGGTGAAGTTATTAATAGAGGAGGATGTGGGGAAATTAATTTATGCTGCTGTGAACTTGACTCAGGTGAAAACACATAATTGAACTCTAAAAACTCTTCCACTGCTTTAAATAAATAGTTTTTGACATATCTTCCCACACATTATTTGAGGTTAAATCTAGTGGAGTGACACACAAACACTTTACTGGGTTTTGTATACATGTCTCACCTGATTTGATAACTGATGATAAATGTAGAGGTTCCAATCTCGCCATCGAAGGCATCGCTGTAAACCTCGACATCGAAGGCATCGAGTTCGACGTCAAAAGTATCACTGTAGCCCTCGATGTCACAGGCATCGCTGTAGACCTCGACTTCGCAGGCATCGCTGACGACCTCGATGTCACAGGCATTGCTGTAGACCTTGATGTCGCAAGCATCTCTGTAGACCTCGACAATGTTGTAGACCTCGAAGTTGGAGGTGTTACTGTAGAGTTTGTCACTGCAGATGTCACTGTAACTGCTCTCGACGATGAAGGTGTTCCTGTAGGATTCGTCAGCTTAGATGTCACTGCTAAGGTTGTAGATCTCTAAATGTAATGGTTTTTTCATGTCTGGAGACGTTTTAATATGCAATAAGTTTAAGATTTCGAAGTGAATATACATTTATTAGCTAATAAAGTTTAATTAGAAATTTTCCACGCTATTCATTTTAGTTAATACATCTATAAAATTGAGCATATCTACATTTTTCTTGCGCAGGAACAATTTTATATTTGTTTAAGTAACAGTGATTTGTTGTTATTCCTTTTATGTTTACAAGGTTTCAAACATACCTAACCCAGCTAGGACTCGAACCTAGCTTATATTAACAATGTCTTACTCAATATGGTATGTTATATTGTTTGTTACAGCAAAATGGTTAGAGTGCTTGCTTCCAGAAGTTTTCATCTGGATTTTTCTTTACACAAGTATTTCTTGTTAATTGAATATACTTTTTTTTTTTAGAAGATTTAAGTTTCTCTCACACTCTCTCTGTATGTTAAAAGAATATATTTTCTTTGGAAAACAAATATACTTATAAAAAAAGTTCATACCTTGATCAATCCTTGCCAAACATTTAGCAAATTTGGTACCTGGTACGCAATAATTGTATTTCGGTAAATGCAATTCAAATGGGAATTTATTAATCAATATGTTCAATTCACTACGTTCCTTTTTTATACAATTAGTATTAACCATTGTTTTCAACTGAACACGAACCTATATATAGAACTGCATTTATAGTTTTATGTTAGTATGTTATGTAATACTGTGTAATTGTGTAGAAACGAAAGTTATGAAGCAAAATGTAAATATGCTGGAAATTGTAAATACAAAAGAAAATTTAATTGCACAGAAACATGGTATTCTTTTACCATCGAATATACAGTGTATAATAAGCTGTCCTTCTTCATGTAGAAAAATTTGTGTTATTATATATCTGTTGTAACATCCAAATGGTCTTAAATTTGAAAATGTATATGTGTTTTCTAAAACAATACAAGAGAAATATCAACGATTAGAGACCATTTCGTCGTTAATTGATGTAATGTGATATTTCCCTTTTACAAATAAAGAATATATAGTTCCTTCGAATGAGGCATTGCCCAATTCCGGTATTTATTTTAGACGATGTTTGGTGTGAACCGCAGGGTGAAATACAACATATTTTAGTTTTGGTCGACATTAAAATGTTGAATGTTTTTATCTATCGCAAAGTTAGACACATATACTAAAACATAATTTGCACGATAATGCCAATATGGTAATTGTGTTCAAAATGGATAATACGAATCTGCAATCTATTTACAATGATTATTTTTTATGCGATATGACCTTTACAAAGTTTAAAGATGTGTGTTTTTACTGCTGTAAAGACAACTACGGTTTCTTAGTGATTATACCAATGATTCCTCTATATAGAGGAAGATATAGATCTGGTTTTGATAGTTATTTACTTCCAGGTGAAGAACAATGAGTATGTCAAAGTTTGGGTGTAGTGTTATAAAACGTAATCATTACAATCGTTGTTAAACCAAAAATCGCGATGAGAGTTGTGATTTGTACATACATATATAATGTAATAATAAAGATACCGATGTGGTAAATAAACGTAACATGGAAAACTTAAACACTATTATGCAAAACATATTTAAATTGCAATATAACTATATTCTAGAGAAATGAATTAAGTTAGTGGATTTGAATGATAGTGTTTATAAAAACACGAGTGTAATTTGCAAACATTTTAACCAATATTAGTAATGATTTGCAGCCTAATGAATTTAGAATACACAAATGTTTAAATGGATTTAGTAAAGACATTAATGCTATGACAAACATAGTTTTTACGACACAACTTACGGAAATGCAAGAAAATTTAAGAATTATATTTAATGAAGTAGTAAGCAGTACTATTACAAAACAATTTGAAACATGAATGGAACATATAATGCAATATATAAACGATGAAATCATTAATAAAAAATTTGGTTTAATTATGCAAACAGATTTGAGAATACAAAATAATGATTTGGAAACAAGAATAAATTATTTTATTAATGACTTGAAATTAGATACTGTTTTAATTAAAGTCAATATGATTCCAAACTAATCAATCTAGTGTGACAGTTAGTGGACCTACTAGAGCAATTCGAAAAGCAATGACTAAGTAATATATTAATAGTTTGAATTTAATGTATTATAATAAAAACGTGTCTTCCTCTGCTTCATAATTACATAATGTTATATCTGCTGTGAAAGAGAAATATTTACAAGCCAAACAAGCATGTATGGAACACAATGTTTTAAATTAAGAGATATATAAACCAGTTATGAGTAGAATGGATACATTTCATTCTGTGTTGAATAAGCCTAATGAAACAGCTTTGGAAATTAAAACTGAAGAATAACCTTTAACAAAGAAGAACAAAAAGCAACCACTTTCTCATTTAACACGTCTTTATTTAGCTTTAAAACAATCTTCGTCTATGCGCGATACAACAGTGTTTATTGACATGGCAACACCTGGTTCCTGGGAGATTCGGTAATAATATTTCTGCCTAACAATGAAATTAAAATTGGCGATTATGTAACTGATGTGAGCCAAGGATTGTTTGAATTAATGTTTAAAAACTTTCCAAATGGATATTCCGAAACTGATTTGCAAAAATATAAAGAACTTATTCGTCGAACGAATGCTAACATTCGTTCAGGAGATTGAAACCCTCTGAAAATACATTTAATAACTGAGATTGGGAGAAGTGGAATATATATAAATAAGTCGCTGATAATTTTTCTCCTGTACATTGGAACTATCCTAATGAATTGGTAGATAGATTAAAACTTCTCATCACTTCGAGGGAGTCTGGGAATAATTCACATGTGAACAAAATTGTTTATATTATTGAAAACTCAAAGGAAAATGGTTATATTACAAATTAAGTTCAGTAATATTTCTGAAGAGCTTCACTCTCCTGCAAGGATAAGTTATCCTGGATGAAGAGTTTAAACTCATGGTTTAAATGATCTTTTTCAAGCCGATTGGTGTGAAATGACATTGTTTTCCACATACAATAAGGGATACAAGTATATTTTAACCATAATATATATTTATTCAAAGTATGGTTGTGGTATACCTTTGAAAAACAAAGCTGGGAAACAGGTTACCAATGCAATGAAGATCGTTTTGAAAGAGAGGAAGCCAAATTTGCTCCAAACAGATAGAGGAACTGAATATATTTCCTGCACCTTTCCAGAAACTAATGACTGAAAATGGTATTAATCACTATACAGCATATTCGGAGCTTAAAGCCAGTGTTGTTGAACACTACAACAACTCGATTAAGCAGTTAATATAAAACATTTCACAATGAGATGGACTTACAAATGGGTTAATGTTTTGCCTAAAATAGTTAATTTTTTAAATTCTAGATATCATAGAACTATAAAGATGGTACCCAATAATGTTATGGATAACAGTTTAATGCAAACTATTTATAATAATTTTTTATGTTATTGACAAAACAAAACCAAAGTTCAAAGTTGGAGAACTTATAAGTTGCTCGAAGCAGAATGGAATCTTCGAAGAACAATTTACGGTTAATTGGTCTTATGAAATATTAAAAATTATTTCAATTAGACAAACACATCCCAGAGTGTATTACCTAGAAACCTGTGATGGAGAACCAATAAAAGGCAGACATTACGAACATGAACTGCAATAAGTCAGTTCTCCAAATGAATATTTGATTGATAAATCATTAACAGGAAGAAAGATGTGTCGTTGGTTTGATGGAGGGGTTTCTCAAAAGCACATGACTATTGGGTTAAGAATCAAGATCTTAAAAGATTGTTTATACAGTGGTTGTAAAATTATGATACTTAGATTCTTAACTTAGAATTTTTTTTCTAAAAATAATTCTATGCAGGGAGAGTGTAAAGTTATCCATTACCACGGCTTGTTACAAATGAAAGGGAATATTGATCCTGCACTAATTATTGGATTGAATGCTGTAGAGAGAGTATAGAAGAACAAGAGAGATATGAGTAAATTTAGGTTGATATTCCTAACAGCAATTTAATGTAATTTCTCTTAAATATCAGTAAGGGGTTTGACAAGCATTCACACAGGATTGGGTTTTGGTGATAGAAAAGAAATGTTATAATTGAATTTCCTTCATACCATTAAATTCGGTAATAATAACAATGAAATAAACTAAATTTCCTTTGGGAAAATTTTCATCAAAGATTTATAAAAATGTTTCACTTTGCTATTTGGGTGTGGTGGAATTTATTGCATTAGCAAAAGTTAATGGGAAACAATAAATTACAGATTTGTATATACAGTTACATATCTACTGCTATTATTTTCAATACCAGTGTAATAGTTAAGAGAATAATATTTCAGCACAATTTGTTACATATTTATTCGATGGAAATAATAGTTCAAACACTTGAGAGTCTAAATGCGAGAATTTTCTCAAACATCCCCAATGCACAAAGGTTTGAAGGCTGTTGACCAGCTCCAGGTATGGCGAGTCAGGGGAAGGGGTGGGTGGGGGAATAACTATTCCTCTCGCAGAACTGGACAGGGCAGGTTTTCGGGAGAGTCCACAATTCATGGTTAAAGTGTAGTTTTGCAAACAAATAAACGTTCAGAAAGAGTCTAACTTGGTATCTTGAGGGGTGTCTGTCAGGTGGAGAGTCTCTGAAGTTGTCGTTGGACAAAATATATGATCTGGGCTGGTGGTGACGGCAGGAGGGACAGTTAAGGCAGGGTGCTTAGACCGGTGAGTTCCCCAGCCAGCAAAAGAATGCGCCCTGGGGACTGGAAGAAGGGGCGATGGTGCGTGGGCTTGGTCAGAGCAGCCCTCCGAAAATGAACTGTGCATTGGAAGGGAGGGGGCTGCGTTACCTTGGTGGAAACTGTATTTTCGCACAAAGACACAGTCTGGAGAAGGGGGGGGGGGGGGTAGAGGGTGTGATGTGAGGAGCGACGTGAACAGTTCTCGCAGTCTGCCACCATTGGTTAGTTTCACGACTCCTTCACCCTGCATAGACGCGACACTGGACATCAACTATCCCAACTTCACCGGGTGCGGCGGTCAGCGAGTATAGCGAGGTCCCCGATTTGGATTGTCGACCAGGAGGCTTCGGAGAGTTATAGCCGCGATTCTCATTTTAATATAAAACAAATTTAATCTATCGCCATAAAATAATTTTCGTGTGAACGCCGTTTATGAGATCCGTCGACGAAACTTGGTATGATTTTCAACTGTTGTTTCAGTAACTAGTGTCGTGAATTTCACAGACTTAATGGAAAAATTTGTAACATATCTATTATTTTAAAATAATATTTCATACATTTCTATATAGTTTTACATGGTTATGCTTTGCGGGATTCAATCCTTCTTCGCGTTATCCGAGTGTCCCTATGTTTCGACGGAAAAAAATTGTTTTGAAAGTGAATTATTCTTGCAATAGTGAAACTTTCGTTAAAAAATTATCATTTTGTTGTCTGTTGTAGGACAAATACAGAGTTTTCCTCGTAAATTTCAATTCAGTTGCCTGTCAGCCTCCGACCGCACTCCACGTATAAATAGTCAAGCTCTCGACATAAGCTCGCTTCATTCATTCACCAGCTTCCGAGGTGGATGGATGAGTTTTAAAAACACTTACATACATGTACAAATGAGAGGAAGATGTACAGTATTGTGAATGTTTAAAATTTAAATAGTTTTATCCAAAATGCGAGTTTGGAAATCTTTATTTGTCCGTGTTTACTGGAAGTGGTAAATCGTTGTCTGTGCGTTACATTGCTTAAATTGCATGTCATCAATACTAACTTGGTACAGATATTTTTTTTCTATATATAATTCAGGATGCGTATGAGTAGTGTTTAAATCATTTAGTCAGTCATATTCAGAATTTTTCTTGTAAATTTCAACTCAGTTGTCCAGCCTCCGACAGTGCTCCACAGTATAGATATAGTCACGCTCTCGACATAAGCATGTTTCATTCATTCACCAGCCTCTGAGGTGGAGGAATGTGTTTTAAAAATACTTAAGGTGCATGCAAGAGGCATCAAGTAGTGCCATTTTTTCATATATCTTGTTATTGTGTTTGTTAGCCGTTTAATTTATAGGGACTTTTTTGCTTCTGTAATTATTTAATTAATTCCACACTGGAGACTCACATAATTGTGATAGTTTACCACTTGTCGACACCAGATGTTATTCACGTAGTTGTGTTGGTTTGAAATTTGCGATTTGATGCATGCAATTTATTCATAGGTAGAACTTGTTTAAACACTCAGAAATTATTTCTCTTGTGTGTTAACTGAAAGTCTCTATCTGTTTAATTAACAAAAAATCGCCCATCTACCATCTACATCTACAAGCAATATCTGTTCCAAAAAATACTAATGCCACTCTTGCACAAAACTCAACACATATATACCCCGTCCCCAATATGCCGCACCTCAGTCGAGTGTCAGGCGTCGTGCTGAAGACATCTACCAGAGCTTCTCCACAATCCACAATTAGAAAGAAATAAAATAATAAATTTGACCCTTAGTACACTCTTGCGCCAAACACAAAAATAACTCTTTCAATCAATTTAAACCTTTCATTAAATCTACACTTTCAATAATTTTATCCCTTTCAATAAATTGAACCCTTCCAATAAATTTAACGCTTTCAATCCATTTAACCCTTTCAATTTTTGATTAGCCATTTCAATCTATTTAATTAACCCTTTCAATCAATTTAACCTTTTTGATATCAATAAAGACGGCATACCTTTGTATCTAGGACCGGCCGACCCCTACTGCTGGTATGTCCGACTGGACAACGTGTGGAAATTGCCATGGGGGCAATAAAAGATCCCTCGAAAAATTTCCCTAGTTGACAATATTTGCCATCCACAACATCTGCCACACCATCTGCCAGATCTGTCAACAAGATCTGTCAACTAACACATCAGCTGTGAGGGCCTACTTGCACTAATAGCTATCTTAAACACCATTCCCATGTGTGAGACCACCGACTTCGAAGGGGAAACCCACCTCATTGCGAGGCCACATATCCAACTACATGTCATCCACCAGTTATCCTGGTTCGAAACAAGTTGGGATAAAACAACACCGTCCAATAGCGAGGTCCGTGTTACTGATTAGTTATAGTCATCGTTCAACGCGAGGTCAGGGTTGCTGACTCGTTATCATCATTCAACAGCAAGGTCAGTGTTACTGATTGGCCACCACAGCATCATCATTCATCGCGAGGTCAGAGTTGCTCACTCGTCATTCCTCTCTTTCAATGTATAGTTACAGCTGTGAGGTTGGCCCTCAAGCACGGAAGAAGATTTTTGTAAAAACTGATATCCCGATTGTGACGTATAACCAAATTGAAAGTGATTTTAAGTACAGTGCAAGTTTGTAAATCATTTAAATAAATAGAAGTTATGAAACAACAAATAAATGTGCTCCTGTATATAGTAGAAGATGTAAATATTTTTATTGTATAAAAATGATGGCGAATAAATGTGTTCCAGAAATGTAGTGTAAATATTTTTATATGTGTATCTGTGAAAGATGAATAATATTGTCTACAAATATTGTTTATGTAGTTGATATTCAATAATGGTCAGTAAACAAATTAAATTAGAATGTCTGTTTAATATATTATTTACCTTACCTTTTAATGTAACAGGAGGGTTACACATAGCTTATAATTCAGGCACTCGGGAAAAGACTGTATGCCACGTATATAAAGTGTTGGGCATGAATATGATATAAAAATATATATTATTAAATATTTTCTTTAAGTTATAATAATATTGTGTAATGGATCAATATACCAAACAAGAATTGTAACTTATACTTCAGACATTAACGCAACAAGGGAGAAAATACATAAATAATCAACAGATGGTTACAGCAATAAGTATGTCACACAGTGACACACTTTGGGGTGTATTTTTCATGACTGAATAGTTGTATTGATACATTAAGAAGGAACGTGAGTAATTGCATGTTTGTATAATATTTGAATAAGAACGTCAGCAAGTGATACGCTGGTGGTAAGGGTCGTGACAGCGGAGGGTGACCCAGCTGCAGTAATGTGTGTGCAGGAGCACATTGTAACGTGGCTGCCGGGTTATAATGCTTAATATAGGCAAACTCTGGTCAATTGAGAGCTGCTTGTTCTGGGGAGAAGATGTATATCTAGACCTTGTACGTATACTATGTTCTCTCTCTGCGCGTGTATTTGTCCATTGTTATACTTATATATTACACGTAACCACACGACCCTATGCAACTGCATTTTCCTCTCATCCCCCTAACACTTAACCTCCTCACTTGCCATCCAACATGTCCACACCTCACTGCTTCCGGCTGCCGACAAGTCAACATGTGTAATTGCTATGTGATTATGCAATTCCTAGTTGCGCAAGTGTACAGATATAATATAAGTACCCTCAACAAGGTTCGAACTAAGCATCAGTCGTCAAAGCTACCCACTATGGCAGGCAGCCACCCCACGACGGCCGCAAAAACAGGTCCTGAAATCTCCGTCAGTCACACAGGACTGTGGTAGGGGGGGACTCTAACTGCATCGCTGCTATTTTGAATAAATGATAACGCTGGAGTGGCCCGCGCCTATTAAACTAATTTATCCAGTTGTCGATAAATTCTTGAGTGAGGGGCCTGGGTGACTGCTAACACTTAGATAATATGATATAGATATAGACTCAGCAGCAACAAAGATCAAATTTTTTCAAGTGTAGAGACTAGGAAAGTAAGTGGCGTGGTTGTTCCTGTGATGGGGCCGTATCCACTCGTTAATTGTATTCGTGCGGCTGTGGAACTAGTCTTATGTCTGATTGACTTCAGCGTGCTGAGAACTGTCTGCTATTGGCTGAGCTGCCAGTAAGTTACACGACATCAGACAGACGAACGACGTTACAGCATGTAGCTGGCGAGTGTGCGGCAGCAGTTCGTGGTATAAGCGACTATTTGATTTCTGTATTCTTTCTCCGGTCGGTCACACATCAACATGTGAGTCTGCGTGTAGCAATAGTGCAATATTCTGATGTGCGCTGTAGTCGTGTCTAGTGTAGTTTTTGCAACACGTTAACAACGCGCTGCTTGCTCAAGGCGGTACTATCAGCCATTCATAAACTATAGCTGTGGTCACTTTCATGTATCTGACTAGTCGTCGGGTAGCGTTTCAAGGTATTGGATACTGATTATTCCATATGGAGGACTCTGACCATAAATATCACACATTTCCAACAGGTTCACAATCGTAGGCACAGTTACAGATACGCAGTGCATTAGTAGCCTTAACTTTGCCAGTATAACTAAAGTAGAAATAAATAAACCCTTTCAGACATACTTACAGTTTGAGGTGTTGCATACAAGAAATGTTATAATGCATGCTATACTAAAGCCGATACTAAACTAGTCCCGATGCCACTACTAGTCAGCTGCAAGCTTTGTGTTCAGCTGTACTAATTTAACACGTCCATTTGCGAATCAGATATTTGCAAGGAAGATAATTTACCATTGATTCTTGTGCAGTACATGAGCAGCCAAAAATAACACTCATGTGCGTTATGTACCTAATGGTGTACATTGGGTCTGAATGTAGTAGCCCCAGGCACGTGGTGGACGGTGAAATAATGTTGGTTTGTGAGCCGTCGTAACAAAAAACATAAACTGAAAAGTTAATATAAAGAAAGCAAAGATTGATAGGAGGTAAAAAACAGAGTTGTCGGCCAACAGGCCACGCGCTTGGCTAGAAGCCAGAAGACCGTGGCCAGTTTCCAGAACAAACCACTGACGTAACATTTAGGAGGGGAGGTATGCTGTGGACCCCGCCTTTGGGTGTGCCTTCGGAGAAGTGCAGTTTTAATTTTTACTTTGTTTGAGCATTTATTATTTAATTAGCATTTCCACACAGACGTTTTTCTTTCTATCGCAAGCCGCAACCGTTGTAAATGTAGTTTATTTGTATGTATTATTACAAAGTATAAGCACTTTGTTGCAAACTTTGCAGTACTGGTACATAGTCAATACCCGCAGCTCTCGACATGATATGGGCAAGGACAGAAATACTTAGCAAACTGCTTTCAGCTAGACTTCCAACACAGTTATTATCGACAATATTACGCTTCAACATTTTTATCTAATGTTTGTACGTGCATGTCTCAGTTAAAACAACATATCTATTGTTTGTACGTACATGTCTCAGTTAAAACAACATATCTAATGTTTGTACGTGCATGTCTCAGTTAAAACAACATATCTATTGTTTGTACGTACATGTCTCAGTTAAAACAACATATCTATTGTTTGTACGTACATGTCTCAGTTAAAACAACATATCTAATATTTGTACGTACATGTCTCAGTTAAAACAACATATCTAATGTTTGTACGTACATGTCTCAGTTAAAACTACATATCTAATGTTTGTACGTGCATGTCTCAGTTAAAACAACATATCTAATGTTTGTACGTGCATGTCTCAGTTAAAACAACATATCTAATGTTTGTACGTGCATGTCTCAGTTAAAACAACATATCTAATGTTTGTACGTACATGTCTCAGTTAAAACAACATATCTAATGTTTGTACGTACATGTCTCAGTTAAAACAACATATCTAATGTTTGTACGTACATGTCTCAGTTAAAACAACATATCTAATGTTTGTACGTACATGTCTCAGTTAAAACAACATAACTAAGCGATAAATCAACAGAGTTGGTTTAGTACGTTTAAGGACATATTAAAAATATAAATGTGCATCATATACTTATAAATGTATAATGAGCTGATTAAGTCTAGTGTTTACATTGTAGTGTTTATATCTTCGTGAAGAGAAGCACAAAAATTAATAGAGAACAAAATTTGCGTACACGGTTTTGTAAAATCTATTTTAACACCAGTGCCCCCCCCCCCCCACAACCGGGAGATAGCTGACGGACGATTAGTCTTCCACCTCAGAGAACCAGGTTCGATTCCCGGAGGAGTGGTCATGGATTTTTGTGTGAGAGAAAAGTGGCGGACTTTATCAATATCAGTTAATTTTTCCAGGGGCAACTCCGTCCGTTTCTTCCATTATCGGATTTCAACGCCGCTCCATCTCCACCTCATTATGTACCGTCGGCGTTCAAAATCTCAGTAGTCAGCAGTGGCCCAATTATGAAAATTAGTGTAGAAATAAAATTATAACATTATATAGTATGGAAATGTTTCCATCCTAAGTTATTTTCTGCTTTACCGCACAAAGTTCCTCATGTAGCACATGTTTACTCTTCCTAACAATTGGCGTTATAAGACGGCACTAAGCTAGACTGCACACACTCGAGCAGAGGTCACGTGTACTGTACTGTGTATTGGGAACAACTCACTCTCCCGGCCACATGGAGTGAGGCCACTAGAGTGATGAGTGTTTACTATTGGTTGCGAGTCCTGCAGGGCCTCACGGTCGAGCTCAACTACAACAAAACACACATGAAAGTAACACATGATTGTATACAGTCTACCTACACACTACATTATAATGCGAAATTATACGATTTTATTCCACACACGCCAACACGCCATTTTCATGTCTTTACATTCCCTCATTCGGCTTGTCCTGCAGGAATGCACACACACACACACACACACACACACACACTCAGATATATATATAATGTGTGTGTGTGGGTGAATGTGTGTGTGTGCTATCAAAACTGTGTACTCTATGTTAAAGGCAGCAAGTGCTAATGACGCTGTGGACTAGATTCTCCCACAGTGAAGGCGCTGTCAGCTGCCGCATACAGAGAGTGGACTATCGAGAACACTTAGTCTCCAACGTGTCATGTCACGAACACACTGACTCACGGGTTAAGTGATTCGACTGCCAAATTTATATTATTGGTTCACATTCCTGCAGGACAAGCCGAATGAGAGAATGTAAAGACATGAAAATGGCTTATATGTTAACGGCTTCTAGTCTGGTTGAGTGCATTGTAATTTATACTTCACACTGGGGTGTACGATGCAGCAGATATCTACTGCTTATCGTCTGGTTACATCCACAGTGAGAGGTCGGGACTGGGATTGTATTTCTGTGTGGTTATCGTTGGCTCTCACTATGCCAGTTAGTAAGTTATTTACACGACACTAATTGCTTGACATAAAACAGTAAAACTATACAACCGAGTGTTCTAAATATCTTGAATAACATGTAGAAGTTAAAAAATGTTCCAAATATATAAAACATTTTTTTTTCAACTATAACTAATTCGAACCCAGTGTGCACAAGTTTTGTACATAAAGCGTAAGAAGGTTATATTTTATTAGTACTGTAAAGAGCGAGGAATGGGTATCAAATGACCTACCTGCTCTCTATACCTACCTCTTCTCTATACCTACCTCTTCTCTATACCTACATGCTCTATATAAATAGCTGCTTTCTATAACCACCTTCTCTCGATACCTTTCTGCTCTCTTTACCTACTTTCTTTCTATACCTACTTGCTCTCTGTACCTACTTGCTCTCTATATACCTACCTGCTCTCTATACCTACATGGTCTCTATACCTACTTGCTCTCTATATACCTACCTGCTCTCTATACTTACATGGTCTCTATACCTACCTGCTCTCTGTACCTACCATATTTACCCACCTGCTCTCTATACCTACCTGCTTTCTATACCCACCTTCTCGCTATACTTGTTATCTATACCTATGTGCTCTCCATATGTAACTGCTCTCAATACCTACCTGCTCTCTATACCTATCTGCTTTCTATACTTACCGTCTCTCTATACCTATCTGCTCTTTACATACTTGCTCTGTATACCAACTTGCTCTCTATATGACTACCTGTTCTATACCTACCTTCTCTTTTTACCTACCTGGTCTCTAGACCTACCGACTCTATATACATACCTGCTCTTTAAACCTACTTACTCTACAAACCTACCTGCTCTCTATATCTAACTGATATCTATAACTACCTGCTCCTATACCTACCGGCTATTTATACGTACCTGCTCTCGATATGCCTACTTACTCTCTATACCTACCTGGTCTCTGTACCTACTTGCTGTCTATACCTACCTGCTCTCTATACTTACCTACTCTATATACTTACTTGCTCTCTATATCTACCTGCTCTCTGTACCTACCTTCTTCTGTATATCTACTTGATCTATATATCTATCTACTCTCCATACATGCCTGCTCTCTATTCTTACCTGCTCTGTATACCTACCTGCTTTCTGTACCTACATGCTTTCTGTACCTATCTCCTAGCTATATATAACTGCTCTCTATACTGAACTGCTCTATATACCTACCTGCTCTTTATACATACATACTTTCTGTACCTACCTGCACTGTGGCTATGCTCAGGATGTCGTGGTTTCGTTTTCTGTTTTTCGTGCTCTGGTGATGGTACATGCACCTTCCAGTTGTTCGCTCATAGGCTAAGATTTCGATTGGGAAACAAAAGGGAAAACTATTACTAGAATTTCTATTGCAGTAAAAATATGTTGGAAATTTTACAACAATCACATATATCAGTGATTAGAGTGTTTTCCACTGAAAGAACAGGCAACAACACATTTTTAGTATAAGGCCGAAAAGATATTTAGTCACCCAAAAAATATTTTGTTCTGTATATAAAACTTGAAGACCAACAAATAATTAATGTTCCTTTAATTAAATTCATGATTGAATTATCAATACCTCTGTGTTGGGCCGAAATAAATTAGTCTGCCAAAATATCTATTTGGTTGAATTATATGTGTATAAATGTTTGGTTATTCATTTGTTTGCCTTCGTTCGAAAATAAAGCTCCAAAGTTCGTGTGTATTTTTTGTGGCAAGTAGAATTGTTACAGTGTTTTTTGGTACTAGTGATGTTTAATAGCGGTATAAACATCCGAATAAAACAAGTTCAACAGTAAACTAAAGAGGAATGCTTCTAAGACTTGAAACATTTATTTGCACACGTGGTCCAGCATTTTAAATGCATGTATCTAAAAAAAAAAAAATCCGATTTTCATGTGTATAGTCCATTCCCAACTGGAAGAGACTTTTGAAAACGAACCTTTGAAAATCACTGAATGCATAACATGTGAACCTGTTTTTTCAATAATCTGTATTCCACAAATATATAACACTACGGTTAAAATTAGAGTACTGTATTATTGAATAAATGAAACTTTACCTTAGTATCTTCTATAACTTGTAATATTAATTTCGTATTAAATATAAATTAACAACAGCGAGAGCAGCGACATGTTGGCAACGGCCGGTAAGAAATAGTTCACAGTTAAAATATCATTTGAACGTAGTTTTTTAGTATGCTATTTGTAATTTAAACGGGGCCTATTGAAGTATTTAAATATTTAGGTAGTCCCGATGACAACATATTTCATTTTTACAGTTTAAAGCAACAGCGCAAAATATCGTGCGTAGGCCGTAGTGACATTGTGTTTGTTTTATCGAGTGAGGAAGCAACTTTCGGCTGTGCGATGGTTGTCGCTCCCACTCTCTTCCTTTGTCTCTCTCACTCTCGGGAAGTTTCTCATATATTATACATGTTTTCAATTGTAGCATATTTCATACTTATTACAGAAAAATAATTATTTTTTAATTTGTAACTTACAACTGAAAAGAGATTTTTAGGCAATACTGAAGTTAAGCCTAGACGGCGATGTGAAATTTCTTTTAGGTGTAATCACGCCACCGAAAAGTGTTTTTAGAGAATGGGAGAAGGAAATTCTGTACAGGAAAGTGTCGCAAAAGAGGTAGTGAATCTGGGGAAAGGGGTGCCGCAGGCAAATTGGGATTTTTAGAATATTTTTGGGTGATTTTTGGGTTCAAGGTCAAAGGTCAAGGTCACCTTGATACAATTTGGTGAACAAAATGGCTAACTGCACCAAGATGGCTGATGATTATGTCTGACTTCGGACCACGAACCCCATGAATCGATTTAGCATCCACTATCACTATAAAGCCAATATGGCAGCCACTGACCTGCCCTCGTAATTGAATCAAATCAAATAAAAAAAAACCTCATCCTTCCGATGGATCGAAAAGTGCCCCAGTTTTTGCAACTGGGGTGATTGGTATTTTTTTGAGGGAGAAACGGAAAATCTTGAGGGGAAAAGGGGAAATTTTGAGGGAAAAATGGCCGCCGGGTGTCCCGAATGACGGAGCATGAACAGCTGTACCGCCCCACCACCCCACACCCGTGCGCCAGACTTCCCTATATGCAGACCTCCCGTGGCGCAGTCGGTTGGTGCACCATCGATCTGGGGCGCGGGGGGCTCTGGGTTCGAATCCCAGGTAAGGCATGGATGTTAATTCAAGTTAGGTTATAAGTAAGTCAGTAAACCATCCCCTGCTAAGCATTCAAACACAAAACCGGAGGACGTTAAATAAAATAAAAACAGATAAAATATATTTCATATCATTCTACTCTGGTTTCATTTTACGGGGTTTTCGCTGTTTACTTGTATCCGCAATTTAACGACAAGACTATGCAACCTTGTGTTGTTGGACATTTCTTTAATGACAAGACTATGTAACCTTGTGTTGTTGGACATTTCTTTAATGACAAGACTATGTAAACTTGTGTTGTTGGACATTTCTTTAATGACAAGACTATGTAACCTTGTGTTGTTGGACATTTCTTTAATGACAAGACTATGTAACCTTGTGTTGTTGGACATTTCTTTAATGACAAGACTATGTAACCTTGTGTTGTTGCACATTTATTTAATGACAAGACTATGTAACCTTGTGTTGTTGGACATTCCTTTAATGATGAAGTAACACAAAATATTTTGCTCTTAGTACAACTTTTGGCTGTGGCAATATTGTGTAGAGGATTTGTTAACATTAACACTTCAACACTATGTTTGCAATATAGTAATATAATGCCGTGTAAATGGTTAATATTAAGTAACTTTGTCACAAAATTTTTAATTTTGCTACAACATAAACGATAACGAAATACCTCAATAGTATTTATTTGTAGCAGCTGTTATTTGTGTACTAATCTGATAACAATGTTTCTAAATACAGGATGGTCGTGAACTACAGGTTCACACTGTGAGATGATTCCCTATGCGAAATGGATGGAAAAAATTTATACGAACAATGTTGTATAGTCCATTCACGTTTACTTCGGCCTTTTAGAATCGAGCCTTTGAATAATCACCCTAGGCGTAACGTGTCAACCTGTTGTGTTCAATCCACAATTATATTATCCCGTGATTAACGTTGAAGTACTGTGTTCTTGAATATATTAATACTCTTGTTAGTATCTTCTATAACTTGTAATATTCATTTCGTATTAAATACGGATTAACAACAGCGAGAGCAGCGATTTGTTGGTAACGGCCGGTAAGAAATAATTCACAGTTACAATATTATTTAACCTTAATTTTATGTATTCTATTTGTAAATTGAACGTTGCCAATTGATATATTTGTATTGTTAGGTAGCACTGACGGAAACACATTTTATTGTTGCAGTTAAAAATATCAGTGCAAATACCGTGCCTAGGCTGCGGTCTAGTGACAGTTTATTTTCAGTCCGAAACAAAGGTTCAGTACGAAGCAGAGCTTGCCGCTCTCTCTCTCTCTCTCTCTCTCTCTCTCTCTCTCTCTCTCTCTCTCTCGGGAAGTTCGTACCACCTGTGTAGCAGGAAAGGTACACATTTAGTTATTATTAATTTCAGCATATTTCATACTAATTAGAGCAACAATAGTTGTGTTTGAAACTGTAATTTACAACTGAAACGAGATGTTATTGTTTAAATACCTATTATATGTTATTTAGATTCGACAGCGCGACGCTTACAAATCCAGCGGGTTGGCGGAAGTGGTGTGAAAAGAGAATGTAGAACTTTATCAGCTTTCCATGTGGATAGGAGAGTCTGGAATGTGATCAGATTCCACGCGCTTGTCCCAATATGGCGGGTGATTATACACAGCATTTATAAACGACTGGCAGAGATGTCGCGACATTGCAATGACACGGCGTGTTTGAGAACGATGCGTCAAGTTCGTACTCGTGTTTTTAAACATCCTAGGCAAGTTACAATGTTGTTTTAAAAATGTGTTTCCACGGCGAGGTTAAATGTGTTGTGATCGTTGAAAGGGCGTGGTGGCTGAATTGTAATTGTCACATAGGCCAGGTGTGTGTGTGGATTTTAAATATGTGCAAAATTTATACGTTTTAACCATGAACTGGTGTTATGACGAAGTGATAATGGAAATTCATGTCTGTTTGCCACAACATTGTACCTTTGCGCTAGGTGTTTGAAACACAGTTGTGTAACGAGCTTACGTCTCTGTGACTTTACGGTGGCTCTATGTTAAATACTACTGTTGTTTCCGCCACAGTTGTAACAAACACCGTCGTGGCAAAATATTAATGTGCATAATGTTGATTGTGCTATATCGTGTGTAACAAATAGTTATAAAGCCGACTTAAATGTTGTTATAGGACTAAATTGTGAACATTCGTAGGAAATTGTCTCTGCAATATGACAGCATTCTTGGAACAACTGTAAACAGCAACCAACTCATATGACAGTTATAAAAGTAGAAATCACATTGCAGTGTTAATGTTTACGTGTAGTGGAAGGATACGTAATCAGTAACCAAAAGTAGATATTTTTCAGGGCTTCAGAAATGGCCGAAGTTATCGTGGATCAACTATACAGTAACTCGTAAGGTAGGTAGCCATCCTTGAAAACCGCTATATCAAATGGTTCTACCGGAAAATAATGAAACATACATGAAATGAAAGAGCCATTCTGTAAATGTTGTTTTCTTTAACCAAGACATGAAACCTGCGAACCGTTGTGGAGTACTATCATCCCCGTACAGTGAGAAAACAGGTGGTAATATGTTAGTATCCTACAAATGTGTGTGTAATTCATGCGTATTTCTTTAAGACGTCATAATCATACGTACAGTATGTTAATGCACAAATAACATTACCTTGATGTAACACTATCAGGCGAATAGTTTGCTAGAAAACAGACGAAGTTTGCAAGGGTACCCTTGGTTCCCTGCCAGATGCGCAACCGACAATCAAGGCAGGTCGTACTACGCAACGAGACAGTTGAACGCGCAGCTGTGAGTTTGCAACTCTAACGTATGTGATAGGGTGACATTGCACTGTTGCGATGCCACATGGAGAGATAGCACACGTGCGCAGTAATGGCGGATCTCGTGTATGGTGCCGCGGGTGGTAACACAAGAGCAGCACGACTGTATGAATAGACCTTTACAAACAGATGCCATCCAGATCCACGTCTGTGGACTGACAGATGCCATCCAGGTCCACGTCTGTGGACTGACTGTTGCGCTAGACCGGAATATTTACAGCGAACAGGTGTGACATCGGCGTGTGATACGCGATGCCCGGACAGCCAGGTTTTAGGAAGAAGTGTTGGATCCCTTCGCTGACTCGCCAAGTAGCACACGTGGAATCGCTTGCACAATGCATGCGAACCACCTAAGTGTGTCGAGGGTTCTGCACGAACAGCAACACACATATCATCGTGAAAAGGTGCTAACGTTACACCCAGTTGATTTCCAACCACGTGTCAATTTCGCTCGCTGGTTTCTACATCACGGCGCAAACGAACCTCGCTTAAAGCGCTACATTCTGTGGACAGGTGAGCTGCTTTCACGCTTGATGGCTTTTTCAACAGTAGAAGCAGTCACGTTTGGAACGAAGTAAACCCATATGCAATGGTTGGACAACGCCATAAAGTGACATTTACTGTTAACATCTGAGTCGTCATGGTCGGCGACAGCCTCGGTAGACCGCACTTCTTGCCGCCACATTCGACTGGCAACCTTTATCAAGACTTGTTATAGAACATACTGCCCGTTCTGTTGGAGGAAGTGGATTTACACACACGCTGGCGTATGTGGTACCAGCACCACATACGCCGGCGTGTGTGGTACAAGCACGATGGAGCCCCTGCACACTCCAGTTTGGAAGCTCGTCACCACATCACCGCCACTTTAGCTGAGAGTTGGAGAGGCAGAGGCGTGCTAGTGAGGTGGCCACCACGTTCCCCAGACCTGAAGCCACCTGTGGGCTCATCTCAAGACACAGGTATACGAGATACTGGTCAACACAATAGCTGAACTTCTCGCCCGGATTTCTGATGCCTTTACAATTATTCGCAAAAACGCCACTCTTCTTTTCCCGTGACAGACAGTCGAGTGTGTGGCGTCGTTTCTGTATCGAAGCTGGTAGCCGCTTCTTTAAACAGTTTGTGTAAAACACACACACGGATGATTTGCAAGGCACGTTCTACGGTCTTCCGTTTTGAATGACAAGTATCCGCAGAGCCTGTACTGTACGAACACGCTGTCCTGTCTTTATTACGTGCATCCACACGCAGCAGTCAAACCGTGTTTGTACGCATTTTCAGTTTCTAGAGGGTTGCATACCTGACAGGCAACCATGTACACCCTTACAATCTTTATCCGTTGTCTCGAACACTATTCGCTTTAGAGTGTAACATCAAGGTAATGTGTTTCCGTACAAAATACCCGAGGGTTACAGACACGTTAGTAGGATAGTAACATACTACCCTCTAGTGTCTCAATGTAGGGGATGATAGCACGCCACAACTGTACGTATTCTTCAGATCTTAGTTAAAGGAAACCTTATTCACAGAATGGCTCTTTCATTTCATGTAGATATCATTATTTACCGGTAAAACAGTTTGAAATAGCGATTATGAAGTGTGGTTACACCCCTTGCGTGTTGCGCTACTTACTCTTACTCGTGTTCGTATAATGTTTTCTATCACACTTTCATAGGGAATCACTTCACAGCGTTTGTACCTGTAGTTCAGGATCATCTTCTACACTTATTTCTAATAATGGACTTTGTGTGCAATTAAATATTTAAAGTTTGCAGCTTTACTTTTTAGTTTCCTCCTAAACATGTTTAATGAAGTTGTTTATATAATGGAATATTAAGCATTAATAAATGCACTAACAAACACGGTTACTATCCTAATTTTAAAAAATAATATGAAGAAACTCTCGAGCTGTTTTTTCGAAAGAAGATAATAAAATTAGTGGCCAAACAAACATATACAGTTGATTCAACTAAATATTTCGTTGACAATCTAATTTCCTTTAGCCCAACACAGACGTTTTGTTACTCCAAGCGAGTATTTTATTAGAAGAACTAAATTAATGTTGTTACTTTTTAAGATTTGTTAACTCATTAAAATGTTTAGTTGAGTAAACAAATTATATTTCTGGGCCTAAACAAACAAATGTTTAGTAGGGCGGAACAAACCTTGGTCTCAGTTCGTGTAGCTACGAGGATGCCGTGAGTGAGTAGCGTCCGAACTATGTGACGAAGTTATTGGTGTGTCAGCTTACAAAGGGGGCGGGCGGTTCCGGGTTCGAAGTCAGGTTAAAACACACGTGTAAGTTTGTTTTCGTCTTAACTGTACTACATTAATCACTCTACCGGGGAAAGTGCCGTCTTAACTGTACTACATTAATCACTCTACCGGGGGAAAGTGCCGTCTTAACTGTACTACATTAATCACTCTACCGGGGGAAAGTGCCGTCTTACTGTATCAGTTCGTAACATGTCGAATTAAAATTCAGCCAAATTCGAAAAATAAATAAATAAATAAATAAATTATCAGTCACAGAAATAATTTTACATCAGCACAGTAATACCTGACATGTTTGAAAAGTGAAATTTCTGGGTGTATCTTGCGGAACTGGCGATTTCTAGAAACGGAATAGAAATGTGTTCTAGATAGTGGCTCCGCTGTGGCTGTTGGGCGTTAACTGGCTTTTCGATGTAGCCTCCTCAATGCGTTGCGGCCTTGACAGAACAAATGCGCGGGTTTTTGTGGGCGAAGCAGTTAGTTCGCTGGCATTGTGTCTCACACTGGGCTGGGCGCGGTGTGGTAATGTTAGATACGCAGATCAGGTCATCAGCATGACCTTGGCCCCGTGCGAACACCAGCTACGGCATATCACTTCTACACTCTCCAGTGAAGCCGCGGTGGTTTAGTGGGCAGACCACTCGCCTCCCACCAAGTCGAACCTCTTACTATTCCCAGCGGGGTCGCCTCCGGATTTTCGCAAGTGGGAACCTTGCCGAACGATTGGTGGGATTTCTCGGTGATCTCCCGTTTCCCCCGCGCTTGCATTCAGGTGCCGCTCAATCTCACGTCACTTCACTTTCATTGGCTCTCAAGACTTCGATGTTAAGAGCCAACTCGCAGTTTCACTTGCTCTCTGCAGTGGAAGTTCGCTGCCGACTGCTGGAGCTCTGGAGGCTCCGCGAACAAAGAAGGTCACGTGTTTGTCACAAAAATAATATCCACCACTAGTTGCATCGCAAAACAGTTGCTTCAGATCCACGTTCGCTATTCGATCATTTTTAACATTTGTGGGTCTGTGAATCACTGACGTCTATTACTGGACTAACTAAATTCTGATTGGCCCACTCAAGTAAACGGTAACCTCTCTCAAAGACACGCGGCCATTAACCAAAGTAAGTTGCAAGTGTGCATGTAGGTTATTGAGGTGTAGCCTGCGTGTAGAACTTTTCGTTAAAACAGGCGATCCTGTATCGTGCCCATTCCTGATTTACTACCCGAGGTTCTAGGATCATACCTTGTGTCTGATTGGATACTCCATGCTGTGAAAGGTTCCCTATTGGTTAGGCAGCAGGCTAGCGAGCAGGTTACAATGATGGGCGTTGCTCCGACATGTTGGTGGCAAGTGTGGCGGCTGTAGACTACAGAATATGTAACTTTTTCACCGCTCTATTCTTATGTACTAGGTACTCTGTTATATCACAAACAATCGTTGGTAGTGTAAAATAGTTTGTTCTAGAACAACATATTTCACAAACAGCACTGAGGTTCCGCTGCTTACAGCGCACTCGACAGTGCACTTTTTGTCTCGATGGTGAGCTGTCGACAAGCTGAACTAATTTTCAATAATTGTTTTAATTAACCCGGGTAAATATTTTATTCCTAATGCCATGTTTATTCTTGCTTTCGATTATCATGAATGGGATTATTATTTATCTGGGTTACATTCTACTCGTACCTAGAAGTTTGTTCTTGCCTCTTGTTATGATAAATGGATTTCCTTACTAGATCTACGATCGGTACTAGTTCCCCCCCCCCCCCTCCTGCTCATGCGCATCCAACTATTTAATCTGTATATATTACTTAGATTATCTTCTGTACACCCGTTCACACATGGTGTTTTACAATTATGTAAATAATGCTCATGAATGTTTTTTTGCCAGTTGATGTATGCTGTGAGGCTCGTGGGGAATTGATTCATAAAGCAGTCCACTGGAGCAGGTTATCTAATCGACTATGCTCCATCTGTAAAGGTGACTTCAGGGTTAATTCTATAAAAAATTTTAAAGCCAACAATTCCATTAAGGAAATTTGAGAAAAACATCTTTGAAGAGCTGAGGGGGAAATATAATTACAAAAGTGACTGAGAAAATCGTATACCTGAATGAATGCATTTGAAACTAAATGAGGGAATTTGTAGCATATTGAGAAAACCCCGTCTGCCAAAGTGTAACACAATGTGGAGACAAGAAAGGGAAAGGGGAAATGGAATGACAAAAATACCTTTTCAGAGCCAGGTAAAAGAGCTCTTACTGCCCTAGCTACAAGAATGTTTCCGGCTGACCTTCTAGTTCTACAGCACCAAGTGGTTTAGCCCACCAACTTTTACTTGTAACAAAAATATTTTATCGCACAAAACAGATTACTACTTCGACTGGGGAAACAACATGTTGCTGATAAAGGATCAACATGCTTTATGCAAGCATAAACACCTTTGAAAGTTCAATATGAGATAGTACTTGTTTACAATACAAATTGGAACAAATTATTAGTTAATATAAAATGTTTAACTTAAACAAGACTATTATATTTTCATATACACTATTGTAGCCAAAAATATTGGGTTGGTAGCTCTAAAAGTTTTCTCAGTCATATTGGTGCCCAACAGTGAAATGAGAAAGTCAAGTTTCTCACTTAAATACAGTTTTCAGCTGGCTTCCTTGTCGAGCTCAAGATATATGTTATGTTTATGCTATGTTTAAAATTCTACCTACCTTTGAATAAACAAAAGCTCATGAATATTTTTTTTGTTAAGGAGTAATAAGTTTTAACTCTTGATCGATTGTTAGTAGTATTGAAAAGATGACATATATACACAACAGTATAGGATATTTTTACATTTTTAAAATAATTATTGGTGTATATGTGGAATAAAACTTGTTTCATAAATAATAATTTGATATAAGTTTGAGTATTTTTTATTTGTTCTGTGTATTTTCTAGCATAATGGAAGCTGTAAAGTAATTATAAATTTTATTAAGTAGAAAACCAAATATTACTCGAGAGTTTGCATTCAGGTAGGAAGGCGTTTTCGCCTTGGTATGGTCGACAAGTTAAGTTGTTGACCTGAGCTGAACACTAGTAAGGGGACTCTGTGCGACCTTGGCTGTGTGCTTCATGAAAAGCAATGCTAGAGACATCTACAGGACATTGTAAAGATAAAGTGTTTTTAGGACTCAGGCATAGACCCTCTGATATCTCAGTTTTGTGGTTGGTAGCATTGAAAAAACATTGGAGTTAAAACATTTATAGCTTATGAGTTTGGGTAAGGTTTGTTTGATAGTACTGATAGGCTTCTACATCTGTAAACGTAATGGTTTTTACAAGTCTTGAGATATTTTCAAAGACTCTAAGTCTAGCATTTTGAAGCGAGTATCAATTATTCAGCTTGCAATTTTGGTTCAGAAATAATTGTTGCTATTCACATAGGTTTAAGAATTTTACAACAGCATTAGTTATGTTACTTTTAACCAAGGATAATGTTTTTTATTTATTAGGAACACAAATACACTTTTAAAGGAAACAGGTAAATAAATGTAGGAATTCATTAATTTTAAGACATATTACTGACAAAAATATATACACAGTATGTTTCACAAAAAAATTAAAAAAAGTATAGGATTTTAAGAAACATACACAAGTAAGTACAACAGTTTACAAAATATATGCACATCACTAAACAACTAAAAATAGGAGGTTACAAAAATGATAGTGCAAGCAGGTATAGGGTGGTTCACAAGCATAAGTACCAAAAAATGGTAATACTGGTTATACATTATTCCTCAAAATCATTTCACAAAACATACTTTATTCCTTTAAAAAAACCTGTTTATTCCACAAAAAAAACTTATTTATTCCTCAAAAAACCTGATTTATTCTTCAATTAGCACTCCAGCCAAATTCAAATGACTTAATTGGTTTGAGAAAATCGTAATACTTCAAATTGAAATATTCCTATCATGCAATGTTTACTTGAAATAATAATAATTTTTTGGTCAAATACTAGGGTTAACTAAATTTATTATCATTCTTCTCAGGTGTTAGCAGATAATACTTCATTCTATGTAACCTCGTTCCTTAAGTGCTCTTATTATCAAAACCATCTCTTTTATTCTGGAATATTCCCTGTGTTTTTTAAGCTTCAACAAATATCTATGTCTGTCTACTAGCTCGTTGGAGTCTTTGGGAATTAGGTAATCAGTATATGCAATGTATTCTGCCTTCTTTACATCACTTCTGTAAGACAACACGTTGGTGCAATCATCACTTTTGTCTTCACCTGATATTTCATCTTAAATATCGACTCTACTTTGCTTTGAAGGAGCTATTTCATTACCGACATTAGTCTTCGCAGGTATTGGTGCTAAATTTTGTTGAAAATCATTACGTTCAAGAGTTACTGTATATTGCATACAATCCAATTCTATTTTATTACTTGTATTCAGGTTAATTCCCTCCCCTTCTGTGTTATTATGTAGTGTAGATGGTACATTTCATTTCATAGGAGGAAAATTATTATTTTTTGACAGATCTTTAAATGGCGATTAAAATTATCAGTTCGTGCTAACTGGCTAAAACAGTCTTTACAGTTAAGAATGACCCGATATGCATTCTTAAAACATTCACTATTCTCATGTCTACGAGCATTGTAGGCGACCGTATATATTTTCCTCCAGTATTTGCAGTGTAGTTTATTCGGTGATGACTCCATTGACATTAAGGTAGATTAAATGAATAATCTTTGGTGTGAGGAGAAAGTTTACTTCCGAATAGATGTTCACCTCACAATGCCATAAAGTCGACTAACTTTTTTCTGTATAAATGTGTGTTTTAAAAAGTAGCAGGTTTACTTAATAATGATACAAATGTCTTCCACTTTAATATTTGTATGTTAATTGCAGAAGTATGGTAGTAATTCGCCATGTGGTTAAATCTACATATGTTAGACGGAATACATATTTACTTGATATTCGATTAAAAAGAAAGATTAATTGAATTTTAGGAATGTAGAAGGGAGGGATGGGTTTGGGAATATTTTGTAGGGAATGTTGAAAGATTTTGTGCTAAATTTGAATTATTCTTCTTCTTACAGTAGGGAAATTTAATTTTCCCAAGGAAGTGAAACTTGTGTTAAAAATCTGGGTATGTTTTTATCAGTTTTAGTTTGTCCATCCAATTGTTACTTATAGTGAAACGTTGTCTGTGCATTTCGCATTGAGATGGCCTGCTCCTACGATGATTATTTGATTGTTTTGCTTAATAAATGTAATTATATCTATGCAGGATTTCATGTAGGTGATATATATATATATATATATATATATATATATATATTCATATTCTGGTCCATTACTTATTATTTTGTCATATTACAATTTTTCATTTCATTAATTTCTCTCTCTCTCTCTCACTTGGTTAATGTCAGGAGTTTAATTTAATTGGAAACAGTCGTTTTGTAATTGGACGTAATTCAAATTCACTTCTCTTTCCCGTAATTTCAACTCAGTCACCTAGCGACCGCGCTGCACATATCTAGTCATTCCTTCACTGACCTCAGCCGACCAGACGTGTTTCTCCTGCTTGTATGATTTCAGTACGTTTTTTTTAATTGTCTGTTAATTCAAGCAGTCTCAATTATATATTGATACGTGTTTTCATTTATATTATCATGTAAATCGTATTCAAATGTCTTTTCTTTCATTTCCGAGTTTTTCGCGTTGTTTCAAGCCATTGCTTCACTAACCTGAAGGCCGGACAGACGTATTTTGGGAGAGGTGCTTGTTTAATTTCCTACTTGTTTTCAAAGATACTTTCATTGTGATGTTTAGTCAAAGTAATGAAATTTATATTTTTCTAGGGACAATTTGTTTTTGGCTTCATTGTAGGTAGAACTCATTACTAAATTTCATTGTAACACCTGGAGAATCATGTAGTTGTGATCGTTTAGTCTGTCGTAAATTATATTGCTAACATACAGGATGGGTTAGTTAAATCACGTTGTAGACGAATTCATCTCTCTTTTCGTTTAATTGATTTTCATAACATAATTATTTCGTTAAATATGCCTTTTCGAACTCCCCCATTACCTCAGTCACCTGCCAGAAGCCGATTGTGCTGCACGTCTCTCAGTCGCATGTCAGACGAAATACCCTAAAAATTAAGATGTTTCACAATACCTATTGTATATACCTCTACCACAACACACGACCACCTCAATACCACGGCAGAGCTCCGAGCGTCAACATTTACCAGAGCTGCTCCCCAACCCAAAAAAAATTAAAAAATTAAGTGCCCAAACTACACACTTATCAATTCATACAAAAAATCCAATAAAAATATTTGATTTAACTTTTACCATCTAATTTATTTGATCAAACAATCACATTTTATCGGATTAGCATAAAGGATTAACAAAAAATTTTAATGTTTTAAAATCGGATTAATTTTTTTCGATCTAATTAAGATCGGATTAATCCAATTAATACAATCAATAAAATTGATAATCCGATTAATCATAAGTGAAGTGAAACCTTCACGCCCCTACTAATCATATCGTTTATAACTTAGTGTAACAAATTGTTATGCACACATGGAGTGGCAAGCTTTATTTACTCAGTGACAGAGGAGAATTTTACCATTCCGTTTTCAGATTAAGAATTCCGTTATACAAGTCATTATTTACAGATTTGTTACTTAATCGCAAGTTCTTTATAATATTTTTAACTGAAATAATTTAAAAACTGTATTTTTTTTTTTTAGGCACATAGCTCCCTTAACTAAAGGAAAAGATGTACAAACATTTTCGACTTATATCTTCGTAAATAATGAGTGCTGGAATTTGTCGGTGTTGAAAAACAAAAATCCTGTCTATATGTATAATTCTGAAAATGGATATCTACCTTGCAACTTTAGGTAGTTCTCTTTTTATATAGCAATAAACATGTTTAAGTTTTTCCACCACTGTTGCTGTTTACAGAGTTGACAAGAGTATAGTGAAAGATGGATGTCTGAGAAATTATTGTGTCGGTAGTGTTGTTTAGTAAGTCATAGTGAAGTGTTGTTGTGTAAGAATATCTGGTGTCATAGCCGTGTGTTATGTGTCGCAGGGCGATTGTCCAGCCTGGCTCGCAGACCGTGAAGGCTAGTCGCATGTGTTGACAGGCCTGTCTCTTCTCTCTCCGCTCTCCTGGTGTCAGATGTGTTGTTCAGTAAGTCATAGTGAAGTGTTGTTGTGTAAGAATGTCTGGTGTCATAGCCGTGTATTATGTGTCGCAGGGCGATTGTCCAGCCTGGCTCGCAGACCGTGAAGGCAAGTCGCATGAGTTGACAGGCCTGTCTCTTCTCTCTCCACTCTCCTGGTGTCAGATGTGTTGTTCAGTAAGTCATAGTGAAGTGTTGTTGTATAAGAATGTGTGGTGACATAGCAGGGTGTTATGTGTCGCAGGGTGAGTGGCCAGCATGGCTCGCAGACCGTGATGGCTAGTCGCAGGTGTTGACAGGCCTGTCTCTTCTCTCTCCGCTCTCCTGGTGTCAGATGTGTTGTTCAGTAAGTCATAGTGAAGTGTTGTTGTGTAAGAATGTCTGGTGAAATAGCCGTGTGCTATGTGTCGCAGGGCGATTGTCCAGCCTGGCTCGCAGACCATGAAGGCTAGTCGCAGGTGTTGACAGGCCTGTCTCTTCTCTCTCCGCTCTCCTGGTGTCAAATGTGTTGTTCATTAAGTCATAGTGAAGTGTTGTTGGGTAAGAATTTCTGGTGACATAGACGTGTGTTATGTGTCGCAGGGCGATTGTCCAGCCTGGCTCGCAGACCGTGAAGGCTAGTCGCAGGTTTTGACAGGCCTGTCTCTTCTCTCTCCGTTCTCCTGGTGTCAGATGTGTTGTTCAGTAAGTCATACTGAAGTGTTTTTGTGTAAGAATGTCTGGTGACATAGCCGTGTGTTACGTGTCGCAGGGCGATTGTCCAGCCTGGCTCGCAAACCGTGAAGGTTGGTCGCAGGTGTTGACAGGCCTGTCTCTTCTCTCTCCGCTCTCCTGGTGTCAGATGTGTTGTTCAGTAAGTCATAGTGAAGTGTTGTTGTGTAAGAATGTGTGGTGACATAGCAGGGTGTTATGTGTTGCATTGTGAGTGGCCTGCATGGCTCGCAGACCGTGAAGGCTAGTCGCAGGTGTTGACTGGCCTGTCTCTTCTCTCTCCGCTCTCCTGTTGTCTGATGTGTTGTTTAGTAAGTCATAGTGAAGTGTTGTTGGGTAAGAATGTGTGATGACATAGCCGTGTGTTATGTGTCGCAGGGCGATTTTCCAGCCTGGCTCGCAGACCGTGAAGGCTAGTCGCAGGTTTTGACAGGCCTGTCTCTTACTCTCTCCGCTCTCCTGGTGTCAGATGTGTTGTTCAGTAAGTCATAGAGAAGTGTTGTTGTGTAAGAATGTCTGGTGACATAGCAGTGTGTTATGTGTCGAAGGGCGAGTGGCCAGCGTGGCTCGTAGACCGTGAAGGCTAGTCGCAGTTGTTGACAGGCCTGTCTCTTCTCTCTCCGCTCTCCTGGTGACAGATGTGTTGTTCAGTAAGTCATAGTGAAGTGTTGTTGTGTAAGAATATCTGGTGACATAGCCGTGTGTTATGTGTCGCAGGGCGATTGTCCAGCCTGGCTCGCAGACCGTGAAGGCTAGTCGCAGGTTTTGACAGGCCTGTCTCTTCTCTCTCCGCTCTCCTGGTGTCTGATGTGTTGTTCAGTAAGTCATAGTGAAGTGTTGTTGTGTTAGAATGTCTGGTCACATAGCCGTGTGTTATGTGTCGCAGGTGAGTGGCCACCTGGCTCGCAAACCGTGAAGGCTAGTCGCAGGTGTTGACAGGCCTGTCTCTTCTCTCTTCGCTCTCCTGGTGTCAGATGTGTTTTTCAGTAAGTCATAGTGAAGTGTTGTTGTGTAAGAATATCTGGTGACATAGCCGTGGTTATGTGTCGCAGGGCGATTGTCCAGCCTGGCTCGCAGACCGTGAAGGCTAGTCGCTGGTGTTGACAGGCCTGTCTCTTCTCACTCCGCTGTCCTGGTGTCAGATGTGTTGTTCAGTAAGTCATAGTGAAGTGTTGTTGTGTAAGAATGTGTGGTGACATAGCAGGGGTTATGTGTCGCAGGGTGAGTGGCCAGCATGGCTCGCAGACCGTGAAGGCTAGTCTCAATTGTTTACAGGCTGTCTCTTCTCTCTCCGCTGTCCTGGTGTCAGATGTGTTGTTCAGTAAGTCATAGTGAAGTGTTGTTGTGTAAGAATATCTGGTGACATAGCCGTGTGTTATGTGTCGCAGGGCGATTGTCCAGCCTGTCTCGCAGACCGTGAAGGCTAGTCGCAGGTTTTGACAGGCCTGTCTCTTCTCTCTCCGCTCTCCTGGTGTCTGATGTGTTGTTCAGTAAGTCATAGTGAAGTGTTGTTGTGTTAGAATGTCTGGTCACATAGCCGTGTGTTATGTGTCGCAGGGTGAGTGGCCAGCCTGGCTCGCAATCCGTGAAGGCTAGTCGCAGGTGTTGACAGGCCTGTCTCTTCTCTCTTCGCTCTCCTGGTGTCAGATGTGTTTTTCAGTAAGTCATAGTGAAGTGTTGTTGTGTAAGAATATCTGGTGACATAGCCGTGTGTTATGTGTCGCAGGGCGATTGTCCAGCCTGGCTCGCAGACCGTGAAGGCTAGTCGCTGGTGTTGATAGGCCTGTCTCTTCTCACTCCGCTGTCCTGGTGTCAGATGTGTTGTTCAGTAAGTCATAGTGAAGTGTTGTGTAAGAATGTGTGGTGACATAGCAGGGTGTTATGTGTCGCAGGGTGAGTGGCCAGCATGGCTCGCAGACCGTGAAGGTTAGTCGCAGATATTGACAGGCCTGTCTCTTCTCTCTCCGCTCTCCTGGTGTCAGATGTGTTGTTCAGTAAGTCATAGTGAAGTGTTGTTGTGTAAGAATGTGTGGTGACATAGCCGTTTGTTATGTGTCGCAGGGCGAGTGGCCAGCGTGGCTCGCAGACCGTGAAGGCTAGTCGCAGGTGTTGACAGGCCTGTCTCTTCTCTCTCCGCTCTCCTGGTGTCAGATGAGCCGCGCAGGCCCCTGCGGTGCCACAGATGGTGCCTGTGAGTACACTCTTCACCACTCTTAGTACGCTTTTCACTCTGCTCCCTCGCTCCTACCTGTCCTCACATTGGCTGAGAATAGCCAGTGTTATTCCATGCCTACCTAGCAGGGTGGCACTCTCTGCGAGTGTGTCGGTTATTGGCAGAGAGTGGCCCAGGTCTTATCTAATCGACCATGCACCATCTGCAAAGGTGACTTCAGGGTACACACACGTGCTAGACGTCTGTCTTGTCCTGAAATGAATTAGCGATATTTCCCTATCACTACACATTTATGGAGATGTGGAAATATCATACATTCATTTGAGCACAAGCCAGACTTTAAGCACATATACGTTTGACTTCTTTTTCAATTGGATCGCAGTTTTTAAGTCGCGCTCTGGACAAATTAGAGCCAGTTACTATCTTGCAAATAATATACGTCTCAGTCCCGTGCTACCTGGTCTGTAGTCAAACTGGAGCAGCATCAGCCAATGAACAACTAAGCTGAGGCTCGAGTGCACAAAGTATTGAGGAGTCTAGCTAGTGGCCAGAAAAATTTACGACATTTACGCGTCTCTGCCTGTATTGTTGTGACTGAAGTTCAACAGTATTCTTTGTAACAACGTCAGTTATTCTGTTTTTAAACCATGATGCCAGTGATCAAAGCTTCTAAGAAATTTGTTATTTGGCAAAGAATTTAGAAAGTTTCACTAAGTACTAAAAATTGCAATTACAACTTAAATATTTCCTTTGGTGTGCAGCAAGATTACTTTACTGTAAGGAAAACCAAAGCATTTTATTTGTTCGCTATAATAAATAATATTGCCACAAAATAAAATTGTTCAAAGAAAAATTATATACCAGGAGAGCTAAGTTTATTTAATATTTCTTTTGAATTAATGACGAATTTGTCCCTGTAAGCAAAACGTCATAGAAATGCTTTTATTTCCTTTACAGAAATATTTACAGGTATTTGACCGAGAAAGTATGCTGCTTGGTGAAAATCGTCCAGCTTTAACCAATAACCAGAGTGGAGCCAGGGAAACCAGAGTGGAGCGTGCTGCGTGGACTCACTAGCGTGGCGTGACGTCACTTGCACAACTGTACTTAACACTTCAAGGAATATGCTCAAATCCAGCTCAGGCAACTATATTATGATGGATTTCTTTGTCTTTGATGGAAAAACTATGATAAGCTTCTGTTACTTCACTGGATTTTATGTTGGTCTAACATGAACACTATATCATATCAGTTGTAATTTTTGTGATCAAATATTTAAATATTTGTTCATGTTAAGAAATGCGTGGTATAGACCGTATAACGTGTTGCAAGTGACAAGTCATTCGGCTGGGACGCAGTCAGCTCCCCAACTCAATGGCCGCCAGCAGTATGACGATCTTTCAACTTGTCGTCTTGACAAGCATGCATGGCGTAGCGTCGACCAATAGAACACTGGTAAGTGCGAATGTACATACCAATTTTCTATTGGTGTTCTTGTAATATAATGGGAGCCGCGGTGGTGTAGTGGTTAGTATGCTTGCCTGCTGCCCTGATGGACCGAGTTAACCCCCAGGTTGTCTTGGGCATCTGCTGTTTCCCCGCCCGTCCATTCCGGTGCTGCTCCATTCTCACTTCAATCACCCTCACCGGCTCTCAAGACCTGGCTGTTAAGCGCCGCCCTAATCTATTCACTCACACATTGTAATGAAATGTATAGGTGACTCACTACTGGCTTGTTGTAACTGCCACACATGAACAGGCGTCAAAGTGTAATAGTGATTGAACGTGAGTTAGAAAACAACCTGATACAGTTCACACCAATCGTTAGTGTTCCCTTCAACATCTCACGAGTATCTAAGTTTTGTATGTGCTGACTTTGTTTTCGACACCTGCCTCACATTCGGCATGTCGTGCAGCGACACCTGAAATATATCTCTCCGAGAGTGTAGGTAGGGCGTTGGGGTAAACCTTGGAGCTTTTTTTCGAATCAAAAATCCCCCCTATTTTCCATTCATCTGTTTATTACTCACCACACTACGCTGTAGAAAATAATAACCATTAGAAGCTTGATAAGGAGATTGTTTTTGGATAATTCAGGCAGACTAAGACTACTTGTAAAACATAAAACGTATTCTCTACGGGTTCCCGTAACGATTAAAGTCAACAATCATTGACTGCAACAAGAACGACCAGCCCCTGCTCGCGCTGCTAGAATACCTCAGTCGCCACTATGAATGTTGGGTTCTATAAAAATTAGCATTTTCTTCAGTGGTATCTGTAAACGATGGATTGTGACGCCTGTTTTTCGTGAAAGGATTGCTTGACTAGATCTAATCAAAAACACTTAGTTCAGATTTGCTTTCTTTGTTGGGTAGTTTTCATTTCTCCGCGTCTTATGCGGGGTCCACATCAATAAACCTTTTCGCCGAACGGGTTCAGCACAAATATTTTCGCCGCAAAGTAAAGATTATTTCCAGATAAATTATTACTTCGTGCGGCATGTATTGGTGCTCAAGTTATATAACCACAAACGTATGCTATTAAAACAACAGGTTCGTTTCGTTAGTTAACAGTTGTATTTAGAAATGTGAATGGAATTAAACAAAGAATCTGCTATTATTCTTATACAAAAATATGATGAACAAAGATTATTGTGGTATCCGAAAGACAAGTATAATTTTAATAAAATAAAGAAAAATTACGCATGGCAAGAGATAGCAGATTGGGTAAGAATGGGTGTTCAGGCGAGAAAAATCAAAAGGTATGAACACCTGAGGCAGGGGCAATCTAGATCAAAGGTATGCCGCTTTTATTGATATCAAAGGGTCAAAAAGATTGAAAGGTGTAATAAAATAGATTGAAAGAGTTAAATTTAATGAAAGGGTTAAATGTATTGAAAGTGTTAATTATTAAAATTGGTATGCGTTTGGTGCAAGAGTGCACTGAGTAAAATTTATTAGTTTCTCTCTTTCGTTGGGGAGCAGCTCTGGTACGTCCTCACCAATGGAGCTCTGGCACTCGATGAGGTGTGGCGTGTTGGGTACGGGGTGTGTGTGTGTGTGCATATATGTATCGTGAATTTTGTGCAAGAATGTCATAAGTGTGAATCTTTTTGGTTTTGTAGTGATATTGCTTGTAGACAGTGTCGGTAGATAGGCGCCTTTGAAAAATGCGATTTATTTGTTAGCAAACACAAGCCATTAAATAGACGATGACTGTTTCCGAATGCAATTAAATGTTCGAGAATTTCAGAGTTTTTAAACGAGTTCTTTGTTTGAATAAATAACACGAGAGAGAAGTATAACTACCTGGTCTCATAAAAAAAACATGTGCAAATATGTGAGTCTCCAGTGTGAAATTATTACATAATGGAAATCAATTAAATGTAAAGAGATGAATATGTCTACAACGTTATTTTACTACCCCGAGCTGTATGTTAGAAATATAATTTACATGAGAGAAATATAACGAAAAAACACAATAACGCCAGTCTCCAGTATAAAATTAATTAACGAATCGAAAAATGTCACTATAAATTAAATGACTAACGAACACAATAACAAGATATATGAAAAAATGACACTACTTGACACCTTTCGCCTATACCTGATATGATTTTAAAACATGTCCGTTTGGTCGGAAGATAGCTGAAGCAATGACTGGAGGGCATGACGTATGCCAGCTTATAAGCTGTTATATATGTAGAACTCGGTCGGAGGCTGACAGACGAATGAGGTTATAGCTAGTCGGAAAGAGATGCATATAGACAACTATGTGAATGAAACGAGAGTTGATCACACAACTAGGTGAATGTATATAAATTACACTATTTGAATTTAAAAAACATGTAAGGAAATCGCACCTCTCCCAAAACATGCCTGCCCGGCTGCTTGCTTAGTGAAGCACTGACTTGGATATAGGACTTACGTCAACTTTTAACCTACATTTGATTATAGACAGAGGTGAAAAACTCGGAAATTTTAATGAAATTACACACCGAATGTTTCCAAATGAAATAAACCAACAAAAGTCCATGAAAAAAATAATCTAAACACGTAATGAAATTGCACCTCACCCAAAACACATTTGTCCACCTCGGAGGCTGGTGAACCAATGAAGCGAACTTACATCGAGAGCATGGCTGTGTTGAAATTTATGAGAAAAACTCTGAATTCACTATTCGTCATACAACTATGAGAATGAAACGAGAGTTGAACACACAACTATATGAATGTATAAAAATAACACTACTTGATAAAAGTGAATTATTTGGAATAACGGACGTACTACAAAATTTTTCTGGTTAAGTCTGTGAAATTCATGGCACTACTTAGCGATATGACAATTGACAATCATACCAAGTTTCGTCGACCGGCACAGAAACGGGGTTTGCACAAAATCATTTTATTCCTGGTAAAATTCTTATATTAAAACGAGAAATGCAGCTGACACTCTCCGAAGCATGCTGGCCGACACCGGAAATCGGGAAACCTCGCTACCCCTTGGTCGCGTCACAAAGACTGCCATGCCTGGTGAATACGGGTATCCTAGACAAATGTTTGCAAAGAACTAACATGGCAGAAACCCGCAAGAACTGTTCGCGTCGAACATCACTGCACCACCTCCCCAACTCCTACATCCAAGTCTCCAAGGTCATGCAACAACATCCATGAGTGCGTCTTCGGCAATCTGTCCCCCTCCCCTCCAACACAGAGTTCGTTTTTTCGGAGGGCTGCTCCTTCCAAATATCCTGTCCACGTACCCTGGTATCGATCCAACACCCAACACTGCAAAAACCTGTTCAGCGGCAACCATCCCTCCACCTACATCAGCCAAGAACTGCCCCATCCAACACAACATGCTTCGCAAAATCTGCCCATGGCCCTCACAAGGTCAGAAAGCATTTTTCCGATGTCTGCCTTGTCGACGGAGGGCGCTGCAGAGCCCCAGCTATCGATTCAGGGCCACACAGCCCCCCCCCCCCCATCACCTTATACCAGCCATGAACGTGTTTCCAGAGAAATGCCCAGTCCACGCAGGTCCGGCCCTTCACCCCCACCACAGGGCGCACATTCTGCGACATGAGAACTGCCTCGGCGAGGAACGCAGGTTTCCTTCAAGTCCAAAGGGAGGCTTTTGGGCAAAATGTCGTGACGACTCCGTCCCTCAGGGCAGTAGCGGATTTTGAACAGTGCTAAACCCAAATTATTAGTTCACCAAAAACAGTTTTCAACTAAAGATATATTTGAACTTGTCTCCTGGAAAAAAAAAAGTCTGCTGAAAAACATCAATAATATTTTTACAATTGTTTCATTTTGATCGTGTTTAATCTATTAGTAACTTTTATCACTTTTCGAGAAAATTTTCTTAAAATCCTTAAACTTTTTAACAAAAACATTAAAACTTTTAACAAATTGAATGAACCTTTTTTAAAATCATTGAACTTTTTAGTAAGTTAATTTTAAGTCATTTCATTTTAAAAGTTTTTGGATAGCTGCGAGTGTAATAGAGAGAGTTAGAGAGCGTAACGACTCTCCCTCCCACTGGAGCACATGTAAGCCCATAGGATTTGCGTGATGAGCTACAGTTGGGGGAAGGGGTGGTTGTCAGGAAGGTGGGGAAAGTAGAGTGTGCTTAAACGGTGGTGCGCGGAGTAGACTGCAACAGTTTATTGAACCATTCTCTTATCTCATCCACTCATGGCCCAAAACTCCCGGCCCGCACTGTATTTTACGCTGCTCTGCACAGTAAATGTTACAGTGTTTATGTTAATACTAATTTCAACTATGACATGATGAGGGAATAAAGTGGTCTTATTTTTCTATGTTTTCAAAACAATGAGACACTTCAATTTGAATTATTGTGGTGTTGTAGCTATTGTAGACGGGATACTAAAGAAAATTTAGTTAGTTATTTAAAATGTGTGAGCATATGTGATCCAGTATTGAAATCATGCGTGCAGATCTTTATGTAAGCTATTCAGATTCTGAATTGCAGACACAAAGACAGTCTACAGCAAGCTGTCAAGACAGTGTCCCTTTGTCTAAGCAGTCAGGAGGTAATCTACTGGAAGACAATATCTACCTAAGTGATTCGAGCATGGATTAACTTATGGAGAGATTGTCAGCACCAAAAGGTCAGAACGTGTCTGCTTCCCACAAACATGACTAGATTGATCTTTTAAATGATGTCTTATTTCTGTAAGACTTGGAAGATTCTGGTTATTCAGAGAGTGTTCAGTCCATTTCACAACCAACTTTCGCGCAGAAACTTTGCTAGACCTAACATATGAGTCATGGCTACGGCATTCGCAGGAAGACTAAATGATCCATGGATACTAAATGATAGGTTCGACAGTGATGAGGACTTTTCTAGTTTTTTCCATAAGTGTAAGGTCCCTTTATTATGCTTAATAATGGCATTACCGAGACCAATTAGAGTTCCAGTTACCAAAGCAGGTAAGTATTTGAAATCCATCATAGCAGAAGAAGGCATTACAGAAACGTTTTTCTTTTAAAAACATGACATTGCGGTTTGTTTGACTGAATTTGTTTCAGTGGTACAGATTTTATGGACGATTTTGTTTACAAGGTGACAGACTATGAATATTTCTGCCAAGCATTAGTGATCTAGTATTACCCAAGCCTGGCGCATTCAAAGTTTTAACCTTGCGCGGGTTGCAATATTGACTTTTAGATATGGGGTAGGGCTACGATGCCATCGCCTGATAAGGGGTCGGTGCGATAAGATATTGCACGTTTATTTGGAAACATTCACTTTGCATTCAAGAGATTTGCCTTTCTGTTGGACAAAGATGAACCAAGGGAAAAAATAAACTCATAACCAAACGGGGCGAGTTACATGTTTATTATCATTTAAAAATATGTACAAAGCAGCAGGTATTTATGTAAATTAACAAGTGGTTAAGTATATTTTTACTGCCATGAAATTGGTCCAGTTGTGGTAAAATAATTCGCGAATTCTCCTCTGACATATTTTGCCTGTAATGTTGCTATACGTGTAACATTTCGAATATGTTGAAAACTATCCGCACACTGTGCATTTCTCCAAATACCTTCAAGAAGTTGTCCGTTCTTTGCTATATCCAAAGCTCCTGGAGGAATGTGTAACTGTTGCTGGATGGTTTGATTCATTTTAATTAATTGTCAGGCATGCAACAGCCATAACTGCCAATTGAGTTTTTTTGGGGTCTAGTAGAAGAGGTTTCCTGAAAACTCTGAACACAGATGAAATGATTCCAAAAGTATTTTCCACCACTTGTCGGGCTTGTCTCAGTCTGAAGTTAAATATTCTCTCGCTTGATCCCTTAGGATTAACTCCTGCATACGGCTTCATAATGGTTTCGGTTAGAGGAAATTCCACATCAGCCACAAATACGTAAGGGAATTTTTATGCATTTGAGGAAGGGGCTTTGGAAGGGGTAACGCTAGTGTTATTCGTAATTATGCGATGTAGCTTACTATTTCAGCACACTCCTCCATCTGAAATCCGTCCTTGGCACTCAATTTCAATATATAAAAAATTGTAATTTGCATCGACCAGTGCGAAGAGAACTGTGGTGAAAAAACATTTGTAATCATAGTATTCACTACCACTATTGCCAGAGTGTTTCAAAGTCTTCAGAAATCTTCAACCAATCTTCAGCAGTTGTGGGCATCTGAAACAAGAATCCTTCAAATAACAAAGAATAAGATTACAATGTTACAACTTTGAATTTTACTGAGACACATCGTCTCATTATTTATGTATGTTCGAAATAAGAAATATATATTAATTAACATTCGTTCAATTGCGTATACACCTTCCCATAAGGGGAAACACGAACACGTGACTCTGAGAAACCTGGACGTTCAATTTTCCACACAAATTGTGCTAGCAATTAAGTGGTATCCATAGATCCCAGGGTTTCTGGCCCACGCCGTCATTGTTAGGGATAAAGAGAGTGTTTTGTACAGATAAAATGCTATTTTGTACATATATAATACTATTTTAGTCAATTTCTAATCAAACAAATGTTCTTATAATTATCTATATCTACTTATTTGTTTTCAGGTAAGTGACACGCAACACACAAATTATAGGCGACGATTCTGAAAGCGATACTACAGGTGAACAGAGTGCCGAGAAATCATATACAGCTTCTTGTAATTTCGAGAAAAATTATGGCGCTTTTATAAAACCTTCAACGCCAAGGGAAACAGTAAAAAGGGCCCGTAATGAGAACAAACAGGGAGATCTGCGAATTGAAATGGCGTACAAAATCATACAGGAACCTGTGGAACCAGAAGATGCTACATCGAAATATGCGAAATATCTTGCAGAGAAGCTTAATCATTTTGATGCAATAACAAAGTGAAATTTGATACATAAATTTAAAAATGTAATATATGAAACTGAGATGAATATGTATTCAACATCGCCATCAACTGGTTCATCAAATACGTCTACAACTATAGTCCACTGGAACAGACATAAAAATCAACATTTGAAAAAACACACTGCACTGATAATTCAGCACATTGCATACAAATGACAACCTTTTTTGAAAAATGCGCTATATTTCAATATCAGGATCAGAAAACATTAAAAGTGTTTTAAAATCAATTAAGAACATAGCAAAAATTGAAACATAAATGTCATGTAGTTTCAGTCTATAATACTGACAATTTAATATTCACAAGCTTACAACTATTAATACTGAATGGTAATAAATTACGAGAATTCTCACTCGGGGCATAAAAATCATGACATAAAAAATATATTGCCCCGACAACACGCCACATTTACTAGATGGCATGCAATGCCCATAATATCTCAATGACAGATTAAATACGAATTCCTTAATATTACCAGCCATTGGACATAAAGGAAGATCGATATAGCCAGTCCAGATTGCTTAAAGCAATTTTCAAAAATATACCCTTATCTCTCCGGAAGATTTTCCGGTCAAAATTTATTCTGATTAGACTCCTATAATTTAAATGTAGCTGACAACCACATACAATTTAATCAATCCGCCAATACTGCAGTTTAATAAGCATGAACTCACATGACAAATTTTTATTGAACTGTTACATTGTACTCTTAGTTACCAACGATTCACATTGACTGACTCTTTAAGTGATATATAGTATTCTCACCAGCTTGCATTATCTTTAAAATATTCCTCGAACCAATTCGTCGGTAGTAGAGGACGAAAAATAATGAAACTCACTTTTAGGTCGATCACAATTCCCATCAGGTGCCAACACTCTTAATTATTCAAAAATTACCTTAAGGCTCGCTGCTCGTATTTTTGTGCATACCATGAACACACACATAAGATACACAGTTTAGTAACGAAGCATACACATTATTGTTAAATATTACTTGGCTCCAGATATAATTTATATTTAAAAACATGCCAAACACTGCAGCCAAAACGACCCTTCAAAGGCTATTTACCATAAAAGCTACATGTTAAAATTTATTACTTTAACAGAATTTGACGGGCTAAATTTGCACGATGGCACCCAATATGAGTTTATGAGCCTCTAAAGCATCGTGAAGCTGAATATCAAAAATTATAAAAAAGACAATTTCAATGGCTTCTTTCTGCTTCAGTCAAAGTGTGGACTGTTCGCCGATACAAACAACATTGAACCAGGCCAGACAAACGGGGGAAGCTAGCAAACTAGACTACGTGTCTGCAATACAAAATAATGAGATTCAAAATTATTCACACACATGATTACCATTTAAAATTTAGATCATGCAAGCCAGAAACTATACAAAAATGCTACTCTAGAAATTAGGACCGCTCACCACCAAAATTAAGCACTCTCAACAGTTACAGGAAAATTACAATACTTGACACATTATACTTTCTCAAACTGTCCAGTACTCACCGATAATGTTCGTTCCCGTCGAGGCAGACCATCTTACCCAGCTAGAATTAAAGCCTTTGCAAACAAGCTATGTCAAGCTGAAATGGACATTACAATTTAGATCACGTCGTATCCATTATGACTGTCGACGATGCCCTCTTCACAATATCCAGGTCGTTTCGATATGGTGATCGGCAGCAGAAAAAAATTTGAGAGAGGTCAGCGCTCCTACCCTCCAGTAGTCACATGACCCCCTCCAATGAAATTTAGTCGTGCTGGGAGGGGAAAGGGGAGTGGGGGAAGAGAATGGAGAAGGGAGGGTGGACCAGCTGGCCATGGAGAACGTCCTTGAGTGCTGGCAGCGGTGGTGATGGCGCTAACTAATCAAAAGAGTGCAGAACCACTGCAACCCCTCCCACCCAAAACAACCCTTGCTGGTTAAAGTTTGAATATTACAGTACAGAAATAGCCACAAAAATAATTTTACAGTATGAAGAGCATCCTTCTTCCCCGGGGAAGGGCACACATAACAGCCAAAGGATTCTCCATGAGCACAGAGCTGGGCCTCTTCTCGAATATATATGGTTGTGGGAGGTCAGGAGGCAACAGGACAGCAAATTCTTCAGGCAGGACCTCCCCTCTCCTGCATCGCGATGGCAAGGGGTCTCCACAGCACAACTCGAGGGGAAGACGGGTTCATACAATAACAAATGCCGGAATATTAGAATAGAGAAATAAACTAAACAAAATTTTCATGGTAGGAAAAGGGACTAAAGGCACATACTATTATAATCAAATATTACAATTAAACATGAACACACTTATAGAGGAGCATCAACACAAATTAAGTTTTAGGCACATATTTTTTTAGATGTTCAACATGCGCTTTGTGGAAAAGCCCTCCTGACGACGGGATAACGCGTTTCACAGTATTAGACTCGAGGTACTTACCTATTTAAAAAGGGCCTTGAAATTTTGACAACAATTTTGAAATAATATCATTGGCCAGATCTGCCAGTCGAAAGCTTTTAACGAGATTGAGATCGCCGACAGCAAAAGAATCAGGGGAACTATTTACATTTAATCTATCATTAACAGCTTTCTATGCTGAGAGCAAACACTGGCACACCTCGCCCAACAACTCATCCCGGTCAGTTTCAGACAGAGGGGAAGAAAACGGCGGAATATTACACATTGTTATAAAGTGGATCGGTAAGTGGCTGCCCAAGAAAAAAGTGAAAATGGAGGAACACCCATGGAACGCTTGCGATGCACTATTGAACCCAACATTAATAAACTCCATGTCCTTGTCCGAATGAGCGTGATCTTCGTTGTAAAAAATGGAAAGGCAGGCCTTCAGATATTTATTAAACCGGACCACTTGATTCCCTTTCGGAAAGTAAGGAAGTAAGGGCTAGAAGTTATGTGTTTCATTGCCCACCTAAAGCACATGTCGCAGAAATGTGGTCGATGTGAAGTACCGGGCATTATCGGTTAGGATTTCCGCCAGGGCACTAAACACTTTCCACACTTGTTCACTAAGCGCACTAACAATTGTCGAAGACTTCATGTTCTTGAGCAGTAACAGTATCACGAATTTTGAAAACGTGTCCAGCAAAATCAATATACAGATGTGCCCTTTGTGAGATCGGTTCAAGGGACCGAACACGTCCAAATGAACGGTTTTCCATGGTGCCTACGGCAACTGGCAAACATTTTGTCCCACATTCATGTTCCTAGCCTACTTACATTTTTGACAGGCCTCACGGGAACGTACAAACCACACAACATAATTTCTCAGAGTCGGCAAAGAAAAATAATTGGCAATTTTCTAGAAAGTTTTTCCGATCCCTTGGTGCTCGCCGAATACTGAATCGTGAAAGTAGGTTATCACCAGTACATGCAAAGAATTTGGAACAACAATTTTCCATGGCCTCCCGCTTTCACCGATGTAGTAGAGAACGTCCTTATCCAGGACATAGGGAAGAACTTCACCCATTCTTAAGTCATCAATAACTCGCGAACAGAAATCATCAACAGCCTGGACCTTTCGCAACTTGACAAAAAAACTCAGGGAACTCCTGTATAAGATTTGTTGAAGTGTCTGGAACCTCACGCGATCCTGCCTCATAATCGTCCGCGTCAAACATTATCGACAACGCATTGACGACCTGATTTTTGGCCCCGCGGATGTGCTGCACCTTAAAGTGGAACCTAGAAAGTCGCAATACTCACAGTCCCAACTTCCCTAGCTGCTGAGAATGTTTCAAAACCCAACTTAAAGCCTGGTTATCAGTAAATAAACCACATTCTTCATGTTCAATATAAGACGCGATTTTTTCTAGACCGAATATGCAGTTGAGAGTCTCCTCATATGTACCTAAGTTACGCTCCCCTTCTGTTAAGGTACGATTAGCAAAATCTAATGGTGCTAGCCCTCGCTCAGTCAGCTGGCGCAGGACAGCTCCCAAAGCCAGGGACGATGCATTAACCTGAATTACAAAATGTTTCGCAAAATCGGGGAGAAGGAGAAAAGGTGATGAAGACAAAATTTTCTTTAAATTTATGAATGTTAATTCTTACTCTAGACCCCAGGTAAATGAACTGCCCTTCTTTTTAAGGTGGTTTAAAGAGGCTGCCAGCTCGGAGTAGTGGTCAATAAACTGCGAGTAGTACCCTATATTCCCAAGAACTTTTGAATGCCCTTAATGGTCTTCGAGCGAGGTAATTCAAAATCGGGGCCACTTGGTCGGGATCTATAAGTAGGCAACCTTCACACAACAAGTAACCAAGATACTTTACTTTATCCGAGCCAAGGGTGACTTTCTCCAGGTTTACCGTGAGGCCTACTTCGCGCATCCTAGTAAAACCCTGCCTTAAGTGAACCAAATGAGACTCTAGGTCATCACTATAAACAATCATCTCGTCTATGGAAATGAACACGAATTTATACTTGAAGTCAGACAGAACATGATCGGGAACACGGGACAGGGCCTGGCTTCAAAAGTTCGACCCCATTGGGACCCGCATAAACTTGTATTGGTTCCATGGTGTGCTGAAGGCAGTGCATTTACTACAAGCAGGGTCTAAAAAACATCGGTGAAAACTATTATTTAGGTCGAGCACCGAAAACACTCGAGCCTTGCCAAGATGCTGAAGGGCACAGTCTATAGCAGGTAATGGAAATGGGTGCTTATGCTTTTTTTATTCATTAAAGAGTGATTTACAAGCAGGAGATATTTGTCACCATCCTTTTCCCATACTAGGAACACCAGTGAACAATAATCCTATTTGGATGGTACAATTACTCCTGCCTCCAATAATTTACCTGTTATTTCGCATAATGCCTGAAGTTTGGGAGGCAGACATCAAAAATGGCGATCGCATATGGGAATATCGACCGTCAATCAGAACCGGTATGGCAAGCCGTCACATTTGCCAATTCTTGATGTTATGACATCAGAAATTTCCTCCCTGAGTTTTTTCTAAAATAACCTTGAAATCGACGACTCGTCCATCCTGCGAAACATAGCTGGAAAGGTTCGCTGTAGCATCTGCATGGAGGCCAATGCGTATATTCTGTGCGAAGCCAAATGAAAGAAAATTGTCCTCAAAATTTGCCATTGCCCTTGTTATCCCAAGAAACTGCAGCCCCTAAATAAGGTCTTGCGAAAGTTGTGAAAATAACCAAAAAAGGAAAGGGCCACTTATATCTGCGGATTTTAAAATGCAGTTTAACAAGGATGTCGGGCCTGACAATATCGCCATTAGCAATACACAAAGACTTTTCTGTCATCATGCCAATACAACCATTAGATAGAATTTTAAGAAGGAACAATTTTTTTTCGAATGGGCCCTGTGTTCACCACAGGAGATATTCACCAAACATTTACACATATTACGTGCTTTTGAACTGAAATCCTGACTGGCACGACCATGTATCAAACCAGTCACTGCCCGTTTCTGGCTCTTTTTACAAAAATGTCTTTCATGACTGGATTCACCGCAGCAGAAACAACATTGCCACATTATATTCTGTTGCCACGTGACCCGCAATGGTACAATTCGTGCAGCGCATGGCCGGACCACTCCATTCCCTTTGCACTGTGTTATGCATAGAAGAAGCTTGGCCAGAATAACCAGTAGTCGCGTAAACGCTAGTGCTGTTCGGAGGCAGGACATATTTCTGATAACAGTGTGTGGCTGCCACCCTGCCATCAACTTCAATGGCCAGTGGATGTAATTCAACAAAAGTTCTTGGATGGTAAAGCATCATACAATGCAATTTTATGTGCAGAGACAAATTGTCCATAATAATGTTCACTAAGTCTTCCTCTTTTAAAGCCAAGCACAGTGCCTTGTGGATGGTGCAAATTGAATCAACAAACTAGCACAAAGTCTCGTTGGGATTTTGGCAACGATACATGTAAGCCATTTCACATACGCGTCTGACATAAGCGGGGAAAAGAACATATATAACACGTAACCTAAAGCTTACATAATTACCGCCCTGTGATGACATCAACTCCTCATGCAATAATTGCGAAACTAGGCCTTCAACTTTAATAGTTAATTTCTTCAACAAATGAACTTGAGGACACAACTGCAAACCAACAAGTTTATATACCACAATAAAGAAAATGATAATTGCTACCAGTTCCAGTGATACCAACAGATGTATACGGTTGAGGGAAAGCATGAACAATTTCTTTGTTGTGACAGGAGACTGATTCACAGGGACAACTTTACTAGGCAGGGGCTGCTCGGCACTAAACGCAGTGCTAGACACAGAAATTTTCTCTGGTAGTCGTTGCACGGCAAGTTGGCGCAGCTGGCCTACCGTTTAGGTGTCTTCCACAGCGATCTCGTAATCTCGCAACATCGTCAGCAGGTCTTCGTTTGACAGCGAATAAATAAATACTATTGTCTGGCTCATCTCTGCGAAAATATGCATAAAGCAGAAAATACAAGAATTTTTTAGAGCAGATTTGCACCGATAATCCAGCATGTTACATACAAATGATAACAACATTTTATAAAAAATGTAATATATTTCAATATCAGGATCAGAAAACATTAAGAGTGTTTTAAAATCAATTAAGAACATAGCAAAAAAAGAAACATGAATGTCACGTAGTTTCAGTCTCTAATACTGACAAAGGTTTTACTAATTGCATGCGAATATTAATATATTATTATGTAAATAACGTCCAATCATAGCCATATAGAATAGTAAAAAAAAAAAACAAGAGAAAGACAGCACACACATCTCAAGGAAACATCCCGAGAGACTAGATGTCGAACAGTAGGTGTGAGTATGGAAGACAAACTTGCAAAGAAGGTGATGATGAAGGGCAGGGGGCTGCGAGACTAGTTCCAACATCGCCGCTAGGGGGTGCGTATTGATGACAAGACATTTATTCCCCCCTGCCCGACCAGATCACAATAACATTAATGGCAGTTTCGAGGGCATCCATAAAACCCTTGCAAATAACAACTTTGCAGTTCACTACAGAACATATCTATCAAGCTAACCCATTAAATAAAACATACTTAGATCTCATCCGATACACACACAACGATACACAAACATCTCAACAGGTAAATGGCTCACCGATCGCTTTGTCAATGACTCGTACTAATCAATATTTCTAGGGGAAAGTAAATATACTTTCTTATTATACTCTCCACAAACACACACTTATGAATGCATGCACACATGCACACTCATCCATGCAAGCACACACACACAAACTAACATCTCTCCATGTTCCCATCCTTCATCGCACACTGCCACTCTGGTTTACCTAAATACACCAAACATTTATACCTTTCATGAAAAAAATTACATATGAGGGAAGAAAATATTGTATTTAAAAATCGTCCCCGAGTAATTAAACAGATCATAAGAGTTATAATGCATTACTTTTTAAATAAAATCATCGAAAACTCTTAGAAAAAACTATCTCTATATTCATTTAACATACAAGAAATAAACAATGTATATACCATATTCGTATATCACCAGAAGGCAAATACTATATTTACACACATATTCGGAAGGATGTAGGTTCCAATATTCTGCCAGTCCTTATCTTTAGAGAATCAAGATATTCTATTTAGTACATAACATTTGCTATAGTGAAGTGAAAATATTTGGGCGGCTCTTAACAGTGAAGTCTTGAGAGTCGAAGAGGATGATTGAAGTGAATATGGAGTAGTGCAAGAATGAAGGAGCAGGGGAAACGGGAGGTCCCCGAGAAAACCCGCCGACCAACGGCATCGTCCGGCACGATTTCCACTTGCGAAAATCCGGTGACCCAGCCCGGGATTGAGTCCAGTTCACCTTGGAGGGAGGCGAACATGCTAATCGCTCAGCCACCATGGCCCCCATTTGCTGTAAGTAATAGTTATGTTGGAACGATCTCACCTCCTGCACACCATTCACTTACAAAGTTCATTTTAGAACCCACGATATATTGAAATTGTTTGGGGCATTCATTTATTTTTCAGGCTTAATATTTTTTTTTTCCACAACCCAATATGTCAATGCTTTATTTACATAAACTGAGGCCTCACCTATATCACAATATTATTGTTAAAATATGTCGACCAGCTTTTCTCAATGCCCAAACATAACTTAATGACAAATCAAACAACTATATAGCCCAAACCTCCATATACCCATCGAAAATTGTTTAAATTAACTCATAATAATTTGAAGCCATTTCATAGTCGCTGCTAAAAAAAAAAAACCGTTTCTACATATTCTCCTGGAAAAAAATATTCTAACTTGTAACATCCCAAAATACCTGAACACTACCTGCAATCCATTCCATTGCATCATATCGGTTATACCAAACACTTTCCTCATACCATTCAAGATAACATCATATAATCATGCAATCATATAAGCATTCCTGTAAAATATTCCATCGAACTGCACTGATCCATTTAATCAAGTATTAGAAAAACACACATTCAAATAATACCAGCAACCATAGACAATGATCCATCCTGAATTAAACCTTATGCCAATATACCACCACTCCAAAACAGCAATTCAAGTGGTCCAGCAGAAAAACATTATAACCATCAATATTCGCATTCCATATCACAATACACACAACTCAATTGCACATACCATACCATCAATTCGCAAATCCCTTTTCATCAAACATTACCAGAAAAACTAACATACCATACAGACAAGACATTAACCATAGAACCATTTGTTATGGCTAACATTAACAACACACTGTATGGACAGAATACTCAATTTGACGGTACCCAACACTTATACAACATAACTATACTATCAAACACTTATGTAAAAAATATTAGAAATATATCCGTGAGAAATATATCATAGAAGACTCTTGCTTATAGTAAATTGCATATCAACTCCATCACATTGTAGAATTTACAAAGTCAGTACTACATTCAAACATTCGCTGGATACTCACCATCAGTTAATAACAAAAGAGTTGTAGTACAAAAACACCATTGTTATTTTTCCCATCTAATGCTAGGATATTTGTATTAGTTGTACATGTATAATTCTGCTCATTTCTCAATTTCATAACAACAGAGAGTCATACTTCATTTTCAAACAGATATGTTCTCAAACACCCTAACTATTGTCAAAACGATTGCTACTGAAGCCGTGCGATTGTCTCTATAATTAGTTAATAGAAATTTTCCTTTATTCACAGATGACTCTTTACTGGAAAAATAATTTAGTCAAAATGTCTCATATTTCCTTTCTAATTACCATACACCAATCCACTCCATTCCTTCAATCAATCATTCCATCAATCTTTCAATTAATATTTAGCAATCTATCCATCAATATTTCAATATTTGCCAATCTTTCCATCAATCTTTCAATGTTTCCATTAATCTTTCACAATATTTACCAATCTTTACCAATTTTTCACAATCTTTTTATAATCTTTACCAATCTTTTCGTCAATGTTTTAACCTTTACATCAATCTTTATCAGTGCTTCTATCAATCTTTCAATCTTTTCATCAATATTTCTCAATTGTTACCAATATTTTATAATATTTACTAGCCTTTACCAATCTTTCCAACTATCTTTGCACCTTTTTTCAATCTTTAGCAAACTTTCCATCAATCTTTAGCCATCTTTCCACAATCTTTCAATCAGTCCATCAATCTTTAGCAACCCATGGGTTTGTCGTCTGCCTCTATCCATATATAAGAAAAACGATTCACCTACCGTCTCCAAAATGTGTACACGTCGACAGAATGAATGTTTATGTATGCAATTAGCTATCCATTCATTTTGATACTGAAGTCTTTATTATTATTATATAGATAGATATTAGTGTTCATTGGCGATTGTCATAGCAACACTTTTAAGTTGTGAGGAATAAAATAGATAAAAGCAATAGTCTTCCATACAATTTAACTTTATTTCATAAAGTTGTCAAAATACATATTAATAGTTACATACACTCAAACTTTATCTTTATTCAACAAAAACCTTTTCGGTAGATATTTTTGCAGAATAAATACTGTCATGAACATTCGCGTACACCACCCCACACCTAACACATGGATACATTTTGTATGAAATGCTGAATATAGCTTCATGTTGTCTGGCATTAGAGGTCTTCGTGAAAATCTTGCTACAATTATTGCAGTCGCTTTTCGATGAACAACAAAGATTTCCTTTATGCTTCTTGTTATCACTGCTGGTAAACATATCATCGCAGTTATCACAGTAAAATGTCTTGTATGCCAGACTGAACAAGCAATGACTTATTTCATGTCGACATGCGTTATAGTTTTTACTAAAAGTATTTCCACAATAGCAACATTGATACCGCAATGCTTGTAGTGATTTTTCAGGAACCCTTGCTGTTAATGATGGTGGCGGTGTTATAGGCATTAATTCTGCGACTTATGATACCGTCTTCATACTGTAACAGGGTGCACTATCACTAGATGACTACATTAATAGCGATCTGCCTTCCCTCGCAACTGCAGAAGAAGTTAAAACATTCTTAAAGGATGCATACTTATATACTGTTTTCACAACAGAACAATTAGTTTATGTTATTAATTTCCACTTTTCTGTTACATGTCTGCTGAGTATATATATATGTACAAGCAATACTCTTGATGTGGCGTATATGAAGAATAATCAACCCATTCATTATCTAACCTGTGAACACGTCCATCAAAGAACTGTAATTTTTTACACTTATAAATATTTAAATGTTGGATGCACCTTACCTTTTCCACCTTTTACTCTCTTCCTGTGTGCATTATACCAACTCCTTGAATTAGGTGTGTCAATAACAGTACCATGTCCTTGAAAACACTCAATACATAGGAAACAACTGAGAATTCCTTCATCCTGTTGCAGATAAACAGGTATATGTTTGTAGACAGATGATATTTCATGTTGTGCATATGTCAGAAGGAATTCTTTAGGTAGGTATGCTAGTTCAGTTTCATTGTTGAGTGCTGCAAGTGATTTAAGCTTCCCATATGACACAATAGCTGATCAAATTTTATGGCTGCTCAGACAACATGATATCTCACAATGAGAAAATGAAGTTTGGATGATTTATAACAGTAATAGAAGCTGCTTTTTATAGATCTAAAATGATGCAGATTACTCTCAATTCACTCGAACTCAATCGGAGAAAGAAAGCTATTACTGCAACGACAGACGAACTGTGAATGAACCAGTGAGAGATCATGCATATATATCCTCACTTTCCACCCAACTACAACACCCATTAGTCTCTCGAAATATCTTACAACATCCCCCTGAATGTGTTATGCCTGTGGCAGTAAGACTGGCCATCTCAACTGTCTCAATATATGTCTGAAAATTATTTGTCAGAAATGGGACTCGAACCCATGCTTCCATTACAAAAAACCATATATTAAATCCAGCATCTTAGACCACTAGATCACCTGACAATCTGTAAGTATGCACTTTTCAGAAAAAGTTTTGCTATAGTGAAAAGTGTTAACCATATCCTTGGATGATGTCATAGGATCTTAACCTTTCTTACCATCTGCTCACGATATAGTGTATAAAACAAAAAGAACCATATATCTTAGAAAATGTTAAAATCACAGAAAATAAAATCATAAATCCTTTTTGGTATACGAGCACTGAGAAAACCCAAATATACGTTCACCCAGAAGAAAACATGCTATATATAATTATGCATAATCCTACTATCATATATGTATATTCCTATCTTATAGTTAATCATATATATTGCTATCTTATATTATGGCATTACCCAATTACATCATACAACTGCATTCCCTCTCCACCATTCTCGACCTTCAACAGTTCACATAGAACATGTAACACATCAGTTGAGCACAATAGACAGTGTTCATAACTTAATGTGTAAGAATGAATTTCCCAGAAATTTTTTTAAATAATATTAAGTGAGTCGCCTGGGAATCGATTACGGTTAACTGAAAATAACATTACATCAATTGTTTTAAGCAGGACTACAAACCAAAAATAAATTCTTGTTAACTTCAAAATTAAGATAAGTTTTCTGACTAATACTCGACTTGGTAACCAAAAAATAAAATTTTATTAATCGCTATCAGCAGGAATAGATAGCAAAAAAAATCGTTATATTCTAAAAATATATATATTACATGGCCTGACCGAGAATCGAACCCAATTTCGAAATTAATATTATGTTAAGTATCCCTATCAGCTAACCAACTCACAAATAAAATTTTGTTAAAATTGAAAAATAAAATAATATATTGTGTCCTGACCAAAAATCGAACTCCCTTTCTAAATTAACATTACATTAAGTGTATCTAGCAATTAACCAACTCACAGATAACAGTTTGTTAAATTTGAAAATAAAATAGTATTAAGTGTTTAATTATTTACTGGGTGAGTATACATTTGGCGAGTTTATGACTAGCTATGCTCATAAGATGACATAACACATATTTGGCCATATCACTCTTTTCTATGCCAGTGATATGTGTATGGTATGAATTTGATCACTATAGCTTCAATGGTTCGGAAATATTGATAATGTTAATAAAAGGGCTTAACTCGTAACTGACCTTACCAAAAAGGGCTTAAAGAATAAATGATAGTCTGCCTCAAGCAACGACCAATCACAGCATGGGGTGAAGGGCGTAAGGTGAGCGGAGTGTCTGCGGTCTGTAGCCTCGCTTCCGGGTCTCTCTCACGCGCTATACAACTGCAACCCCCCCCCCTTTTTTTTTCAAAAACTATTTAAGTTTAGCAGTGAATCAAAACACCCCTGCTCACTCTACTAAGGAGATTGTCCTAGTGCAGTTACCTTTTCTAGCTGCCCTTTGCGGAGGTCAGTTCTGTCACTGGTTGTGTCATTGTGAGAGCAAAAACAATAAGTTAATTTTTTTTTTCAGAACAAAATAAAAAAAACTACGCGAGTTAGCCCGATGTTGATGTAAAGGCGGTTTGAGGCGTTGTTGTTAAATGAAAGTGTTGGTGGCATTTAAATGATGCGGCACACCATATGCTGTCTCGCACGAGATACAATGAATATAACTGGCTTACTCATATGTTGGCCGCTTCGCTTGCTAGCACCTGGTAAACAAGGAACTCCCGCCTGCCATCGCGCGTATTTGGTTCACATGTTCTCCTTTAGGTAGCATAGTAGCGCATGATTAATTGCACAAAACTGATCCCATGTAGCTTTGCAGAGTGCGAACGAGGATTCCGCCAGATAAATTTCATCGTGTCTCCAACCAGGCAAAGGCTATTGACTTCACATATCTCTACATTAATGATTTTAAAATTTCATTCATCTTCCCTGCGAGAGTGCGATCCTGCGCCATATGTAACATCTTGGTTAAGGGCGCATCGCGCAGCAGAAGACACAAGAACTCGGCTAGGCCAAACAAGAAGCAAGACAGAGGAATATGGAATTAAAAATTTCTAGCATACTTTAATCCTTAAGTAATTAACTGATTTATTCATCTCAGTACAATGTGATAGTGTGAAATATTTTAAATTGTTAATTTGTTTTTTTTTTTAAGTTATGTATTTAAATAATTAAAATGTACCTAAAAGGAAACACTCGCAAACAATTAGAATATTGAAGCAAAAATTCTACAATGTTCTTTAAGTTCGCGATTTTAGAGTGCTGTCCTGAGTAAAAGCAAAAAAGAAAAAGTGTAAGTTTTAAAAGTGGGTTTTGTGAAGGTTTTGATTAGAGTGAGCTCCGGCGATGAATAATTTCGTACTACATCACTGGTAACGGGTAGTTGCATATATACGTATGTATTTCAAAAACTACATAAAACCTGAGCGAAGCGATGTCGGCTGCTATAGGACGTTCACGGTAAAGTGAGCACCTTTAAAGCCCTAGTTACATTTTTGTTTCAACTAATTTATATCCTTGCACCACTTTTTAGTGTAAGCTGTGACGTGTGAGTAATAAACACGGTGTATATATTAACCATACCCAAAACCAAACGTCCGAGGCCACAATTACATATATCTATTGGTTATTGTGTCTGACGAAACAGCGACAAAAAGTGCTCACTTTACCGTGAATGGCATATACTAATTAATATTTGAGCACTAGGCCTATGCTATAGTATAGGGCTTTTTGATAATTGTTTCAGTTAGTTCCATCCCAAGGAAAGATAATTGCTAATATTTTTTTTCTGTGTAAGTTCGTACTTAATTGCATTTTTTTGCATAATTTCCGGCTTGAGGAATTTACAAAAATCCTTGATTTTATTACTCTCTTTCTAGCCATATAATGTGGCAGTTCATTCTAATTTAGGTTCAGCCATCTAGCTTAATTTTGTTGGTAGCATAACTGCTCGACGTAAGTGTAGGGTCGTCTCAAGAGGGGAGAAGTGAGGGGAGGGGGCGGGGCTAAATTTAAGAAGAGGTACACAAACGCCAGATATTATTATTTTTTGCTTTCGTCGCCGATGCCTATAGCGTCCTGGGATGACGCCATCCACCGTGCTACGTCTGCTGGACATGTAAAGCCATGAGATTTCTTTCGAGTCACTTCAAGTATTTGTTTAGTGATTGCATGTTTCGGTGAAAATTTATGTCACTGAGTAGAAAATTTTATTTTAAGGTGAGATTATCTATCCTTGTTAATTTGTCCATCTTTTTTTCCGGGAATTTGACCAGAGGCTGTAATAAAGGAATTTTTTTTGCACTACCGACTCAGATAGTTAGATTATAACAGTTTGAATAAATGAATTTTGTCTTAATGTTTCTATATCCTCATATTTCATGAGTTTGTCACATTTGTGAGAGAGGTGATTTAGGCAACAGTAAATTTAATTTAATTTCAACACAACACAACTGAACAGCATCTATTTTTATTGCAGTTCGAATCCTAACTTAAAGTATGGAGTTTCAATATTTTTCTATTGCACTTACCGTCTGTCCACAAAATAATTATTATACTTAAGAAGATAATTTTCTTATGTTTTGTTGTTGTAATGTGTAGGATATTTCTTCAGTGTTTTATGTCGATAACACGTCGTTTTATTCAATTAAAGTGTTGTTGTCTTCGTGTTTTACGGTTTGTATCTGCTTATTTAATTATTACTTTCAACAAGAAAGAAAAGTGCACTTACATACTCGTAAAGTAATATTTGGCGACCAACGTAAAGAAGTATATATTTATATACTCAAATAGTATGAATCAAAATATTTTTAACAATTTGTAATTCTGAACAAATAATGAACTAATGTTGATTGTTCTCTGAGAAACACATGACTGAGAATCAGATCCCCGTTGTCCATGCATACCATGCAGTTTCCAGAGAATGGCTAAGGTGCTAGTACAATCCCACCGTAAATGTTCTCAAGTTGTGTTTATAGGCCGCAGTGTAGGAACATAGCGCCAATTAACAAGCCTGCAAGTTCGAAAGCCATTTGAACATTCATACTATCGGCACACGAGCATCAATTACACCGGGCAAGACGATCAGTTCAGGCTGAGTTCACTACGACTCTGTATTGAGACTGGCAGCCAGAAACTACTCTAATTCCACAAGTAGATCATTTATTGTGCTTGCAAAAACGCTTTAACTGCGTTAAAAACACGCAACAGAGATATATAAGAGCTTTAATGAGTGGCGATGTTTGAAAAATGCCTCAAAAAATATAATTCATAATTAAATATTTAAACAAAACCAAGTATTAAGCTAATATTGCCTATTGCCGTGGCAAACCTCCGTATTATACACGTACATGCGGAGGAAAATTTTAAAGAATTTTTCTTAAATAGTTTTGAGTTTTTCACTTAATACTATTACACTTACTCACACAACGAGACTGAAATGATAATTAATATATGCAATCATTTTAAGCTGGCATGTTTCGCTTTTTCGGAAAGACAGCAGTGTTGGCAGCAGGCACAGTATAGGTTAGCTCAGCTTCAGTAACATATTCAGTTTTATATTTTACTATGCGCTGCTAACCCGACGTATCTAAATGTTACACATTTACCTTAAACTGGGTTTAAAAAAAGCTATAGATACGATAAGACACATAAGTAAAACATGTACTAAATTATATTTAAAAAAAAACATTTTTCTCTTCAGCATTTGGTTAGAGGGTCATGATAATTCTCTCGAACAGAAATTTAAACTAATCATATGTTAAATAGACAGTTTTCTTTATAAGTACATGGACTGGCTTATATTATTATAACTGTTTGCGTTGGGAAACATTCAACCGGAATTCTTTTTCCATTGATGAGATTAGTCGAGTTTAAAAAAAATGTTATGCACCAACCAACCGTTTCTGAGTCTCCAGTGTTGCATCAACTGAGTCCCGGAATCAGGGGCGTATCCATAAATTTTTTAGGGAGGGGGCGCTGATGAGTAATAATATCCTCACTAGTAGTACATCGTCACTAGTAGTACATCGTTCTTAAGTCAGAGTGGAAGGATAGAAAAGGACAGGAGGATAAAATCTATGTTATTCATGTGGGTGATAACAAGTATACAAATATAATGATTGAGATTTTGATAATAGGATTTAAAAAAAGTGTGTTATTTCTGGGAGGGGTTGCAGCCCCCCCCCCCCCCCCCCGTCCCCAATCCAGTGGATACGCCTCTGCCCAGAATAGTAAAATGAAACCTGAGTATAGCTTCCTATTGTATGCGTGACTGTTGAGTGGGACGTGCTCAAACATCTGCGACTCACTTGAATGTGAAAGACTCCACATAAAAGACAAAGTGTCGCAATGAAGTCCAACATTAATGCCTTATTTCTTCAAATATATTAGAAGTTTTGTTGGCCAGTAAACTTCCAAAAACCGAAATTATATGTGTGATAATTAATGTAATCGATTTTCTTGTTGAAACTGAATGGTTACAAAGTACCTTCTAACATAAGTTGCTGTATTTTAATTATTATTAATTAAATTTGAAGGCTTTTTACCTCTATTTTCATTTCATAAAGATATAATTTGTAAAATATTAACCTTTCCTTTAAATGTATGTTTTGTAATCTAAACACTCAGTTACAACTGTTTTAAAGTAGTTGTACCATTGCAAGTAATTCAGTGTCGGATGCAGATCCTCCTGCGATTTCAGAATGGGAACTTCCTGGAGCTGATGGACATTCCAGTCATCTCAACACTTCTGAGCCCAATCTCCCCTGCTTACGTTGTGGACTTTTTCTATAGTTGGAAATTACAGGGCCTGAGGTAATGAGCAGCATGTGGAACAAATCTTCCATATTATTTTCTCTTGAAAATTTGCGAGCATGGCTCTCTCGAAACCTTCCTGTGCCTGTCCAATAGGCAATAATACATGTTTTATGATTTCTGATCCGTGTATTAGTTATTAGTAGCTTGTGTACGCTAGCTGACATGTAATACTATGGGCATAGTTCTGTGTACAATGTTGCAGTTTCTTTGGCAGATGCATTAAAAGCGACTGATTTGCCTATATAACCACTTGAAACGGGGCTGAGAATTGTTGCAAAACGTTTAATTAATTCTTCATCTATGCCCGTGGAAGAAGTTGATGCATCCATGAAAAAAGTCTTGCTGTGTGGCCATCTTTACTGTTACCGCTTTAAGGTTTTGGCATATCAACCAATAAACCTACTTCAAACCAAAACCTAAGTAAGTGTTTGTCTCTTCTTTTCTTTACTTTCTCTTTGTCTTCTTCTCCCCTTATTTGCCATTTCTTTACGCCTTGTCTGTATGCAATGTGAACAGTGAAACTCAAAACAGCGAATCCAAGTTTGGAGTGTAGACAGCACAAATTCGTAATTATTAACATCGTGAGGTTTTCCCGAACAAACTGGAACTATACTGTTCATTTCTTTGCAACCAGCTCCACACACCAAGCACCTCTGGACGGACACACCAGAAATGTAACTACAAACTTTTCCATCCACCATTGTCATTATTAACTTGTGTTCTACCTGCAGCTGCTTCCCTGCAACTTCAATTATCGTTCCCGATAAAAGTTTTATTTCTTCATAAGTACTATTTCTTTTTCCTTTAAACGCGTGCTTTCGTTTCTTTTTCAAACAACAGTTTGACAGGCCTGCACTACCTTGTTGACGAAGGCCGTAGATTTTCCATAATATTGTTTCACTTTTGCCAGAAGATAATGAAATTTGCAGTGGAACTATTGATATCACAAACAAATCAGAATCCTCTTTGGTTTCAGCTATTTCGGCAAATTTCTCTTTATAAGTGCTATGACCTGAACTCCCATCACATCCCCATTTATAAGTGCTATGGCCTGAACTCCCATCACATCCCCATTTATAAGTACTATGAGCTGAACTCCCATCACATCCCCATTTATAAGTACTATGAGCTGAACTCCCATCACATCCCCATTTATAAGTACTATGAGCTGAACTCCCATCACATCCCCATTTATAAGTGCTATGGCCTGAACTCCCATCACATCACCATTTATAAGTACTATGAGCGAACTCCCATCACATCCCCATTTATAAGTGCTATGGCCTGAACTCCTATCACATCACCATTTATAAGTGCTATGGCCTGAACTCCCATCTCATCCCCATTTATAAGTACTATGAGCAGAACTCCCATCACATCCCCATTTATAAGTGCTATGGCCTGAACTCCCATCACATCACCATTTATAAGTACTATGAGCTGAACTCCCATCACATCCCCATTTATAAGTGCTATGGCCTGAACTCCCATCACATCATCATCTATAAGTGCTATGGCCTGAACTCCCATCACATCACCATTTATAAGTACTATGAGCTGAACTCCCATCACATCCCCATTTATAAGTGCTATGGCCTGAACTCCCATCACATCACCATTGATAAGTGCTATGACCTGAACTCCCATCACATCCCCATTTATAAGTGCTATGGCCTGAATTCCCATCACATCCCCATTTATAAGTGCTATGCCCTGAACTCCCATCACATCCCCATTTATAAGTGCTATGGCCTGAACTCCCACCACATCCCCATTTATAAGTGCTATGACCTGAACTCCCATCACATCCCCATTTATAAGTACTATGAGCTGAACTCCCATCACATCCCCATTTATAAGTGCTATGGCCTGAACTCCCATCACATCACCATTTATAAGTGCTATGATCTGAACTCCCATCACATTCCCATTTATAAGTGCTATGACCTGAACTCCCATCACATCCCCATTTGTAAATCATTGTAAGTGGTTTTCCATTTGCAATATTAGCACACGCCATTGTTTCTGACTGTACACTTACAAGCTTTAGAACGGCGAGATCCAATAACGCATGTAACCGCTCTCCTGCACAATTTTTTGTTATTTTCACAGAAGCTTCATTCGGGTAGCATTTTTTCTTGGCTACAAGAAAAGCATGGTATTTTGGGTAAATGTTGGCAAATCTAGCTTTTGCTTGGGACTGAATTAAGGTGTACTGGTGCTTAGTTAACTTCCCATCTACATACAGCGCTAGTGCTTCATCAGCCGTGTAAGAAATACATGTTTAGCTAGGTGATCGAATTGCTTTCTTTATTCTCGTTGCTCTTTTTGGAGAATATGTTGTCACTTCTCTAAACAATTCAGCAGCATCCATTCTTCCTTGAGCTTGTAGACTAGTTGTAGTAACAAAATACATATCTTTGCTTGTTGTAGTCTCCAGCAATGACTGAATCCGTTTTTTTAGTTTTTCCACTGCTTTCTTCAATTTTATTTTTTAATGTCCTACACTAGAAGAAACGCTTTGCACCGTTTTTCCCGAACTCGAATCAAAACTGCTAATGGCTTCTGGAAAATCAACGTTTTCCTCCAGCTATGTATGGTTTTTCGCCAAAAATATATTTAACATCCTATTGCTTGGACGCTACCTTGTGTCCATATGCTTACAAAATAGATTCACTTTACTTTGCATACCTTGTCGGACACTTTCTGTAGAGTGTTCTATATTCAACCAAGTTAACACACAATTTGACGTATGTTCTTTCCGGTCAGTTTTCTCACGCACTCTCTTCCACACATCTAAATGGGTTGTCAGGCATTGCACAGGCTGGAACAAAACGATGTAATTATAAGTGTGGTAGCTGGTGGCAGCTGTTATAAACATTTTGTAAAGTAAATTCGTCAGGAAGTGAGAAAACGTAAAATTTAAGGCAGCACTCCACGGACTTTTTTTGTTTCTCTCATCAAATTTGATCTACTTAATAATTTCATGTTACTTGAACACTATATAATTCGCAATGTTGCAAATTAAAATGATACTGACTTTCGCACTATTTTATGGGCAATTCATAATGTACATACCTTGATTTGAAGTTTCCATAGCTTTGTAAACACCCTGTAGGCGCACACACTGGTACAGACCTCGTTTCAGAGACCCTCACACAACTGCTTCCCGCGACCGAGCTACCCATCGTGAGGGGACTGATATAGAGGCTGCTGATCTTACAAGCCAGTGCCCGGAAGAAGTCATTCATAATTCCGGTATGGTGTGCTGGCTGGCTTGGGTAATAACTTTAGATAGGAATAGGTGTTTTTTAAGAAATCATCATAAATTAATTTTGTCCAGCTAGATTTCCATTTTGCACCTCTGTGACGTAGCGATTTGGCCTACCTTATACCTATAATACAAATTACAAGTTCAGCGTTTAAATTTAGTTAACATTCATAGATAAACGCTGTTCACGATAAAGTGAGCACTTCTGAAATCAACTTTAGAAAAAGTCACTGCCCCTACCTGCATATATTATAACACGCGCACTTGGTGACATACGCCCGGTAAAGTTGGTAACGATGGATGGAAAATACTTCCGCATCTTAACGTCAAATTAAAATGTTAGGTAACCATTTATAACAACTTAGATTAATTATTTCGCTTTGTACTTTTTTAAATGTATCGAAGTGTAAAAATAGCAGATTTGTGAAATATTTACTTTTTAATGAATTCAAAGTTTTACTTAATCTGACACATGAATAAAGTAATGAGGCCCATGACAGTATAAATTTTACAGAAGGCAGAAGAATACACAACGTGCTTACAAATAGATCTTAAGCAGGGCTTTCAAAAGTGCTCATTTTACCGTGAACAGCCTATAATTATTATGTTAAAGCGTACAGATTATTGTTGCCTTTTGTCAGGTAATAATTCATGATTTAAAATGAGAACTGAACAAAAATTATGATTTGATATTTAACATATTAACTAAAACGCTTGTTAGTTTACATCGTTTACCATAACAATGAAAATAAACAAAACAATAATGATAGTGTTTTTAATACTAAAAATAGAAGATAAAAATATTTATAATGTTATGAAATTTCGTGTAAATCATGTATAGGTAAGGCTTAAAATGATTAAATACATAATGAGACTTCTAAAAAAAAAAAAACTTGAAAGCGAGGAAAACCATTTTTGAAAAAACAAACACCGTTACAAACTACTATTACGCAACCCATGTCGCGAGATAAAAGACAAACACCGTTACAAACTACTATTACGCAACCCATGTTGCGAGATAAAAGACAAACACCGTTACAAACTACTATTACGCAACCCATGTTGCGAGATAAAAGACAAACACCGTTACAAACTACTATTACGCAACCCACGTTGCGTGATAAAAGACAAACACCGTTACAAACTACTATTACGCAACCCAGGTTGCGAGATAAAAGACAAACACCGTTACAAACTACTATTACGCAACCCATGTTGCGAGATAAAAGACCAAAAGCGGTATGTGTTGTCTGTGTCCTAGCGCTAAAGTGAAAGACGTTTGTAGCCCAGAGCGGGCATGACAATAAGCCCTGCCTTCTGTCCGCTGTCATGTCAGCTGTCCTTCATACCACAACAGTAGCCACACTCACGCCTTCTGTTATTGTTGTCCGTCCGTCCATCAAGACTGGCAAGCTTTGCATTTTCACGCACGGACGAAAAAGTAGAACCTTCTCCCAAATATAGCAAGTATTTAACAGGAAACTTATTTGACGCTCAGAATTTGCGTTACACCGAGAAAAAGGTTTCGTTTAACCTACCTAATTAATCGTCTGTAGGTATCCGGGAAATTCAGTATTTTGTTGCTGAAACAAAGATTTATTTATTTTTTTCTTATTTGGTTTCTCTGAATTTGTTACATATTTTGTTTGGTGGAATTGAATATTAGTGTAGGTATTTCCGTTGTTACGAAAAAATTATGAATACAACCGTGATTTGAACCCCAGAAGACTTGCTCCAAAATGCTACCTCTATCACGGTACCGATAGAGAAAGATGTAAGTTTTTACATATATTTTGTAGTGAATGTCGCAGTGGCGATGCGCGCTATAGTTTTATGGGCAAGTTACTGCGTGCAGGGGGTAGTAGTGGCGTTGATCTCCCCAATAAAGGGGGGGGGTGGTCCGGGGCCATCCCCCGGGAAAATTTGGATTTCAAGGTGCAAAATGGTGTCATTTAAACATTTTTTCGTTCCTAAATATAAAATACACTGCTTGTAAAAATATAAATATTTTTTAACATAAAATTTGCCGGAGTGAAAAATATTACAAAGATAACTTCATCAAACCCGGAACCTTGTCCACTCAAAATCAATATTATTTTAATACCCGTCGACAGTGAGGTATTTACATACGGAGCAATTTTGTTTGTACAGAAGTGTAGACAGGAAAAATGATAATTCGTTTGTGTAAAGATGAAAAGCAATCAACGCGAACAAGCAGGAGGCAGGAAAAAACGAAGCAGGTAGAATGCGCATCAAAAGAGAAGATTCTTCTCGCACAGCGTGAGGGGAGGAAGCTCAGAAGGGGAGGTATCCAGTGATAGCCTACAGAAGGGAGGGAACACGAGAGGGAGGGTAGCCGAAGTCATAGCAGCCTAGCTGAAATCATATTTACCATTATCCTTGCGTCCCTCTAACTTACCGTTCGTATCCTGCAGCTATATTTCACCAAAAATAAACCGATGATTGTATTTCAACCAGCTGTAGCACAGTTGCGAAGATATAGGGACATGTGAGCAGATCCTGATGTGTGTGTGTGTGTGTGCGAAGACAGACCACGGGTGTAACAGGTGTTTATGATACCTTAATGTCCTTGAATTGCTAATCAGTGTAATTCGACGGTGAACATTGTCACCCAGAGCGATAGTTCGCTCCACAAAGGTTGTCTCGCAACCCGATACAGACGTAACACTCCTAGATTAGAAAACACACATACCACAGGCAACATCACTAAATAGCTACAGGAAAATGTGCCTTGAAAAGTCGCCTTGTGCTTTCGGAAAGTGTGGTACTGATACATTCAAACATGTAGGCCTACATAGTTTTATTGTACTTATAGAGCAAATATTTACATCAGCCTTGAAATGTGCTTGTAAACTAATACGTACACGCCTTTTCCCAGTACCGTTCACCTTCTGAATCGACGTTGTAGGAGCACAGATCATAATGCCACAAATGCACTGCCGGCCTCCCCAACAATCGGCCGACACTTATCAATCACGCTCACTACCTCGGAAAGTGGTATTTGAAAGCCTCCCTCTGATTCATCGGTCATTGACTTCAGCACATTAAAATTACTTCTCTGCATTCACTGTGGACGACTTTACCTTGCAATTGTTCCAACTGATAATTTTATCAACGGAAATATTACAATACGAACGTTAATTTATGCTCTTCGCACATATAGAATGTACATGCACTCCCGCACAGCTCGCATGTTGCAATTAGCAATGTTTAATTAATTTCGGAACTATATGCCTAACGCGCGTGCACTTGTGATCACAATTCGCTGGCAAACTTAACTGGCCGCCTGATTGACGATGTGTGCTACACAATAACTGTTCTTAAGGGCAGTGATTTTTTTTTCAAATGTTCATTTCACAATTACTTAATTTACCTTAGTAGTATAAAAAGGCCGATTCGAGCGCAGCCCCCAGTTATCAGAAAAACAACAGTAAATTAAATGTTCGAGCCATCAGAAAACCATCAGAAAAATTACTCTTAATTTTCTGATCCAAAACATAAAATGCCGATTCGAGCTCAACTGCAAAAAAGTGGCTCAAAAAGTTGTGTTTGGAAGGCGGTAATTAATGTTAAGAACAATGATCAAAAATGTTTTTTGTGGTCTGTTCTATCTGCATTGCATCAAGTACAAAAAGAGTGAATAAATATATAGCATACGAACATAAGTTGGTGATGCACTTAAGGGTTTGGAAGTTCCAATAAAATTGGATAGCATACCAACCTTTGAGAAGAGAAGTGGAATTTCTATTGATGTATATGCATACGAAGAAGAAGATGGTGGTAATAAATATATAATCTGTCCATTAAAACAACAAAAAATAAGATGGATAAGCACATAAACCTACTCTATATCAAAGACAAAAAGAACGACCACTACTTCTGGATAAGTCTTTTGAGACTTATAGCATCACAAGTAACAAATAATGATCACAAAATATTTATATGCCATAGATGTTTGCAATATTTCTACTCTGTAAATAAGCTCAAAGATCACGAACAAGACTGCCGAGATATGAGGGTGTTAGAGTTGAACTACCATCTAAAGGAAAATATGACATACTAATATTTAAAAACAAAAATCATTCTTTGAGAGTTCCATTTGTGATATATGCTGATTTTGAATGTTTGTTGACTAAAATTTAAACATGCCAACCAAACCCCGACGAATGTTAAACGAAACCATATAAAAAACAAGAGCCTATTAGCTTATGTTACTATGTAAAATACGAACATGGATACTATAAACCACTAGTACCTTATGAAGGATCTGATGCATCTAGTGTATTCGTAAAAATGCTAATGGAAGAAGCAAAGTTTATTAGTGACATAAACACAAATGAAAAACCAATGATTCCACTAACTCAGAAAGAACAAATTGTTTATGATACAGCTACCCAATGTCATATATGTGAAAAGTCTTTGAATGGTGATTCTGTGAGAGATCATGACCATCTTACGGGGAAATTTTGGAGAGCTGCACACAGAGATTGTAACTTATCGTATAGAAATCTGTGTTTTGTCCCAGTGTTTATACACAATCTATCAGGTTATGACACACATTTATTCATAAGAGATCTTGGCATCGATGAAAATAAAATTGATCTAATTCCCAACAACTAAGAAAAATATATCTTTTACGAAACATATATGTGAAAGTGTAAATCTTAGCTTTATTGACTCATTTAAATTTATGGCTAGTAGTATCGATAAACTCTCTAGCAACCTTTCCAGAAGCCAATTCCGAGAGACATGTAAGCATTTTTCAATGAACTTCTTGACTTTGTTATAAGAAAAGGTGTTTATTCCATATGACTACTTGGATAGTGCTGAAAAATTTTGTGAGACATCACTTCCTTCCAAAGATGAATTTTACAATAAACTCAATAAATGTGACATTACAGACGAAGATTACGAATTTGCGAGAAAGGTGTGGGAAAAATTCCACATAAAATATCTAAGAGAGAACTCTATAACAAATCTGATGTATTGATACATGTCTGATATAATGGAAAATTTTAGAGATGTATGTTTCAAAACATATAAACTAGATCCAGCATGGTATTTCACAGCCCCAGGGTAAGCATTGGATGCTATGCTCAAACATACTAAAATAGAATCAGAATCATTAACAGATTATGACATGATTTTGATGATAGAAAAAAGGTGTTCATGGTGGAATTTCACAATGTTGTAAGCGATATGCTAAAGCAAATAATAAATATATGAATGTTTATGATAGTACAAAGGAAATATATATTCTTACATATCTGGATGCCAATGTCTTATATGAATAGGCTATGAGCCAGTATTTACCCTATTGTGGGTTTAAGTGGAGAAATACAAATATAAATGTGACAAAAATAGAAGATGATTCTAGCAAATGTCATATATTGGAAGCTGATTTTGAATATCCACATGAACTCAACGATCTCCACGAAGATCTGCCATTGGCACCAGAGAATAAAATACCAGAAGGTTAAAAAAAAACCCAAACTCTTGACTAGTCTGAATGGTAAAGATACATATGTATTACACTATATAAATCTTAAACAATATCTATTTCTTGGAATGAAGTTGAAAAAGATCCACAGAGTGCTGGAGTTTGATCAATCAGATTGGCTCAAGTCCTATATTGATCTAAACACAAATATGCAAAAAAAGTCTACAAATAACTTTGAAAAAGATTTCTACAAATTAATGAACAATTTCGGTTTTGGAAAAAATGGAGAATATTATAAACAGAGTGGATATACAGTTGTGCACAAGTTCTAAGCAAATGGATATACTAGTGGCTAAACCAAACTTTAAAGATAGAACTACTTTGGTTGCAGTTCATATGATTAAAACAAAACTGTGCTTTAACAAACCCATTTAAGTTGGAATGAGTATACTTGATCTATCGAAATTCTTGATGTACGATTTTCACTATAATATAATGAAACCAAAGAATGGGGAAAATATTGAACCGTGCTGCGAAGATACTGATTAATACATCTACTATATAAAAACACCAGATTTATACAGTGACATGAAAGAAATGGTCGATCATTTTGATACTTCTGACTATAAAAAAGATAATCCATATGATATACCGTTAGTTAACAAAAAGATTATTGGCAAAATGAAAGATGAATGTAATGGAAAAATAATGGAAAAATTTATTGGATTGAAATCGAAAATGTATGCAATAAATGTGGAAGGTGGTGTAAAGAAAAGAGCAAAGGGTGTTAAAAACACTGTAGTCAGAAATTAGATTAGTTTTGGTGACTACAAAAAGTGTTTGCTTGATAAAAAAAAGTGTTGTATAAAAGTATGAATCTTATTAAAAGTAAGAAACATGAACTCCATACGACTGAGTTGACAAAAAAAGCATTAAGTCCCAAAGATGATAAAAGATTTATTCTTAAAGATGGCATTAATACACTACCATGGGGGTACTACAAAATTGAAAAAAGAGTGATTTTGGATACTTAAAAGTATCTGGCAAAGATATTACACACGCAAATTCATCAATAGTTTCATATGCTCTCTGACTTTTCCAAGAGTATCACAACATAACAATTAGTGGCGAAATAAGTAAAGAAACACTGGCACTAATCAAAACTCCTAGATGTGGTGTACGAGATGATATATTTGGCTTTTCTACATCTATTACCAAATCGACAACGAAAGTAATGAAATGGCATTATGTGTTGGCCAATTATGACATACTACAACTAACTCAAGAAGTGTTTCGTACGTGGGCCAAACATACTGAAATCATGTTTAAACATGATACTCAAAACCCACACAATATAATATCAAACAAACGTAGTATCCATACATTTTAAAGGTGTCGGCATTTACATAATAGCAAATTTGATGGGCGAGGAGGAGTGGTGGCTCATGCTTTTTTCCGAAATCAGATAATTCACCAGTTGAAATTCACATTGATACTGAAGAAGTTTGGTATCTTAAACATGACAACAAATCTTAAGGAAAAATAAATCTTTTCGTTGTGCTATTGCATGAAATAGGACATGCATTAGGAATACATCATTCGAATGTTTACGAATCAGTTATGTTCACAATTTATGTCTCAGATTGACTAACATTACAAACTGATGATATTTTGACAATACATAGTCTATATGGTAAACCTGAAATATCTGTGCATTTGTTATCCCTTCCTAAACCAAACATATTATTCTCTACAAAAGAAGTAGATTTGTGTAACTTAAAAAACATCAACACATTTTTAGTAGTCAACCAAGTAATGTATATTTTTTTATAAAAATATATTTGGACATATGACATAGTAGATAAAATAGTTAGTAAACCAGAGCTTATCACTAACTGGCTGTTTTTCTTACCCACTAATTTTGAAAGCTTTACATTGATTTATCGGAGACCATCAGGGGTAATAGTAATGTTGTTTATCGAGTCATATATATATATATATATATATATATATATATATATATATATATATATATATATATATATATATATATATATATATATATATATATATATATTTGAATATCCTAGTCTGCAACTCGTGTCTGGATATCCAAAGGTTATTTATGATATGAATATACCTCAGAATTCCAAAATAAAAGCAGTTGTAAACACCTACTCTGGTCGCACTTTTGTATTTTACGATGAAGTGTATTTTATGGAACTGGACGAGTGCTTATTCAGATCTAAATTTTTCGGTTTAATTTCAAAGAAATTTCTAGGCTTACCAGCTTGGTTAGATTCTGCTTTTAGATACACCAATGGATTATTATACTTCTTCATTAACACAACATACTATTAATTCAGTGAGTTTACAAACATGTTGACCAGAGCTGACAGATTTGATCTTTCAATGTTCAATGTAAAGTGTTCTACATTACCATCCTCCTACTCAAATATTCTTAATCAGTTCAAAAAACTAGTGATGCAAATGGAGACGATCTCCATACATTAATTTTTCTTAAATATTATTATGTTTTTAATGGGATGGATCCCTTTTAAAAACACGCTTTTAGCAGTATGATATAATTTTTAAAGAAAAATTATATAGCAGTAAATGTTTTTTTGGATAACCATCCATTAAAAACTAATAACCATACATGTTTGCGCACTATTGGACTTCTGTGATTCTTTCACTTTTAACATCATAAATTAGGTTTCTTTGGCTTACTAGTTCCACATTACAAATAGTTGCAGCCAATATTGGTTAATTAAAATCAACTGTAAGTTTCAGATTAGTTCGATCTTTTACAATAGCAGTTTTTCTGTAAGAACAATAAATAACATACAATGGTCTTCTCCCAATAAATGACCCAGAGTTGAAGAGCAGTTCATTATTACGATAAGGGGTATCTAGTTTAGTATTTGAATTTCTAAAACCATTGTAAGCTATATACAACTTATCGAAAATTTTATCATCAATGTTTAAATTCAAATTATCTTTAGGAAACACTTAATTCCATCCATTCTTAATAGAAATATTTCTGACAAAACAAGAGTCAAACATTGAAACATGTGTGATTTGCCCAGGGTCTTCTTTTCTGCTGTGCTGAAAACCAACAATGACAAAGTCTGGCATATCGAATTGGATTGAATTTAAATGATCTTTTATATCAAATTGAAATGAGTGTTCATTGGTAGGTACTGGTTTTTCAAGACATTGCCAATAATTAAAACTAACTGGAATTTTGGGGTGTTTGTATAGTTTTGCAATAATTTTGTCTCCATAAATAGGATCGTATTCAACAATTCGCCACACAATTTCCATTTTCTCAATAACAATTTTACCAGCATCTGGTATAGTATCTCCATCATCAGATCCATCTGGTTTCTTTGGGGGTCTTCTGTAAAAAGAAACATCATTATTAGAATTTCGAATGAATGTGATCTTGTACCCACCGTTCCAGAATATTTCATTACAATCTCTCATAAACCTAAACAAATATCTTAATGGATAGGTAATTTCGTTAACCTAATCTTTCCTAACATATTTACCTAATTCTATCCCCGAAATTTGGATGTATGCTGATTCTGATTCCGAACCTAGCAATGTATGCATCATTGTTGAAGTGATGCCAGGGTTGTAATTCTTTCGATTATACAACCATGTTTAGAGATCTCTATTCTTGAGAACTGGGATGGGAAGAAATTCTCACAAAGATCAATAGTTGCAGTTTTTTCATAATCTGTATTTTATCTCTTTTAGTTAGCTTATACTGTTGGTATATATAAGCTTCATTCGGTTGTGAAAATGCATCGCCAATACTAATATCAAACTCAATGTGCTTGTTATATGCATTCAAATTATTTTTTGTTTGTTTGTTTGGCAAAAACGACTGACACTCATAACTTACAATTTTCTGTTGATCCATTTATTATATAGAAAAAAACAATTCTTAAACAACTACACTTTTCTTACCAACACAAGAATTATTACTACTATCAAAACCTAGCCATTTAATTAGCAACTTATTTCCTTTTCTTTGCAAAACTTTTTCCACTAAGTAGTCTTTATTATATTTGGTCTTAAGCAGCTCTGGCTCATAAAAAATACCTCTAATATGTTCATTTTTTAAATCTTTTATTCTGAATGCTGTGGGTTTTGTGTGCAATACTTCACACGCCTCAAATACTTCAGTGGGACAATTTGATGTATATCCTTTTCCAAACAAATTTTTACTTTTACAAACTTTATCTCCTATTGCAAACTTTGGTTTAACCATTTTTCCTTCTCCCCCATACATTTTGATTAGAAAATAACTTTCATTCTTTGCATTTACATTGGTGGGTTTCATTCCGATTGTACTTTGAACAATGTTATTGTAATCACTTATTAATTTAGGTAATATAGCCACCCATTTATAGTTTCCCTGCATAGCAAATATCTTTCACATTTTCTCCTTCAATGTTATATTAAATCTTTCTACAATATTATCTTTATTTTCACTGTATGTTGAATAGTGTGTTATGTTGTTATTAGCCATTAATGACTTAAATGATTTATTGTAAAATTATTTCCCTTCGTCTGTTTGTAAATGTATTTGTTTGCGATCATTAAAAATAGTTTTAAAAGCTAACATAACATTTTCACCAGTTTTATCTTTGATTGATATTGCCCATGCATATTTGAAAAAAAACATATATCACGATTAACATATATTTAAACTCTTTGTTAATTCGATGTATACCTTTTAAAGATCCAGAATTCATCTTAACTAAATCAGCTTGCCTAAGATCATCGATACCAAAAAATAGAACAGTTCTTCTGGGGAAGTATTTTCATATTGGTTTATGAATTTCATTTACAATATCGTTTTTTATACCACCACCAGTGAATATCGAGTTATTGGTAACACGACATCTACAAACACATTTAATTCTTACTTTGTTTTTATTTGTAAAATCATATGTACTTAGTGTATTTTCCATACATTTGAGACAGTATACATTTAAGTTATCATTGTTCATTTTATTTATTTACATAATAAATGAGACAACAAAAAATTGTTAACAATATAGAGAAGAATATAGAGAGAAGAAGATATATAATTGAAAAGTTTAAAACTTTTAGAAAATTTCGCCAAGATGAATATGATAAAAATAAAAAACACGATCAACCATTGATAGATGCGATAGAAGATTTTGGACAAAAAATTGGGCACGTAACAAATGAGAATAAGAATTTAATAAAAGAACTTGTTCCATTTGGCGTTAAGAATTTAGACTACGCACAGACACCAGCAGAAACATCTTTTGAAAGAAAACTTTTCAGTAAAACAGGCACCGATGAACGCTATGACGATGGCATTAAACGAATTGGCGATGACAATGAATGCTATGACGATGGCGTTAAATGCATTGATGATGATGCTGAATGCTATAACAATGAACGCTATGGCGATGAACGCTATGGCGATGGTGTTAAATGCATTGACAATGACGATGAACACTATGAAGACGAATGCTATGAGAAAGCATTGGGGCGTTTGAAAACTGATATCTCACTGTTAACTAACTACAAAACAACATTTATTGATTTGAAAGTGGCCGATTTCTTTATTGACTGCAAATACTATGTTTTTGGACTAAAGGCTGATAATGGTAGATTGTATATTGGTGATAGTCAAGTAACATTCATCAATGAAATATTTACTGTAGAAGGTCGGACATACACTGGAACTGATGGTTTGATGAAATTACTAACTAGTAAGAAAGTAACAGAAAGTGACTACACTGCAACTGACTATGAACACTATAGTCATATCCTAGTAGATACAAACACAGTTTTTCAAAACAATGATCCAAACTTGGGAACGCCAAAATTGAGTAAAGGGAATAAATGGAAAATTGTTGTTAAACCTATTTACGGTTCGATTAAAAAGAAACTTCCCCCACCTAAAAAAGGGAAATGTATAAATAAGTATACCAACTATCCCAAAGAATACATATGGATGGATGATGTTAGGATGCTTATTGATCGACTTCTCATTATTTATGGCGAAGAGAATGCTGGAAATGATAACTATTGCAATGAAAATGTTGGAATAATTAATATGTTTAACAGCAAGTTTAGTGACTTTTTTGTGAATAATCCAAAAAGTATACCATAACTGATATGAGTGTTAAACACAATACCACATACTTTTTGGGAGTCGGAGCATCACAGAAAAGGGTTACTCAATGACATAATAAATTCAATACCTTTTGAGTTGCATGCACCCGGTTATCAGTACTTAGGTCCGGGTACCAGACTAAAAGAGAGAATTGAACGTGGCGATAAACCAATAAACCCATTAATCCACTAGATGCGGCTGCAATGGAACATGATATAGCTTATCATAATCATAAAGATCTAGCTGAAAGACATGTAGCTGACAAAGAACAGGAAAAGAAAGCATTCAAAAGATTGTTAAGTTCAGATGCTAATCTCAATGAGAGATTGTGGGCTGGTGTTACTGTATCTGTGATGCATATTAAACGTAATCTTGGCTGGGGAATTAAAATAAAATGATAAAGTATTTGTTATAATAAATGAAAGTAAAAAACATTTTATTTCAAGTTCGTAACGAGGAGTTGGAGGGTTTGAATATTGATTCTTTCCTAACAAAAGACCAACTGGAATGTAAAACAAGAAATTAAAGGAGGACAAAGGGATGACTATCATAATTTCAGTTCCACAACTTAAGAAAATGTCCAAAGAAATGAAAACTGGAAATGGTTTGACAGTCCACAAGGGTGGATTTTTACCCTTAATTTTCGCAGCATTGAGAGCTCTAGGAGTGTTAGCTGGCGGTGCATCATCTATCACTACATCAGTAATTAATGCTAAGAAGAAAAACCAAGAATTGGAAGAACAACGCAGACATAATTTAGCTATGGAGGAATACGACAAGGGATTGAAGAAAGTTAAGTGGGTTAAGAATGGTAAAAAAAAAAATTCCGCTCAGTAACTTTGATATTGATAGAATGGTTAAAAAATTAAACATTAAAAACATTTTCAGGGTGTATTTATGATCGATGAGCTACTTAACACGCCACTCGATAATGAATGTGGGATTGTTAATCTAGATGTTTCAACAAACTCTGGTATACACTGGGTATGCTATTGGAAAAAAGCAAACAACAAATATTATTTTGATTCATTTGGTGGAAATCCACCCCAACAATTAACAGCATATCTCGGAAATAATATTTTTTGTAATGATGATAGAATTCAAAATTTCAATCAAGTAACTTGTGGTTATTTGTGTGTAATTGTGCTAAATCACTTTTCCCATTATTTTAAATTTCCAAAAATTATTTCACTATTAATAAACAATGGATATATGTGAAATGCATTAATGAGCTCTTGTATTGGAGATCAAAATAAAGAACACACGGACAATGATACAACTACTGAGAAGATCAATCCTAATGATTCTGTTTCCAACACACAGTTCAACGACTTTATAGTCACACTGACAAGAAATAAAAGATCATTGGATAAAGCCTATCTTACTTACTTGGAAGTAGATAAAAATATAAATTTTGAACAAAAAAGACTAAGACATGTGGGAAATCCCATTGCACCGATGGACGCAATCAATTTAGAGTACTATCAGAAAAAGAGAATTAACATTATTCGTTTAGTTGGGAAATACAATTCAAAAGATAAAGTATTTTACTTTGATAATCATATAGAATATTTTTTTATGAGAGATGGAACTATAGTTGAAATAATAATAAGACCAGAAAAATATAAAAGTATTATCAACTTATACCATGGACGGAAAAAAATTTACATGTATAAAACTTTTGAAGTATACCCTGATGATATGATATATTTTAAAAATACCAAAAGCCCACAACGTACCCGAATGTACAATTGTGTTTATTGAAATAGCTATGTTATATGAATACATTAAAAAATATCAGACTATGTTAGTTTTTAATGGAAACACTTCCATTAAAAACAAAACATACTTATAATCTAAGAATTTAAACAGTCATTAATTTATAGCGGTACTTACCATTGTTTAACTTACGAGACATATCTATCATAACAAAACCATATTCATTATTCCAACATTTTGAACAAGTCTCCCCAAATTTCTCAAATGACATATCCCCACAAACAAAATCACTATGAATATGTTTAAGATTTGTATCGTCTTGTCTGAAAATGCAAAGAAAATTAGCATTATCTCTTATAAGCTGCTTAGGTACTTTTGAGTATGTCTGGGTTAAATAGAAACAATTAATATCTTTGTGTCTACCGTGAGTAAAGTAATCCCTTACCATATTTTGATTTTCAAGTATGATATCATCGAAAACAACTACAGACTCTTTATGACATTCATTTACATCAACCATTTCTTCATTTGATGAAAAGAAGTATGCTATTGGTTCATTAAATAATTTTGATGCTACATCTATATCTTTCTTTAAATTGATATATTTTGGTTGATCCAGACTTTTTGAACATACATAGAGAGTACCAATGTCCAGCCATCCCTGAGTATATGTAAAATTATCTATCATAAGTGTAGTTTTTCCACAGTTACTAGGACACACTATCAAACATATAATATTATTAGGTAATAATTCTCCATGACGTTTTGTCGATACAATTTTGTCTAGTATTCTTATTTTAATATCCCAGTGTACATGTTTCATGATTTTCTTGCTCATTTATTGATAGATTCTTTAAAATTATATAATAAATGAGTAAAGTATTCAAACTAACAGATAACAAATCAGTGTTGAAGAAGAGACTACATTACCCTTTAGAGATAGAGGGGCACTGATTGGCTTTAGTTCAGTTCTATACTACTTATATAAAGCATAACATTATCTCTGGAGAAATAAGCTATGTTTTGTGGGCCAGAATGATATGGAATCAGCAATTGATATTCCAGTTGGTCAATATAGCTTAAAAGATCTTGAAAAATCTATAAAAGCAATTTTTTCACTTAGTGTAGATTCAATGGGTGGGAAATAAAATTATATGTATTTCGAGCTGGATAAAATAACAAACAGAGTGAAAGTAAAGTGTATGCTCAAATTACAGTTTGGAAAACGGGGTTCAATAGGAAAACTTCTGGGTTTCGTAGAAAATAAAACTCTGAAAGCAAATGTGGATCATTATGGCGATACTATTCCAAAATTTGCTCCATTTGAAACAATAAATATACACTGTAATATAGTAAATGGTATGATATTAAAGAATGATGAATATAATTATAGAGTAACTAACATAATTACCACTTTTAAACCAAGAACAACATTTGGATTTGGCGACACGATCTATTACGAACCATCTTATCCATTATTTTTTCCAGTGCAAACTAATCAAGTTAATGAAATAATAGTTGAAATTAAGGATGAAAAAGGTAAGTTAATTAACTTTGATTTGTCTGAAAGAACAGTGGTATTAGAGATGAAGCTGTAGATATGTTTTGGGTTGGAAGTAGTCATATTCTATATATAATATTGTTAATAGTTTCATGTGATAATGATGAATAATATTTCTATAGAAAGTGCAATGAAAGATTTAGAAAAAAATGCAATGTTTCAGCTACTTTAATATATCTAATTTGGAGATGTGTATCTCAATTTTTAACTAGACTATGTTGTAGCACATTGCTGAAGTCAGAGCGATAATTGTGTTTTAATGATTGGATAACCATTAAAACTTTATAGAGATATGAGCACAAATAAAAATCAACTGATGTCTAATAATACAACGACGATAATCTACTCTTTAAAAACCGAATAAAATGCATTTGTTTAGCACCACAATCCACCATTCCATTATAGGCAAAACTTATACCTCCACGATTAACATCATTTAAAGCTTTTTCACTGAAAATCTGAATATATCTGTCTGGTAAGGTTACTTTAAAATTTTCAGAAGCAATTACCACTTTGTATCCATACAGTGTATCATTTATTTCAGCATGCTTTATGGGATCCAACTGTAAGTTCGGAAAGTTTTTTAAATTGTTTGGTTCTGTTTAATACATTTAGCAACTGATCCATCTTTATTATATATAATATTTTATTTCTTTTATGTATTCAAATTTTTTAATCAACTTTTTTTTGCAGCTACGCCCAAACGAAACTTTTTACGCGTATTTTTGCAGATGCACTCAAACGCTAAGTTTAACACAACTTTTTTTTCTAAAGACTACGATCTAACCAAACGCAACTTTTTGAGGCTCTTTTTTTGCAACTGCTCCCAAATGTAACTTTTTTATCCACTTTTTTGCAACTGCTCCCAAACGCAGCTTTTTGAGCCATTTTTTTTGCAACTACTCCCAAACGAAACTTTTTGAGCCACTTTTTTTGTGGTTGAGCTCTTAGCGGCATTTGATGTTATGGATCAGAAAATTAAGAGTAATTTTTCTGATGGTTTTCTGATGGCTCGAGCATTTAATTTACCGTTGTTTTTCTGATAACTGAGGCTGCGCTCGAATCGCCATTTTTATGGTACTTACCTTGAACAGCATTTACCATTAATTTGAGCCTAATGCTGCCTTAAGCTGTTGGGACCCGACGTAACTTGTGTTTCCAGGTGATGCAAATATGAAATGTCGTGATGCGTGCTGTACTTGTGCAGTTGTCACAATCAATAAGCTGTTGTTGGCTTAGCGTTCGTCTATATACTCAGCCTCGCCGTGTACAGCACTGGACAACAAGAGCCTTCTTGTGCGACATGTGGCTCTGGATGGCTTGTGACAGGTAACTCACGACTTACTGGTGGCTGCTGCGACATGAAGGTGGAAGTGTGTTTTACACGGGTGCATAGTTGTAAAGTCTGTCAACTGGTGGCTGCTGCGCTAGGAGCCACCTCCCGTGGCACACAGCCAAGGCCCCTCCCTCTACCTAGAACCTCAGAGAGCCTATAAGGCTGTTGGCAAGGGGGGGTGGAAGTGTTCCCGATGATCGTTATTGTCGCCTGCAGTCGTCATGTCGCTGACACTCCAAACATACTACCGCGATACTCGCATTGTGCTTCCATGAGGGACTTCCAACATTCATTTCTAATTCTTGTAACGTCATGCACCAAGTAATGTAAAGTATACCTACAGTCCATTCCCGACTGGAAGAAACTTTCTTGGAGCCCTGCTAAATATCTACTTGCAGGCCCGTTTCGTATCCTTCCGCCAAATGTAAACCACATTGCCATGTGACTGCCATGTAGCATCTGTCAAAATCAACGTTTAAATTCCATTGTGTATTTGTGTGTACATGTGTTCGTATATATTCGTTACATCTAAACATAAACATTGATATGTGACTCTTATTTTTATACCTGTCTGCGTTGTTTACAGTTTACAGTTGTCCAAATAATTCTGCCATATTCCAAAAACCATTCCATACGAATATTCATAGCTTAGGCCTATAAAATTATTTAGGTAAGCTTTATGACGTTTTTAAAATACCTGAATTGGCGATAGTTCTTACGGTTATTTTATATTAACATATTTGTTTTCCACGACATAGCACATTACATGTAATGCACGTTAATAATATGCCGTGGCTTTGTTTAACACTGTTACAACTTCGATGTAAAGAACTGTAGTATTTATTATTTTGTTATTTATATGTGTTGGGTAATTTTTTAAAAGTACGGTCTCAGTTGGAATAAATATTAAAACGAAGGAACAACCAGTCATACGAAAAAGGGACATTAAATTCAAGCACGCAACTCGTGTTGTTAATTTTTTGCTATACAAACTTTAAAAGACAGCGGTGAACATTCACACATATTAGCCTACCGTAACATTTTATTCCGCTCGTATTTCTATGTATTGCTACTTACTGTTTATTAGGTTTATTGAAATTTATTGGGCTAGCTTAGTATTTCTTTGGGATTGTGGAAAATCACGTTATACGACTGTGTATCAAACACCTAGGGCAAAGGTATAATGTTGTGAGAAATAAACAGTCATGGGTGTAAATCATGAACTTCATCATAAAAACAGTTCACAGTTGAAACGTATAAATAGTGCACATCAAATATTTGAAATCGTGCACACACAGGGGCGGCGTATCGACCACGATGCAGCAACGCCACACCATTTCACACTCAATGGTTTAAAAAAAGCACCTCACAGTATATTTATTACTGCTGTGGAAACACAGATTTATCACAACATCGTAACTTGACTAGGTAGGTTTTAAAAAACGCAATGTCTACAAACGTGATGCGGTAATTTGAAGTATTTTTCGGAATAAGTATAATTTTTGCTTCGTTTGGCATAAAGCAACACACAGTGTCATGGCTCGCCACGTCTGCCAACTTGTGATGTTAACAGCCCCGCCATCATATCTAAATATATAAGAATAAGTATTCAAACATTAAAATCTCTTGTCAGTTGCAAATTACAAATTCAAAAATCATTATTTTGCTGTAATAAGTATGAAATATGCTACAATTGAAAACATGTATAATAAACAGCTTACTAGCGATGCGAAATTTCCCGATTGTGAGAGAGAGAGAGAGACAAAGAAAGAGAGAGAGAGAGAGCGACAAGCTCCACCCAGCTGACAGTTGCTTCCTCAGTCGATAATACAAACACCGTATCAGCTGGCCTAAGCACGATATTTTGCCGTGTTATTTTAACTGTTACAATGAAATATGTTACCATCGGGGCTACCTAAATATCTAGATATTTCAATAGGTATCGTTTAATTTACAAATAGCATACCAAAAAACTTGGTTAAAATAATATTTATCTGTGAACTGTTTCTTACCGGCCGTTGCCAACACATCGCTGTTCTCGCTGTTGTTAATTCATATTTAATACGAAATAAATATTAAATGTTATATAAGATACTAAGGTAAAGTTTCATTTATTAAATAGTACGGTATATTAATCAGAGTGCTATATATTTGTGGAATACAGGTTATTGGAAAAAACATATTGACATGTTACGCCTAAGTTGATTTTTCATAAGTTCGTTTTTAAAGTCTCGTCCAGTCGTGGATGGACTATATACGAGTTTAAAAACAACCCGTAGGAATATTACCTATCCTTGTTCAGATGTTTTCTTTGGCGAGAGTTAAACTAACATTAAAAAAAATTCTACTTTGTCTAATTAAATAAAAACCTACCAAAGTAGAGAAATAAAAAAAAAAAAAAAAAAAAAAAAAACAAGCATTCCTTTCACCCCAATAAATGTGACTCTCCACTAAATAAACCACTGGAATTTCGAATATAATATGACTATGCCGGGTCATTACATATGTGTATGAGCATTAATTTACCCGCCCTTTCACCCTTCTTTTCTAAACTTGTGTTGAGCTGTAGGATGAGCCAATATTTGAGTACCTTTATAACCTGTTCTAGGTCGTAGTAGATGCCATACCTGTATCCTTCCGCTATGCGTAAACTTGATATTACCATGAACCCTGTCACTTGGTCCTTACGTCATCCGAGTGACACAGTGGATTTGTTAAGTCAACTATTTATTAATATCCCAGTTGTCAACCCTGGCATATATAACAAACACAAACTAAGTTAAATTCGTTAAGTTGTCATCTCTATGTCCACCACCGCCGCCAACTTTAAGGGAAAGACGCCAGTCATAATAAAGAACTTTCCAATTTTGTTTCAAAATCTTAGCAGAGAAACAGCTACACAATGGATCGTACGTTACGGATGTAAAATAAGAATTTTTTTCCTGTTTGGTTACACAATATCTCTGATAACTTTAATAGAATACCTAATCATTTTAAAAATAAAGTTTACCTTGCTGTTAGCAAGATTACAAGAATTCTAACAGAAATCAATATTCTTAAACTTTTCAAGAGTTATTTTAACTCAGTTTTGTTTCAGTCGAAGTCTTTATTGAAGTGACAAGAGTGACATAAAGTTTCTTCAAAATAGATCACGTGGTTCATCTGCGGTAACAGCTTAACTTGTAGCGATTTTGATTTTATATTTTATTACAAAATACGGACGAACTGTGAAGTAAATTTCCAACTTATATTATTCACGATATTCTAATAACATAGAACATAATTTCAAGCTTCATAATAAGGTTTAACTTTTATTCACTTTCAAGACTTGTAGGAAAAAAAATATATATAAATTAAAATTTCTGTATATAATCTTTTTCAATTTTTTAAATGTCATTTTCTTTCATTCTCGTTCTTTTTTTCATACTGGTATTTCATATAATAACGAAAAATGATGTAAAAGACAAAATACAGTCAAAATAATTTTAATCTCTAGAACTGCCTTAACGAGTCGTGATGTGAATGCGTTTCAAACCGTCTCTGCGTCTGCCTTCGCGCTAAATGAGAGTTTCCATTCAGAAACGTCGAGCCATCTGCGCCCTCTCACTCGCTTGTGTCGAGTCTTTCTCACTGTTTCACGACGTTTCAATTTTATAAAAGTAATAAATGTTTACAAAACTACACTGCTTTAGTAAAAGAAAAATATGTGTATACTTACGAATAACACCTACTCTCCAGTTAATATAATCGCTTGTATCTTATCATTACTAATAACTCAGAAGAAATGATCCAAATTTAAACTAGTTCATATCAAAATATTGAAGGGTATAATTAGGTTAATTAGTCAAACAAAAAGTACAACAACAATAATTAAAATCCTAATGCCAAGTTGAAATTAAGCTAGCTAAGTTAATTTCCAGTAGCTTGAATACAGAAAGAAATGTTGCTAGAGTACTAGATGTGTTCAAATTTCTATAAAAAGGGAAAATAACTATAACCTAAGGTTAAACAAATCAAATTGTAACCTACAATAAACGTTTAGGTTTTCTTATTTTGATGTATCTAACTTGCAATGATGTCAATAATAATTTAAGGTGTTTTTTGAATAATTATTGCGATGAAATTAAATAAGAGAATGAATAGTTATTGTGTAACATGTTTCGTGAATCTGAGGTTACAGAAGTCATCGCAGAGGACATTAACTGTTCTCCATACATATGTGCACACATGGTTGCCTCGGTCTCTTTGTTGTCCTGAAGACAAGAGCAGATTCAAGTAAAAACGTTACTGTAGTCGTTGAAGGAATGCTGCTGTGTTCGTATGTGACGATGAGACGATGAGTTGTGGTGTTAAATGTACATGGCTTAGTGCGCCCATACTGGCAAAATGACACTACTGTAAGTTTTTTGCTGTCAGAGTAGTAAAATCACATGATGCCGTGAATAAGCGTTTGAGTCATGTAGTTTCGACAGGACTGTTGGCAACTTTTGGCAAAACGCGCACTCAATGTTGGACTCGTGATTTCCATACCGCGCAGCTGGAATGTGTTTTCACAGTGCAGAGTCCACACTTGGTCGCGGATGGCTAAGAAGGCGAGGAGTGAGGGGGGCGACAATATGGTTGTCAAACAATGGTGAGTAAACGACTAATGAATCGACTTGCGCGCCACCTAGCGGCCAATGCCAGAACCAAGATGGCGGCGAACAAAGGTGAATAATCGACTAATTGAACAACTGGCGCGCCATCTACAAATATGGCAACAAACAAATGACAAACGAAAAAAACAAAGACTGGTGGCCTCCATGTAAATGTAAACAAATTAAGAACGAATGGGAGAGAAATAGAGAAAGATAGATACAAGGAGAAATGAAGAAATAAAATAAGGATAGAGAAGGAAAGAAAGAGAAAAAATAATGCAAAAGAGAAGATAAGTGGAAGCACTCTAAGAAAACCCCCAGAAAGGAAAAGAGGGAGAAAAATAGCATAAAAGGAACAAAAATTCAAGAGATAAAAACCGGGAGCACAAGGATAAAACCCTCAAAATGGAAAATAGGGAGAAAGAAACAATTGACGGGGAAAAATGCAAGAGATAAAAAATGGGAGCACTGGGAGAAAACACTCGGAATGCAGGGCATGAAAAACGACATACTGATTACCAAAATTGCAGTCAAGCGAATGTGAGTAACAAGATGGCGGCATATTGGCTACAAATAGAGTGGTCCAAGATGGTGGCGTTCTGGTTCCAAAGATGTCGGCGTACTTTCTACCAACATGGTGGAATCTGATATGGCGGTTGCATGACCGGAATTACAGAACGGGAAGTAAGGATGCAGGGATCCAAGACGGCGGTCGGAGTGTACTATTCCCATCTACTTACATCAACAGAATCTCTTAATTGATTCTATTTTTACGATTAATGAATGTTAGTATATTTTCTAGGGGCGACCTCAGGTGCCGGAGAATTGCACTATGAGCGACTGTTGCCTGGCGATAGTCGCTTCGTGTAAAACGGCTCTTACAGTCCTTCCACTACAGGTGCAATATAATGCGAACACTGTCATTTGTGGTACATGTTAGATATAGGTAAACTCATGGGCAGTAAAATCGCCTCTCGCCACGACGGCTACCTAAGTGATAATCTTGGCAGGGCGACTCCAGCACGTAGGGAACAAGGCAGACGTTGCTTAAGGATCTCCCTCCGCTGATGCCACAATTACGACACAGCTACTGTCATTGCGAGTTACCTCCGGCGCTGCTATGTGTCGTGGCAACAGTGAAGGTTGTAAGTGGAGGGAGCTCTTCATTCAGTTAGACTTACGAACACATGCTTCCTCACACTACAAGTTAAATAGCCAGTTATTACTTTTGTCTTACTAGCTACTTGCTCCTACGACGTCTGTATAACGGCAGTATTAATGACAACACACGTGGATTCTCCAGCATCTGAAACACGCCTCGTGTGCACACAAACTTTCTATAAATAACGCCCGTCAGGTAACAAACGCGAACTTACCAAAATGCAAACTTTTTTGTGTGGACGTTACCAACTTATGAAATATTTATGAAATCTGCTTTTGCGTGTGTGGGGAGACTGTGTGTATTGCTTCCAACCATGTGATAGAACTAGCAAAAGATGACACCTCCTCGAGACAGGGGGAAAATTAATGATTATCAAATATGCGGAGTGAAATTTAGAGTGCGAAGTGATAAAAACATGAATTCAGTCATGTCTTGAGCAGCGTTGTGGTGGGAAGTCGAATAATAACCTTACAGAGACTGTGTGGCCATATGGGGTTTCATCTGGCACAACAGAATGTCTGTCAGCAGCTTGTCAGAATTGCTGAGATATATGTATTGTATTGGAAAATCAGCCCATCTTGATAAATTAACTGCTAACATCTAGTGAACTACAATTAAAGAGTCAGTCTATACCGCTGTAATCAGATGATTACAACGCTTTTAAATTGTTGTGCCTATCACGATACGTAAGAGTACAACAGGACAATATCATCGGCCAGATCGTTAGTGTATTTGGCACTTCGGTAATTTGTGACTTGCTTACTCGAGGCAAGCAGTTATATATGGCAATATTTTTAATCTGGGATAGTATGACAATTCACTATATATAAAGTTTACTTCGGCGATTTTGTTAAGCTTCTGACAGACTTTCTGTAGTTAGCACTAAAGATGTGGGGCTGCATATTACTCTACATGAAATATTTCGACAAATGGAATTAAGATTTTGTATGTCATTATTTGTTTTAAAAAATTACACTTGATCTATGCAGGTTTTGAAGATACTAGAAGCCTAGTGTTTTAGTTGTGTAGGAAATGTTAAATGTTTCTATGAAGAACTCTCGGTGCAAGCATAATTTGTAGTCTGTAGAAGGCAGGTAACATGACGGTAAGTACGGATTCTTGGTGAATGTGCCCAATTAAAAAAAACTCAGAAATAATAAATAGAATTACTACAATAATATGAGATATTCAAAATAACGTTTTACATATTGGAACAATACAATTATTGGCGCCATACACGTTATGTTTTCAAGTGTAGTTAATTTACGCAAACACACTGACTTGGATGAACTTATACTCTAGTACAAAATACCGTTATCGCGAGCTGTGGAGCTCAGCTTGGTTATCTTCACAGTGTCTTAGTTTAGACACTGACTAGAGTTTCGTAGACTTTTTAGAAATATCAGACATTTTTGTCGGTTTCCAGTTTCTTTTTGTAATTTTTATTGGATGTGCATATTATATTAAACATAAAGATTAACTAAAGCAAAAAAATTAATATCACTGCCCTTTTTGTATACTTTTTCTCTTAGGTATGAAATACTGCGCCGATAAAAGATCACCAGCACTTATCAGTAAACAAAATATCATTTCAGTCTCAGTAATTTCATGAATGTTCTTATAATATGAGCAACATGTGAAAACCTACTCCACACTCATTGGTTGGTATTAAACCCGCGACTTCACGAATTGGGTCAAGCAATTTTCCGCAGAAACGCTGTCACTTTATTATAATGATAACGATAGAAATATTAAACACTCTGTATCAACATACACCGTGAGTTTTAATAATTTGGAAGAAAACAACAAATTCTCCCAGGAATTGGTATTCTAATGTTCCCTACAGAAAAATTTGCCAGTTAGCAGAAACAAAAATGAGAAATCAGGCTAACGGGCACACAACGAAAGTGATGACGCGAAACTTGCTTTCCAAAAACACGAAGATAGTGTGTCAGTTTCTTTCCTCATTTATTTTTATCTGCTGTGTTATACAAAGCAACATTAACCACAGAGGCTATGTTCTCTAGTCTAATAAACAACTGCTGCCAGTAACATGAAACACAGAGACTACATTCCTTAGTATCATAAATAACTGTTGCCAGTAACATGAAATACAGAGCCTACGTTCCCTAGTAACATAAACAACTGCAATCAGTAATGTGAAACACAGAGGCTAGTTATGCTAGTCTCACAAACAAATGTTGCCAGTAACGTGAAACACAGAGGCAATGTTCCCTAGTATCATAAACAACTGATGGCAGTAACGGAAAACACAGCTACTATATTACCTAGTTCCATATACAACTTATCAGTAATGTGAAACACAGAGGACAATTTCCCTAGTCTCATAAAAAACTTCTGCCATTAACAGGAAACACAGAGGCTACCTTCCGTAGTCTCATTAACAACTGATGCCTGTAACGTGAAACACAGAGGCTACATTCCCTAGTCTCATAAACAAGTGCTGCCAGTAACATGAAATACAGAGGCTACGTTCTCTAGTCTCATGTACAACTACTGCCAGTAACATGAAATACAGAGGCTACATCCCGTAGTCTCATAAACAACTGCTGTTAGTAACTTGAAACACAGAGGTTACATCCCGTAGTCTCATAAACAACTGCTGTTAGTAACTTGAAACACAGAGGCTACATCCCGTAGTCTCATAAACAACTGCTGCCAGTAACTTGAAACACAGAGGCTACATCCCGTAGTCTCATAAACAACTGCTGTTAGTAACTTGAAACACAGAGGCTACATCCCGTAGTCTCATAAACAACTGCTGTTAGTAACTTGAAACACAGAGGCTACATCCCGTAGTCTCATAAACAACTGCTGTTAGTAACTTGAAACACAGAGGCTACATCCCGTAGTCTCATAAACAACTGCTGCCAGTAACTTGAAACGCAGAGGCTACATCCCGTAGTCTCATAAACAACTGCTGCCAGTAACTTGAAACGCAGAGGCTACTTTCCCTGGTCTGATAAACCGCTGCAGCCAGTAACGTGAAACACAGAGGCAACGTTCCCTAATCCCATAAAACACTCTACCAGTAATGTGAAACACAGAGGCTAATTTTCCTAGTCTCATAAACAAATGCTGCTAGTAACGTGAAACATAGAGGCTGCTTTCCCTAGTCTCATAAACAGCTGCTGCCTGTAATGTGAAACACACATTCTATGTTCCTTCGTCTCATAAACAACTGCTGCATATAACGTGAAACACATTGGCTATGTTCCCTAGTCTCATTAAAACCTGCTGCCAGTAACGTGAAACACAAAGGTGAAATAATGTGGTGGTTCCTTTGATGTTGGGGTATCCATTCTCTGATTGTCTGACGGATGGGAGCCCTGGGAACGAACCTTGTAACTGATTGGCTACTTCGTACTGCAGAGGATTCTCAATTGGTTGATCTGCCTACTGGCAAGTAGATTACGTGGCACTGGTTGGCGAACCAAGTTCCTACATGTGGCTGAATATCATCGCCATTTTGCTGGCCATTGTGTGCAGGAATTCGCGGCACAAGCGGCTATCTAACGACTGCATTACTAATTACTCTGTCGATACTAGTACAACACCGCACAAAAATATTATTGTTTTTCTCCAACACCTAAAGCAATATATCATCCATTTTTTTCAAATGGTTAAACTGCACTCTTATAGGAAAAGTTGGCGTCGCACCATTTCCCACAGAAATTTTAAAGTTAATAGACAATTTCTTATCACGGTTGTCTCCGAACAGACTTTTACTGTGAGCGCCCCACTGGGCCTCTAAACCTTTCCTCTTGAAACTGCTCTCAGCTGGAAAAATGCATGATACTGCTCATCCTTTAGTTAACTGCTCCCCTCTCTTCTGCTAAGCACTTCAGTTTCCAACCACAAGTATCCCACAAGAAGAAGCGAGACTTCTTCGATTGGATGGCTCAATCATTCAGTTAGATTTATTCCTTATCTTGACTTTTCACCCTTCAGTTTCGCAGTAGTCTTTACATTCATGGTTCTCCGGTTGAACAATTGTACTCAAACGAGAGAGCCAGTCGCATTTTACCATTCTCCTTCCCTAATATCCCCATCCTAATCCGGAGATGAGTTCCCTTCTATCCTACCTTACTTCTGTTTTTAATATCTGTTCTTCCTTGCCTCTGCCATGAACTGTACTTATTTCTGCTGTTCGTCTGAATGGCTACTGGTTTTGCCACTTCCGAGACTAATTACTCAGCTCTCTTCTCGAACAAGATGAAGGTAATTTTCCAATGGAGTTTATTTCCGTCGATATGACATTCGTTGCCAGCTGCATTCTTTTTACTTACCTTTTCTTGATAAATGTGATTACGCTGCACCCCATCTGCTTTTTATATAACTGAAATAGGAGCTCTTGGAAATGACATTATTCCAAGTTTCGCACTCGCTCGGGTTTGTATAGCGTACCATAATATACAGGCCGTTCACGGTAAAGTGAGAACTTTTGAGGCTCTAGTTACTTTTTTCTTTTATCCTTTGACCACCTTTCTAAATATATTTTGCCATTCAAGTAATAAACAGTGTGTCTATATTCCACCGGACTGGGAAGTTAACGTCTAGGGTTAAAATAAAACACATTTATCGACTATTATTCCAAATGGGAGGGCTTTCAAAAGTGCTCACTTTACATTGAACAGCGTATACTACAACAGGCAATAAGTTAGTGGGCTGGTGCTCCGAGTGTAAGCACAGTGTCCAACTTATTGAGTGTACTGCAGAAAACAAGGTCGATACGTCGTTACCCTTCACAAAAAATCACTTGTCCTTCACAAAAGATACTCAGGTATGTGGCGATGGGTAGTGGTTAGACTGCTCGCCTCACATCAATGCGTAACGGCTTCGATTCCCTGCGGGGATACTCCCGGGTTTCGCATGTGGGAATTGTGCCGGTGGTTCACGGGTTTTCTCAGTGATCTCCCGCTTCCCCCGCCCTTGCATTCAGCTGATACTCCATACTCACCTCGTTTCACTGTCATCGACTCTCAAGACCTCGATGCTAATAACCGTCCAAATATTTTTACTCGTTCACTAGAATCTGTGTGGGTTAATTACTACAATTGCAAAATTTGTAAGTTCAAAATAAGAACATGTTATAAATATCACCATAAATTAAGTTCTCATTAACAAAAATCACAAAGAAAATATGTGACGGTGTACACTAACAAGAAAGAAACTTGCAAGTCCGTCCCTGAACGCTTGCCAGCTCCATGTGTTCCATGATAGGATCACAGCATTGAGAACTGTACTTGTATCTCGAGTATACTTGGAATACACTTCTCTGGTTACATTGTATCCTTTCGTCAGAAGTAAATTTAGCTTTACCGTCGGCCTAATTACTTGCGTCCATAAGTGAACTTGTGGGATTTGTAGTCATGCAAATGTGTTACTTTTATGCGAATTCGTACTATGAGTGTATAAAATAAGAAACACAACTTTCACCTGACACAAATGTAAACACGACACACGCTACATGCCCCTGAGTCTTCGCTGCCAACTGAGCGCGCGTGCCAAAGTAACACTTACGTTGTTACGGTGAACGTACTATAGTCCACAACAGTTGCGATGTACCCGGGATGCCCCGTCCACAAATATTCCTACCGGCAACCAATCACTGAGAAATACCCACAAATACATAAATGTATAAATGCTCAGAAATGTGGGACGTGTTAGAAAACCTATACATATCTCGTACCAACTCATCGCCACTACGCTTTGTGAACTACTCTGCAGTGTTCACATTCTGTGATTGAGACTCTCCAAACACTTGTGCTGTTGTAGCGGAGCCATCAGCCTCGAATTCCCTTGGCAAGGACCACGGTGGTCAAGTGGTCAGATTAACCACCTCTCACTAAGCCATGTCACACGGACTACAACCGGGGGAGGGACATGGCGGGCGTTGCCGTTGGGACGAGAGGTTTTCTAGCGGGTCTCCCGTTTCCCCACCCTTGCATTCCACCACGCTCCATCCTCACCTCACTCACTTAACCGAGCTCGCTGTCAAATGGCGAGAAAATGTGGTCAGTTCAACTGTGTCGCCTGCTGGCTGGACTCCTATACACTCCGTTCTCAAATCCGTCTCAATCCTCTTGCTTTCTTAGTATTTACAGCTATCCAGGCATATGCCATAGCCGACATTTGTCTGTGTTAGTCAACACCTTCCCTTGCTACCACATGAAATGCGTCGATATTTATTATTTGCAATAAAAACATAGGATTTCGCCAACAGTTTGCCACGACGATGAAACCTGTCCCGCTAGTTATTGTTCCTCCATTTGACCTCTTACTTCAGCTCTGTTCTTATGATTGTAAATAGCCTGACAGTAAGGGACTCCAACCAGACATGGTTTCTTTGGACCAATTGTAACACAAAATTCTTATACACTTACATAGGGAAGATTATTTTTATGTACAATATAATGGTGTTCAACGTAGTGGTGTACAACGCTTGGGAAACAAGGCTGAGCGACCCTGCTTGTATGACAAGTGGCATAGCAAGTATAATACTGTATAGTGTCGCGTAGGCTCCTACGAGCTATGCAACTTGTCCTACACGTAGGATCGCGTAGCCTTGTCCTGGGCGTATTATGAACACAATTACTGGATAGAAAATATGTTTACGAATATTAGTGTATAGGGATTATGAGTAACTATTGGTCCAAAGAATGTATGTCAGGAGTTTGGCCACTGACTTCCCGAACATGCTGTATATAAGAGCGGGCCACTGACTTCCCGAACAAGCTGTATATAACAGCGTCTAATGTAGATTCGTTTTACTTGAAGAGTTGTCAAGTAGACGGCATTCGTACTACTGCAGACTAACTTTATGGATACGTGTCACCCTCCATGCTCATTACTGTAACTATATTATATTTTGTTGGAAATACATAGGCCTAGTTCTTAAAGTAGATTATAATATATTTCGCTACCTGTGTTAAACTGAAGAATGAACATAAAATATTGTCGTATAAGAAATATAAAGCCTTCCCGCTAAATAAAATTCTAAACCCCATTTTTTCTCCCTTTTTAGTTATCAGGTAGTTTTGATATTTACCTAGGGTCATAATTTTTGCGGCTTGCTAAACATCCTCCAGATGTTCTCAACGATTACTCAAGAGGTGTGTGTCACTTCATCTCGAACTTCACAAGGAATGAAATATCTGACAACAGCACATGGCAAGATATCAAACAATTCTTAATTAAATTCCGCAACCCTAGTCTGACTCTTATATGAGGAATGATTGTCAGTAAAGTTTAGTATATTACTTGCAGGAATAAACTTACACGAAGGGACCATCATTCACTGGGATTTATTGTCCCACTAGTCTGCGACACGGTAAGACCATGGCGGCTTCGTCGTAGACAAAGACGATTTAAAAATGTTCTAATAATTACGATTTTCTTTTCTTTTTAATAGGTAAAATTTTCTAAGTTCGAAATAGTGGTCAAGGTCAAGGTCAAAGGTGGCATTCATAATTCTGGTTGCCCGCCACCAGCGCCTGTCATTTTGCAAATGGCTGTCGTCGTTGTACTGGCCGCCAACATGGCCACCATTCCTTCTGGGCCGCCAACACGATCGCCGGCTCTTCTGACCACCCGCCACTGGCAGTCGCCACTGCTCGTCCGCGCACGCTATTCTGTTATTGTTTGCAGACGTGTCAGCATAAACTCTCAAGGGGAATCGAACCTACAATATCTCGAGGTTGGTTCAGGGCACACGAATTGTTTCCTTTCAACAGTACACAGGTAAGTATGTTGGCAAGGGGAGTTGTTGGTGAAGTTGCAGCACTTGGTCCGTATCTACAGTGCACGGAAAGGCAGGACTGGACATTGCGGTCTCCGCTTCCAGCGAGGTCATGTCGACGACGAGATGTGCTCGTGGCCTACGAGTATTCACTACTATCCCAGGTAAGGTAGGGGATCATTCGTTTCGTAATAATAATAAGCTTATCGTTCTAGCATGTGTTGTAGGTGTGATGTGACAACTCGTACGTGCAGGCGGGCGGCAATGTGTGTGTCTACCAGTTTATACAGTTACATTTATAATGCTTTCTTTTGAGCCGGTGGTGGAGCTGGTGGTGGAGCTGGTGGTGGGGCTGGTGGTGGAGCTGGTGGTGGACCTGGTGGTGGAGCTGTTGGTGGAGCTGATGGTGGAGCTGGTGGTGGAGCTGGTGGTGGACCTAGTGGTGGAGCTGTTGGTGGAGCTGGTGGTGGGGCTGGTGGTGGAGCTGGTGGTGGACCTGGTGGTGGAGCTGTTGGTGGAGCTGATGGTGGAGCTGGTGGTGGAGCTGGTGGTGGACCTAGTGGTGGAGCTGGTGGTGGAGCTGGTGGTGGGGCTGGTGGTGGAGCTGGTGGTGGACCTGGTGGTGGAGCTGTTGGTGGAGCTGATGGTGGAGCTGGTGGTGGAGCTGGTGGTGGACCTAGTGGTGGAGCTGTTGGTGGAGCTGGTGGTGGAGCTGGTGGTGGAGCTGGTGGTGGGGCGGGCAGTGCGCCGACGATGGCCATTCGTACAATGACGGTCTCCGGTGGTGGTGGTGGTGGGTGTCCATGATGGCAACCAGTTGGCCGACGAGTAGGAAGTGCTGCCAGGGTGACCCCTGGTGTTATACAATTCGGAAATTACAGTCACCAATGCTTCTAAGTCGACATAGGGCAGGTTTGACCCTGCATCCCTTTTAATATTCGTGGTTGATGCCTTTGTTATGAATTTGGCAACTATAACTCGAACAGTTCGGATATTAAAGCCACTTATGCTTATATGTTGTCATAGGACATACTTGACCCACTGCCTTTCTCCTAGTCATGGTGGATGACTATGTTATGCCCTGAGCGCGAGAGTCGGAAAGGGTGTCTGCTCTCTGTTTCACGTAAGCTCGGGGGTCGGCGTGCGGTGACGTAGTTAGGGCTTAGCCAGGTGGTGACGAGCGGCGAGGAAGTGTGACCAGAGGTAATGGGATCAGCCGGTGGTGGGGAGGAAGTGAGGTAGGCGGAGGTGCCGAGGGTTGAGAATGCGCGAGGAAGTGTGTATGTGTGTCCTTTCCGAGGGAACACAAGAGGGGGGTTCTATAGTGCACGGAAAGGCATGACCTCTCATTGCGGTCTCCGCTTCCAGCGAGGTCACATCGTTGACACCGACTACAATGGTAAGATGTGATCGTGGCCTACGTGTATTCACTGCTACCCCTGTAAAGGTAGGGGATAATTCGTTATCCTAATAGGTGGCTTATCGTTATAGAATGTACTGTTGTATGTGCAGGGGACTCAACTGTCTAACGGCTGTGTTACACGAGATCCGATCGTTCGGGCCGCCTTGATGCCCCACCGCCGCCGCCGGCGGGGCGCTGTCCGCCAAAATGGTCATACTCAGCTGGTCTACAATTGTCTGCCATATTGTTGGTCAGTGGTACTCGTGATCCAAGATGGCAGTCCTGAGTGCTGTCATGGAATCTCTCCTCCACCTCCACAACAAGTCAAACGCCACAATGTGGGATCGGCCCTGGTTTATCCTCATTAGGACACCGAATATGGTGGCCGACACTGGCTGCCAACATGGCCGCCGGCGGTGGGAGGGGAATTCGGGAAATTCTGCGGGAAAAACGGGGGGGGGGGGGGGGGGGGAATTACGTTTTTGTACCCGAAATCGGCCATTTTGGACGGGACAATGGGAAAAAGGGAAATTTCGCTCCTGGCTTCCTCAGCCTGCAGCCTGAATTTATGCTAATTAGGCTCCACTAGTCCACAGCCTGCAGCCCGGTGTTCCAGAACCGCTCTTCTATACTACTCAAATCAACTATAAGCATATATCTGTGATGATATTAGCAAGGACGCTGTTCAGTAAGTCATAAAATTGCAAAAATTTACATCTAGAGACTTCACGGGAGTTTGTGTCATCTGAGGGTTGAGGTTTGTTTGATAAGCAGACAGGATAGGGTTGTTTACGTCCCAAATGACAGCCCGGTATACCAGCACCACATGAACCACGCATCATACGCCACTCAGCTCAACTGTTCAAACGTCGCTTCCAGAGGTCTTACACTCCAAACGTATATCTGAGAAACACTGCTCGTAGTTGAGCTATTGAATGCTACAGAATGAGCTAGGAATAAGTTAATAATGTAATACATCCCTTTTTTCATTAAAAATTAATAATGTGAATTAATTGGCGACGTGCTGCAGGCAGACGAACACAGACGGACAAACATGGCGCCGTGGCCAGGGAGAAGGCGGTTACTTCAGGTACGACAGCGCGCATGCGCGGAATATAATAAATGGCTGAAGTAAAAGTTAACAATATTTTTCTTTGCAAACATTTACCAAATAGTTTTTGAAACCAGCAAGAAACCTTTTCTTTCAGTGCAAGGTTGAAATGGCGAACGGCAATCCAGTGACTCCATATTGCTGGCCAGTGTGTGAGCTGCGGTATAGGCTAAGTGTTGTAGTTTCACCTCTGTATTTGTAAACACTCTGTAGCTCAACTACGAAGTGTAAGACATCTGGAAGCGGGGCCGCCTTGGTATAGTGGTTAGCCTGCTTGCCTCCCACCATGGCGAACCAGGTTCGATTCTGGGCGGGGCCGCCACCGGATTTTCGTATGTGGGAATAGTGCCGGACGATGACGCTGGTCGGCGGGTTTTCTCTATGATGTCACTATAACCCGCCCTTGCATTCCTGCGCTGCTCCATACTCACCTCGCTTCACCCTCATCGGCTCTCAACACCTCGATGTTAAGATCCGCCTACTCACTAACTCACTCACAACTGGAAGCGACATTTGAACAGTTCAGCCCAGTGGCGAAAATACGTGGTTCACGTGAACAGTCCTTTCCCGTCTGCTTACCAAGTGAACCTCGACCCTCAGCTGTCGCAAACTCTGGTAAAGTCTCTTGATGCGAATTTTCGCAATTATGTAACTCATTGAACATCGTCTTCACTAAATATCTGCACACACATGTTTATCGTTGAATTGTGAAGTATCTGTCAGGGTTTTAGAGCGAGCCCTTCAAATCCAGCTCACATGTATACACATCAACAGTTCTGAAGAAAGTTCCCAGGGTATATCACCAACGAAACCTTCCTAACAGCACCAGAATAATGGCTACTTTATGTAGGGTTAGTATTTGCGACAGTAATCCAAACACTGGTGCAGTGTACTTAACTTCTCTGTGATTGAGAGTTGTTTTCTACCCGTTCTGTAGCCTGTAAATCAACACGGGCCGTATCAATTTATTCAAACATGTATCAAGGGAAACTTGCTAATATTTCTATTCTTAATGTCATGTGCATAACATAAATATAATTTAAATTAAATAAATTCACAATGCACAAATTTAAGCATCACACTAACAATGACCTTAAGATATACATATACTTTTATTTATAAATCACTGCCAGAATTACCGTGGGCACACTATTAAATATGTCCGTTAAAATGTAGGAATTTAGAGGTAGTATTCGTTTCTATATATGATTTCAAGATTTTTCATTCATCCGCGAACTATATTAATTAGATACCACGGCAGAACGAAACGCTGTAGAAAAAAATACTCTAATTGTGACAATACGTTTTTAACTTTATGCGGAGGTAAATAAATTGTTCAGATACCGCTATATCCTTCACGAGAAGAAAGAGTTAGTGTCGAGTTCGTGTCTAGAGCACATAACACGTGCCTCAAAGGACAATTTTAGGAACGGTCGCAGGTGGTTTCCAACTTGGATATTATGGCAGCGAATGGAATGCAAGGATCCTATCTCGCTTCCAGTTCTATAAACCTGTTTCCGCAAGATTTTATGTGTCTTCTTTTCACCTGCTCGAAATCAAGGTCGAGATGAAAAATATCTCTGTCTGCGCTGCGTTTAATCAATTATCGATGCGATCAGAATATTTTCCTATAGACACTGCATGGAAAATCAGCAAATAATTGGGAATTTACCATTCCAACATGTAATCACACTTATCTTACAGTGTACAAGGCTACACAATCGAATGAAAATGTCCTCATATTTAAAAACTATCGTTTCGAAACAAGTAGTCAAGATAATATCTGTAACACGTATATTAATGCCAATTTAAAAAAAAATTAACTTTGGAATGTGCAAAACTGTATATGAGTAGTAGGGCCGCACGGGTTCTGGACCCCCTGAGGTAAATTATATGGGAATGGGGTGGATTAATTGCGGATTAGTGGCTAATCCGATCAATTAACAGATTAATTACCAAATTAATGTAATTATTCCGCTAATGAATTGGATTAGCCACTAATCCGCAATTTATACAATCCATCCATGTGTCATTCACCTATGGTGGTTCAGAACCCATGCGGCTCTACTAATGTGTATTGAATCGTGACAATCAAGTAGTGCATAATTCAAGTTTAATATATTTTGCATGTTTTATAAATTTGATGTCTTGCAAAGCCTCAATATTTCAGTTGCAAACTTGCAATAAAATCTTCGGCATCTAGCTACCAAATAATTCTTTGCAAAACATACAAATTGTTTTACTGAGTATGAACATATGCATGTGAAGATGTCCACATCAAACTTAGAACGACATAAGATGATAGCTCCTCCATTATTCTCATACTTAAACTATGCGGATGCACCCGCACATCTTAGAAAGAGGCCAGTTGCAAGTTTACATAGTTTATAAGAAAACTATTCGACAGCTGGACACCCATTACGACTTGCAGTTCAATGAAGTTAATCCAGAGGCAATGTTGCATTGCTGGAAAAGCGACTGTTTCCTAGGTTTGAGGGTACTGTACCCATTTCTTACAGTATTTTTTAGTATTATTGGCTTTCATGGGGTGTACGAACCTAAGGACCCCATTTCACTGGGTTAATGAGAAATATGATACTCTAAAGAAGAATGTTTGTGATTGGTCTGCAAAACACTTAGCAGAGTAAAAAAATGGTTATCCAATCGTAAAATAACATAATATAAAAATATATGGGCTCAATTTTTTTTTTTTTGTTATTTTATAATGTCTTGTGTATAAGCTATATGGATCCTGGCGACTTTTCGAAGTGTTGAATGATGAAGTGCCTTTGAAGGAGAACTCTCTATATAGAGACAAAGGGAGCTAGTCATGTATACCAGCTGAGCATTTTAAACATTTCCCCACATTAAATCAAGTCCTAAGACTTAGAACTCTTGTACTAAAGCCCTTCAGGACGAAACCACGCAGTAAGTAACAATAATATCAACTGGTTTTGCCAAGTACTCTCTTCGGAATTATTATAAATAATATCCCCTCTGCCCAATCTTGAGTATGATCACCCTGCATCATTTCTCATGAACCTAATTTCTTTGTTTCTTTCAATTTTATAAAATGAGTTGGACACAATGTAAGGAATACTGGTGAAAAGGAAGGGCAAATATCACACAGAACTGTGCAATGCGATGGCATGTTCCCTCTCTGTATTATTACTTTTCCTCTTAAATTACTTTTCTAGCTATTAAGTTCGTCTTGCAAAGCCCGTTTTTATTTTGCTTCCTTGTTACTGTTCGGGACACTACTTTTGTTTAATCGTAATTTTTAAATTGTGTGAAACTAATTTTTAATTTCTTTATCCCTCTTAATTCTGAGCAGACTATAGGGTTGTAAGTCTGGTAATCTTGTTTACTTTTCATTGATTTGTAAATGCTGCAAACTGCCTTGATACAAAATGTCTAAAACTTATGTGGTATGTTATGGTTGACTGTATTACTGTAATTTTTTTTGTCGACTTTCTTAAGTCATTGTTTTTTTATTACCTTCATGGTTGTGTGATTCTAAAGTTATTGTCGTGGAATTTTCCACTACATCTTACACTCGTGGTATGGTGTTTCGATATTTATTGATTAGCCATATCACGACTTTTCGAACTTTGTCCTAGCCACTCCATGCTCAAAGGAATCTGCTGACTCATTCTTCATCCTGTTTCCGCCATGCTGTGAGTACAAATAAATTAGCTGTTGAAGAGTTTATTAATTTATAGTATGTAGGATTTCAACACTGCTGCCTTGATAAGTGGAATCTTTGTACCTTTTGTTGCCTCGCCCCTGTTAGTGTTTGTAACGAAAGTTATAATGTTTTAAAATTATTATTTTGATATTTCTTAGTGTGGTCCAAGACTACCCCAGGGAAATGTGACTGAGCCCATTGCAGCTGAAACTTACCTGCCTGCCCCTTGCACCATCTTTCTTGAACAACATGTGTTAATATGCCGAGCTGTGTGTGTCGCTGCCCACACCGAATTTTCGTTCAAAACCTCATGGTCAGATTTTCTTTTTAATTTTCTGCCAAACATGGCACTTACAGACTAAATTTATTGTGCTTGCTGTGCGCATCTTCTGGATAACATGTAGCAATAAAATTGTCAATTTTAGTAAATTTTCGATATATAGAAGTAAAATTTAATGCTTAAAATAATGGAACAAAACTGGTTCCAAAAGGTAATATTTTATTTGTGTGTTAACTTATTTGTTAACATTTAACCTTGTGTGATTCGTAACACTAAAGTTTGGGTGCTCCCTCCTTTTCTCTAGCTAACTTTACCGTGGGAAATTTGCAGAACAAAAAGAAAAAAGAAATATAAATAAAAGAAATTAATGTAACAAAATGGCAAAAATGCTGATATGCATTTAAAAATAATCTTGCTGGATCAAACTATATTATTGTTATTTCTTGTTGTTGGATATTTGTACTCAACTGGCGAGGGAAAATCAGTAAAGAAAAAATAAAAATTTTTAAAGGTTAACTTACGTTATGATTTTAATTGGAATCTTTCCCTTTCATTTAATTACTATTTGTGGAGTTCAAGTATCACTTGATAAGTCAACCAATAATCATTGTATCTCTGTCATGCTATAATGTTGTTGGTTTTACATAGAAGTGCCCGACTTACCAGCATGGAGGTGAGTAAATTTATTTCGGGCTGGGTACTGTGTTTGAAATAACTTATTTATTTACAAGACCAAAGAGTTTCATTTGAGCGGAGAATTATTTTTCTTTACTTGTTCTCCTCTGGGACATCTTGGCACTAGGTTGGGAGTCCCTCAGTTGGGGCGTTTTTCTCAAAAGGAAATTTTCTTGGCTGTTATCTCTTTTGGGCTCTTAACCTGAGCTCTGATAGGTGGCTCAAAATTAAGTGGTAGCAGATTTGTGGTTCCATTGCATTTTGGATTTGCCTTTATATTGTGGGGTAATTTTCTGTTTGTGCGACCCCTTTGGTGTTGTTTGCTCCCTTCCTTATCGCAGCTGCTCCTGATGCTGTTTTTTTTAGGTTAAGTTTTGTGTAATTTTATTTATTTACTGTGTCTTTCCCCTTTTGTTTGTTTTGGCCGCTATATATATAGTGTATTCCACGATGCTGGCCACTATTGTACCTGGATGGTTGTTACAGGAGTTAAAAGTGCGAGGCATTCAGTTTACAGACCTCACAGTGGCTGGACTGCGTGAAATTTGCATGGGGCTATCAATGAAAATTTACCTCTTTCCCCCATACATTTCTCTGAGAGTGAGGTTAAGTCAGAATACGAAGCTTGTGCTTCGGAGATTTTTCCCTTGATCGAAATTGTTGAAAACTTTGGAAGATGAGCAAAATGCTTCAAATTATGCTAGAATCAAACAAAGGCTGGCTCACCTTGAACGAGGGGCAAAGTATCTCATCAGCTCGTCAAGTCAGGTTGCAGCCCTGCAGCATGTTATTCAACAAGTAGCAGTTCTGGTTGAAAATGTTCATCGTGCAGAAAATAATCTCCTTGTTCCTACCACACAGCAGGTAAGTTCTGTTGCTAGTGTGACTTACCCTCCAAGGCCCTTCCAATTCTCACAACTAAAACAAAGTTTTAGGCCTACCCCTTCTACCATGTGTCCTGTTTCCACATCCTCACCCGTTTTTAATTTAGGTGCTGGTATCACAACAAACACATCCTTCCTCTGCTCACTCTTTTGGACCTACTCCCACGTCTATATTTGTACCTGGAGTGAATATGACTCCTACAGTTTGAGCAAGTGAACATAGCATACTCTCGTCTGTTTTTAGAAAAATTTCACATCCCCTTGAGTTCATGTTAAAGGATATAACCTTGACCGATGGGTTAGACAAAAAAGTTTTCAGAATTATTAAAAATCATAGGTTTCATCAGAGTCACTCAATACCAGAACCCCAATTTACTGGAGGTCATTTTACCATTTACCATGGGACAATTAAGTGAACACACATAGTTAGCCTGCGCAACTCGACGAAGAACACTGTGCACTTTCTTGGGCTGGGGACAAAAATTTATACACGAAAACGCGACTTGGGAAGATTAAGGAGGTGGTGGAAATAGCAGAGAGGCATATGGAAGGTGCCAGAGTGTGCGAGGCTGAACTCGTTGCCTGCAGTAGCCACCAGACAGTGCTCGGCCATGCCAGAAGCACCACGTGATTCTCTTCAGTATAGCGCAGAGCTTGGGAGCATTCAGACGTGTGCCACTATGATTGGTGATGGTGAGGGAGCGGGGGTGGGGGAAGAAAAACAAATTAATTTTTTCTGCAGCAAAAATAATGCCTCTTAAAATAGTAATCCCTCTTCAAACAAAATAACAATTTATAAATCTGGGCTACCAAATACATACATGGCAAATAACCAAGCAGATTTGCTAACCAAGTTTATTAATGTCATGTAGTTCTATAAACACACCAACCCCATTATAGCAGCCTTTAATCATACTCCAGAAAAATGTAGACATCACCCATTTCACCAGCTGGAGGAACAAAAAATAAATTGTTCTGGCAGGACAGGAGTACTCATATAAAATTGCTGTAGTTTGCTGATTGACAAGTATGTCAGGCTTGAAGCAGGGCTTCAATCCTCCAGCACACTTGAAGAGAGCTGCAGAGCTCTCTTCTCCTAACCCGGAGAAACTGATAAATTAGGTCCACAGTAGAAAACGGCAGATGACGAAGAAAGAGTGACCAGGTCCTCCCCTGTATCTTCTCCTCTTGAACTTCAGTTTCTCTGGCAGGGTGGAAAGGAATACAGAAAACAGGAAAAGGGCTATGGAGGAGATGTCCACTTAAATTTACCTACCAATGCTTCTAATAATGCCCTCTTGTGTTTCTTTGCTGTAAAAAATATGAGGTGGATACCCTTTGCCTACTAATCCATAAAAACAACTGCTTGTAGCTTTATTCATTTAGGGGTAATTAAATGTTATATATATATATATATATATATATATATATATATATATATATATATATATATATATATATATAGCAAACCTCTTACCAAAAGAAATTTTAATAACAATATTTGTAAAAACCTTACTTCCAAAATACATTACCATACAGTCTGACCCCCCCCCCCGGGTTCACACTGTCACGGCTCCTCTTCAGGGAGCAGGGACTGGCAGATCTTCCAATTGGTGATGAAAAATCTTACTATTAGAGACATGGCTTTTGAAAAACTTTTCCGTTGCTGGGTCCTGCAACAACATTGGCATTGGGGTAAGAACACTAACAATGCAATATGGGCCATCATATTTAATGCCTAGTTTTGCTGTGAAGGAATCAACCTTTCTATATAAATGATGAGTCTTTACAAGAACTAAATCACCAACCTTGTAAGAAAACATGATCATATTGCTCATCCTACACCCTATGCATATGGTGATAGTATTCCTTGAGATGCTTGGTAGCATCCTCCCAGAATTCATTGCGCTCCCCTACATCTACATCAAAATGTAAGCCCCAGGCATTAAGAAGAGGATGCAATAATCTTCTACCAAAGAACACTTCTCGCAGTGTCAACCATGTAGCAGCATTTACACAAGAATTCAAGGCCAACATTATGACATGGATCTCTTTATCCCAATCTGTGTGAACATCATGATGAAAGGCAACAGGTGCAGTCTTAATGGTATGATTGCACCACATTGCCTTATTAGCTTGCGAGTGATAAGGGCTTGTGTGGACCAAACAAACTCCCCAAGAAAAAGCTACATTTGATAACTCTGTGGAAGTAGAGTTTCTCGTGTTATCAATAACAACTTGGCCAGGTGAACCAAAATAACAAAACACTTGTTCCTGCAAGATCTTACAAACAGTAGTGGCCTTCTGGCCTCTCATAGGGAATAACAAAACAAACTTTGAAAATCCATCAACCAGAACCAATAAATAATTAAAACACATCTTAGATCTAGGGAGAGTGCAAAATACATCCATATATACTCTTTCTCAGACAAAACTAGATGTTGAACTACTAAACTGTCCTTGGGCTCTACTATTAGGGGCCTTTACCTGCCGGTACAAAGCATACTGTTTCATTCAATATCTAATTTCTGATTACATTTCAGGCCAAAAAAAATGGTTGTTCTATATGCTGCAAAGTTCGTTTTTGCCCTTGATGAGCGCCCAAAAAAGAGTTATAGAAATAATCAAACACCATTGGCCTTACTGCCTTGGGTATATAGGTCTTGAAAACGTGCTTTCGTGAAGGTTTGCATATAATCCCTTTCTTCACAATAGAAACCAGTGAGTTCACCTAACTTGATTTTGCGCCACAACTCTGCACATTCATAATCCTTTTGCTGCCAAATATTAATGTTCAATTAAGCTGCCAGAATTTGCTTCAGATTGTACCTGCTCCTGAATTTCTCCATTACACACAAACTCATCAGGATCAAACTTTCTAGACAAACTGTCTGCTACACAATTATCTTTTCCCTTTTCATGAACTATTTCAACCTCCAACTATTGCCTAATCTGATAACTCTGCGGAGGCTGGCAACATTTAACAGTCCATTTTATGTATTTATAATTTTTCCAGCAGACATCTTTTTTTAGATTGAAATATATTTTTAACTGGTTAGTATTTTTGGCGAACTAATAGTCTGTTTGCTATCTGATTTTTTTTACAAGACTCTTTCTTGTTAATACAACAGACTTTAAATAGAAATAATTTTTAAGATATCTCTCTCTCACTCTCTCTCTCTCACACACACACACACACTCTCTCTCTCTCTCTCTCTCTCTCTCTCTCTCTCTCTCTCTCTCTCTCTCTCTCTCTCCCTCTGCTACAACATTTAAATTACTTTTCCCTCTCTCTGGGGAGAAAATATTTTTCTTAGCAAAACAAGTTCACTTTTAATAAGGATAGGTGAAATAAATTTTAAGAAAGGATTCATTTTACATGTACAAAATATGTACAAACGCATGCTGTTTAAAAAAAAAATTTAATACTGAAGCAGCATACTTTGTTCAAAAGCATATTTAAGCAAGTACATCAATTTTTCTCCAAAACATATACAAATTACACACTTGTTTCAATCATTTCAACACTATCAAGTATATGATGACACAGGACATTTTAACACTATCAAGTAGAATTTTCTCCAAACATTTTCATGCTAAACAAACACAAGTGAATTCACAATATATATATATATATATATATATATATATATACATTTTTTTTAACAGTAGCAAATACAGTTTGTCACACAAATTATTTCAAGAATAAAGGTATATCAAAAACTTAATGTACAAAAATTACACCTCGCTCAGAAACAACTTTAAAGTACCACAAATAATTGATTCAATTATATACAACATTTTTCTATAAAACATATTTTTATAAACTGTTAGCAACTTCTGTGAACAAAGTTTTCATGCATTTTCTTAAAATTGGATCTAGATCCCCTTTTAGATCTCTACTTTCAAGGAGTGAGTATTTCTTACTTCCTGGCTTTTTGTGTCTGTTTTCACAGAAACATCTTTACAAGGAGGGGCATGCAAAACAATGCTTTCAACCAAATTGAGGTCTGATTCAACATAATGAGAGTACACATCTTCAATACAAGATGGAAGAGGTATGTTTGCAGTCATATGAAACACTGGGCTGTATGAGTTTGTGACTCTTTATTCTCCTAGAGGAAAACAAATTTGTTCAAAATCAAATATTGTCACAGGTTTCCATTGTAACTGAAGCTCTGGTGTACGATTCTCTTTCTTTATAAGGACAGATGTTCTTCTAGTTAAAATTAGTTATTCAATGATAACTTCTTCAGATTAAATTTACTGACACAAACAAAGCTGTTCCAAACCTCACAGTCCCACATTCCACATGGTGCTTGTAGATGTGCACTACTGCCTTATATTTGTGAGATGTTTTCCTTATTATTACATGTTTAAGTTCACAAAGTTTTGGTGGAGTCATAAAATTCTGTAATAATTTTATATTTTATTTGATGAAAACCAGTTCTTTGGTTATTTATGTGCTGCAATTTTTAAAACATAGGCCCCAAGAAGAATAGGGCAGTTTGCTGTCAGGCCATATATTAAAAACATGACTGTCTTCTTCATAACACAGCACTCGTTCTGTATACAGGTTTTCTCCAGAACTTTTAGTAAAATTTCATTGTTCATTTCCATTACACATCTGCATTTGAAAGTATATGTTGCCTAGAGACTGGAACCATAATTTCTCCATTTTTTCGAACTCTTATACTACCTGGAACAAACAATTTACTCGAACAATTGATATCTCTTCACATAGGTAGGAAATTGTAACAATTATTCTCTTAAAGCTTTGCCTTTGCATTGTGAGCAGAATATTTTTTCCTCGCAGTGATTTTTATTATAGTGTTTGACTATTGAATTAATACTCGAACAGTTGTGGTATCTTCTGATATTTATTACTTCTGCAGTTGTTAAAGGTTTTTAAAATTTCCCTACTGGATTTTTCCAAACACATGTATGGTATAGTCTTCGAGTAATGCATAATTTACATTTTTCCATAACCTATGTCACAAGAATCCCATATCAGGTTATGTATCTCATAGGTCTGTCCCTGAAACATTATTTTAACTTCAGGTTTAAGACTGTACCAAGGTCTGGGAGATTTAAAGTATAATACTTTAGTGTCATTTGCAATAGATGCATAAGAAATATCAAGCTCCTTAACTACAAAGGAGTTGTCTTGGTAGTTTTCGAAACCCTGAGCATAACATATCTGTTTTATGTTATTTCTTGTTATGCTATTTACAGAAAAAATCTCTCTCTATCATATAAAATGTTATAAGATGACAGTGCTTGCTTCGGAATCTACTTCATCTACTCCAGAATCGTCCATTACTATATCGGGAATAATTCTAGCTTCAGGTAGCTGTTCCAGTCTGTGTGATATACAATCCCTCCACCTAAGTTGTAAGTTCTTATCGTTAGCAAAAGCAGGTATCCCATAAGGACAGTCATCACAAGGTAAATAGGATACAATATCCTTGATGGCTTTTTAATGTTCAGCCAGGAACAGATAAACTAATTTTATTTCCTGGCCCACAACAGAAATTATAAATTCCTTCTACAACACTCACTGTTGGGAACACTCTAGACTGAATAAGGTTTTCACCTTCCCATAAGCTAAAATAGCATTGAACGTTTCAACGCATTCAGAGTTGCAATTCTCACAGCAGTGACATTGATGCATTTAACCTGATGCAAAGATGAAATGCCTTGTAGATTCTGTGTTGATGATGTTGTGGACATAGCAAAGTTATAAAGTTATATTAAACGTCTAGCATCATTCTTGGTGTGGATGCCTGGAGTAGTAGTAGATGTGCTGGACATCTGGAGCTGTAGTTGATGTCTGGAGCTGTAGTAGACATCTGGAGCTATAGTAGATGTGATGGATCTCTGGCATTATAGTCGATGTTGTAGTGAGTGTCTGCTGTTTTAGTGGACGTCTGGCATCTTCACATTATCAATGCTTGCCATTGATGTCGACACCTGTAGTAGATGTCTGGCATATTTTCTATGTTACTGCAATGCACATGCACTTATATGCACACAAAGTGACCTTAGTAGATGCTGAGTTAAGACTGAGAAATTCTTATTTTATTGGTATTTATATACTGTAAAGAATCAAAATGGCCACCATTTTCCCATAAATTTACAAGAATTTGGACCTTTTCTTAAAAAACGAACAATAATGTTGAAAATCGCTATATTCCAACTCCGAAAAACATGATTTCCGCCTTTTCTTGCCATTTCATTAAACTTACATTGGAAACTGTTAAAAATATTAAATAAATTCAAAGATATACATTTTATGTTACATGGAATACATTTTGCTGTTGGAAAGTTTTTGGTTGGACATAAAAAGAGGGAACATGTTGGTTGAGCACTTAGCATGCTCATCTCCCCAGGTGGGTCACGCCATAAAAACAAAATATTGACAGTCTGTGGATGTTATGTTAGACATTGCCATTCATACAAGGGTTTTATCGGAGATCTCTCTCTCCTTTCCACTTGTCTCATGTGCACGACCCAGTGCTTCTCGCCTCGCTTCACCCTCATTTGCTCTCAAGATCTCATTGTTAAAAGAAATGGGCAATTCTCTTCCAATATTTCCTCTCTCCTATACAAATAAATATACATAGAATTGAAAGTGAAAATATTTCTTAATGAGTGAATAAAATATGGCTTGTTTGAATACTTGTAAAAAAATAGGTGTTTTGTATTTCTGTATGATTTTTTAATTTATTAGTTCCCTGGATTATAATTAAAAGTTGATGTTTGAATGTTAAATCTGGGGATTATCCCGGGGCTTATATTGGTAACTTGCTTTCACAGACTTGTAAGTTTTTTATTTTGCTCTTCACAAAGTCAACCTGTTGCGTTTGGTTGAAACGACAGCCAGTTAGGCGAAATCTCTCAGGGTACACATTCAGAGGGCTATGGGCCAGGTGAGCTGAAGCAGGGAAGCCAGCACTAGAAAGACACATTCTGAATACTGTAGCGGGGAGGAGTGCATATCCGTGAAACAGATACTGTGGGGGCATCAACGCACAAAAAATACGAAAAAGCTTTCTCAGGGCTGAAGCTGGGTGTGTGTAAAACCAGTTTTTGCGAACACCAGGCTCGATCAATAGTGGAGCTCTTCAGAAAAGTTTAATTTCATGGCAAGTCCTCTGGACTTGGGCCGGTTCTGTGGGCAAGGGGTGTAAGGTAGGGGATGCCTACAGGCAAGTGAGGGGAAGGGGTGGCTTTAAGCATTCAGCACCTCGATCTGAGTGCAAGTAGGCAATTGTCACCATCTTTCCTCAGTTGTAAAAAATGACAATCGCAGAAAATGGGTGAATGACCTCCAGGACCTCGGAAACATGGCTTGAGGGGAAGGGGGTGTAGGGAGTGGCTGGCATCCTGGACTTGGGCCGATTCTGAGGGGTGGGGGTGATATGGGTCAATTTAAACAGGCCGGGTTCCCCCAATCTGAATGCAACTAGGCAGTTGACGCCATCTTGCTACATTTCCAGAAAAATTGACAATCGAGAACAACCCGGGGTAGAAGTCTGGCGAGGGATGGGAGGTGGATTGGGGGTGCAGGGACTTTGGGAGCCATCTGCACCCCTGTATCCACTCGCCGCCATCTTCAGTTTCTTATGAATGCTTGGACTAGACAGACATGTACCTCACCAGCTCTTGTTCTCGTCTTCACCGGGCAGGTAGACACTTGCTGGCCGATGAGGTTGCAATCGTAGGCTAGCACAACTATTGCCTGGTGACCATCGCACCTACCTTCGTCTCTACTGCTAGCAGCTATTTTTGTTAAGCGATATTATTTGCTACGGGGTTCCAATCCTGTTCACAGTATTCATAAATTATAGGGTGAAATATTGTTTTATTTATTAGAAAATATAAATTTTTGTGTGTTAAGTCAATATTATAAGATTTTCAAATCACGTTTCTGTGTTCGGTTGATGAAACTTCATAGCAGTTTAAAAATACAGTTTGTGTTAAGAAGTGCAGTGAATTTCATAAACATTATATTCTTTTTTACTTCATTTACGAGTTTTTACCATAATTTAAACACAGTTGTCAACCAACCATGCTATATGTATCTACTTACAGCTCGACGTAAGTGCTACTCATTCATATATCGAACCAACTTATTTGAATATCTTTTGGGGTAAGATATTCTACCGATAATTAATTTCTTGTAAATCATGATATATTTTACTTATCAGAATAGACACACGCTATTGTGTCTGCTTTAATTCGTATAAACAGTTTTTTTTCCATAAGATAACATTCACCAGGCTGAATCGTGTAAGGTATGTGTAATTTGTACGTGTAAACTTGTTAATGTGTTATTTATTCATACTGACTAGCTGAATTTTGTTTAAAGACAGTATAATGTAGTTGTATATTATACTTGTCTCATGTTATTTATTCATATGTAGAACTCATTTAAAATATATTTTGTTTGAATACTCTGCCTTGTGTAATTTCATACTGGCTAGCTGGATTTCGTTTAATCAGTTTGCACTTGTCGACACCAGATGTTATTCACGTATTTAAAAGTCTATCTCATGTAAATTATATTTCTAAGCTCCAGACTCATGTTATGTTTAATACCATACTCGATTAATTGCACTAATTATTCATGTAGTCATTTGAAATTTCCGATTCGATGCATGGTATTTATTCATAATTAGAACACTCTGAAATTCTCTAATGTAATATCAAACAGATTGTTTGGTATTACTAAAACATAAATAGTATCTTTCAAAGTCGCCTATCTCCCACCACCGTCTACGTGCAATATCTCCCCAAAAACATAACAATTATACTTAGGCCACTCTTATAAATCGTTTAAACACTCTGAAATTCTCTCGTGTTCTAAATGTATTCGTAACAATCGCCTATCTACCACCAACATCCCTACAAACACATCAATTTTTAAAAAAATTAAAAAATTACACTTAGCCCACTCTTGCACTCAACTCTACACCTATACAACACATTGCAACCCACCAATCTGGTCAGTCGCCTCCAGGATACCACAGCGTCAACAATGTACAAAGCTCCTGCTACCCCCACCCAAAAAGAAAAAAAACGAAAGAAAATCAAGTAAAAAGATGATCCGATTAAAAATTTACCCTTTCAATCCACTTAACCCTTCCAATCCATTTAACACTTCCAATCCAGTTAACCCTTTCAATACATTTTCATAAATTTAACCCTTTCAATTAAATGTAACCCTAAGATTAAATTTAACCATTACAATTTTATTGACCCTTTCAATCAATTTAATTAAACCCTTTTATATCAGTGTAACCCTTACAATAAATCAAAAGTAGGATTTGACCGGCCGTCCCCTACTACTGACGATGCCGCTGGGCGGAGGATTTTCTCTGACATCTTCAGTTTTCCCAGCTCTTGCATTCCTGTGCTGCTCCATACCTCACTGTTACCTCTTCGACTGTCAACACCTCCATGTTAAGAAGCGTCCAAATATCTCCACTCCACACATATTTGACACCGATTAGTAAATTCATTTGTATAAAATAATTATTTACTGATTTATGTTTTATGTTTAACTGAAAGAAAACGCCAAGACGAGTAACACTTTTCCTAATCGAGTGATAACTTCTGTCAATTTTTTTTTTTTTTTTTTTTGTCTTCATATTTTTTTTTTTTTTTTTTTTTTTTCAAAAACTGATTTCAAAATATATGAATGAAAAATTAAATGTCAATGCACTGCAATTAAATTTGGCGGATTTTGTTGACAAAAAGATTTTCTTTATTATTGTAATACACATTAATATATTTAAATATAACTGTTATTCGGATGATGTCAGGGATTGGCCGCCCTTTAAAAGCAGGAATCTGCCTACGGACATCAGACCGAGTTACCGCTGTAGTCATTCTCTCCTCCGGCTGGCAGCGATACTAGAGTGAAGAATTACACTTGAAGCAGTCAAGTACGTTAATAGTTCGAGCTGGGCAATCGCTTCACTCTTGCCACGAGAGGTGAAGAGCAGCTTTGTTTAAGTTGCCTGGTTCACCAGAACAATTGATTATCGTCCACTCTTTGCGGAAACGAGGAGAGGAATAATAGGGAATGCGATTAAGTTGCGAGGTTAAGAGCTAGCAGTAACAGCGTGGGAGGAAGAGAGCGTGCATAAAGCACGAGATTAGTTTAATCGATCTACGCTAGACCGTTACAAAAGTCTGCATTTTACTCCGCGTGGTATATCAGGCTAAGGACGGATTCACCAGTCTATAGCAACTTCTGAACCACTCGATTAAAACTCGCAGTTCAGGAATGTTCTAGTCGAAGCGAAGTTTGAACGCAAACCACATTTTTCATAGTATAGAGGTATAGTGCACGTACCAAGTTCACCTGAGCCAATCTCCGTGTGCCATTAGAACTGTCAACAATACTGTCAAAACATTGCGGACAGTATTTGAGATTAAAACAAAGTCTACTCTAATTAAGTGCTTTGAAACAAGTTTTATTGTTGATCTGACCTAGTTTAAATGCAGCTTGAAAGTATTCAAGTTAAATACATATATATACTTAATTTTATACAAGGTTAGGTATGTTGAAATACAGCCTGTTAGTAAACACGTTCATCACTGTCGGCCATGTAACTGTGACAGTTGTGTTGGCGATAGTTAAATCAAAGTTGAGGTCATGTACAGAAGACCAAAGTCGGTCCACTTCACATCCCGTTTTGTTTTCGGTTGAGACGTCCTCGCCACTTGAGAGAGTGATGTGTTAGAGCCTCCAGAACATCGAGCCTGGCGGATGCTAACTCAGCGAATTTTAAGTTCTCTTTAGTACCTACTTCTTGGGCAGATTTTCATCCTTATGGCGTGTATTTAACTGCATTGTCGTGGACTCGATAACTTATTTCATAAGCCGTTCGGGTATGATATGTACCAATATGACTCTTCTAACTGCAGTGTGATTAAACAAACAAGAAAATTAATTAGATAAGTTCAGTTCTCAGAAGTTTTAACGTCGCTCTTTTAAAACGATGCAGTATCATAGAACTGCTTCTGCTTCATACTGACAGCATGTCAGTCTGTGAGTCAGTTACTGCTGCATACTGACAGCATGCCAGTCTGTGAGTCAGCTACTGCTGCATACCGACAGAATGCCAGTCTGTGAGTCAGTTACTGCTGCATACTGACAGCATGCCAGTCTGTGAGTCAGCTACTGCTGCATACCGACAGAATGCCAGTCTGTGAGTCAGTTACTGCTGCATACTGACAGCATGTCAGTCTGTGAGTCAGTTACTGCTGCATACTGACAGCATGCCAGTCTGTGAGTCAGTTACTGCTGCATACTGACAGCATGCCAGTCTGTGAGTCAGTTACAACATACACACATGTTATTGTCAGCGACATATCTCCAAGGCAGAGCTCGGAAGTGCTGAAGCGGTAGCTGGAGTGTCAATCCACACTCAACTGCTGTATTAACACAGGGTCGTCATGGATGAGCGAAGACTGCTATGCGGAGTACTGCAGACACGTTACCCGAGGTTGCAGTATGCATTGTTGTATCAAAGTGAGACGTTGATTTAGGTAAACAGAGGTGAGAGCTGTGTAGACAGTGCTTGTGTATACTCCCTCCAATCCTACAGTGGGTGGCCCAGCTGCTTGCTGTCTGAGAGCACTGTCGTCAAAGAAAAATAACATGGCCTGGGACTCTGGACATGTATGTATACGGAATATTTGGAATTTAAACGTCCAAACTACGAGAGGTTACCGAATACCTAGTATTTTCTGTTAGCGGCAGGCATGTTAGCGAGTTACCCGCAGTACATCCCGTTTGGCGCGCTATGGAGCGTGTACTAGTGGACCGTGCTGACGTATCGCTTCCTCAAGCCAAACAGTGCGGACAGACCGAGAACGGCCAGCATTACGCATGTGTCTGCAACATGGGAGGCATAAGTGACCTGTCTGCTGCGGACTCTGTACGTGTTGTACAAGGCATTTCGCGAAAATTCATTTTCAAAGCCCAATATTCACAGGCTAATATCTCCTTTAATATTCCGTTTAGGTATAAGGTGTCCTGTATATTTTCGAATTTATTTTTCTTAAGGAAATGCCTCCCGTAGTTTGGGCGTTTAGTTTCCGAGCAATTTGTATAGCTATGTTGGCATGATCTCATGCGTATATGTATGTGTATAGGTGAGAGTAGTAGGGAAATTGTGTTTGACGCCGTCGGCATCTGGCACAGGATTAGGATTCGGAGGAGCCGCCATGTCGTTACATCACCCGGCCGCCACCTTGAATAACATTGACCTTGACCTTTGACCCGTGAAATTTACCTTGACACCGAGGACTTTTCACATCAAAAAACACTAAAGAAAAACTATCCGCAGAAAAATTCCAAATTTTTTTAAATTTTATAAAAAATTCGACAAATGTAATATTAAAAATGATTAAAATATCAATAAAAATTATATAAAAGATCCTCAGAAATAACCCATTTTTTCAGAAATGCTGACAGGGATCAGCGACCCAGGGTCATGTCCAGGTGACCAGGAGACAGGAATCAGTACCTATGACCTTTGACTTTGACCTATGACATTGAAAATGCAGAAATTAAATAAATAAGAAATAACAAATATAACAATATAAAAATCGATTTAAAGTTTTTAAAATTTTATTTTAAATTTAATTTTAAAATCTTAAAAATCGTTTTGAAAATTAGAAAAATCGTTTAAATATTTATATTTATAAAATGTTATTCTAAAAAAAAAATCAGAATTAAAAAACTAGTAACCCCGGTGCCCATTTTTTCCTTTTTCCTTAAAAAATTTCCCTTTAAAATTGTAAAAAATTTAATTTAAAACTTACATTTCCCAGCACCACAATTAGTTACATTCGTTTCATCCCCAGCAGACGACTGACTCCCTCGCACCCACTCCCCTCACGTATACTCATTCCACCATCTTAATTTTTTCGTTCGTCATTTGTTTATACGTTACTGGAGACCGCCATATTTGTTTTAATGTTACTTGAGGCTGCTATTTTGTTTTTTTTTTTCGTTCGTCATTTGTTTATACATTAGTGGAGGCCACCATAATGGTAGGCAACCACCATCTTGGTAGGCACTACCCATCCGCCATACTGAAAATCAATGACCTTGATCTTGACCCTATGACCTTGAAAATATAAACTCAAGAATAATACAGAAACATCAGCAAGCATAATACATTAATGACTACCACCACCATATTAAATGCAAACTACCTCGGTCTTGACCCCATGACCTTGAATTACCTTGCAATAAATACTTAGAAAAACGTGTAAAAGTTAACAAGAATAATACATTACAGACTACCACCACCCTATTAGATACACACTACCTTGACCTTAACCCCATGACCTGGAATGACCTAAAAAACAAAAAACTCTAGAAAAAATATATATGTGAAGAAGTAGATGCTAGTCGAGATGATCCACCTACGGCGCAGCTGCTGTCACACTAGACCTCTTAGGTTACCTACCCACTGCTTATAATGTACAAGTGTTCTAGCTGTATGGCATCATATTGACCTTGAACCAATTGTACTGCACCATTTATACATTGTACAGACACCGACAAGCCAATAACCAAGTTACCTCATGATTGCAGCTGACCAATCACATGCAGGCATTGAGACATCACACACACAGGCAGGTAGGCAGGCTATAGATGCTATTTCCTTGATCACGTTACCATGCAATTATATCTTAAACAGTTTCTTACAGACGAGTTTTCTTCTGTCACCTATAAATCGTGATTACTCTTAAATTAGACAACTTGATTCCTGTTGTAGGACCGACCCCCTCACCAACTGACCCATTGACCCATTTACCCACTAACACCATCGACCTCATGACCCATTGTCCCCATGACCCCATGATACATTGTCCCCATTGACCCCATTACCCCATTGACCCCATCGACCTCATTGACCCCATCGACCTCAGTGACTCATTGACCCCATCGACCTCATGATGACTCATGAACCATTGACCCATATTGAATCCTGATTGTGGCAGCAGTGGGAGTGGTGGTGGTGAAGATTGCTAAAGATTGATCGAAGGGTTGGGATTGGGATTGGGATTGAGGTTAGGATTTGGATTGGGGTGCGTTTGTTAATCTTTATGGGTTGTGAGGTTGATGAAAAGATTGAGATTGCGACTTATGGAAAGACTGGCCAGCAGACTAAATGCACGAAAAGGACTCTTTGTACAAACAGTTCTCTCATGGCAGCACAAAGGGCCCTTTTCGTGTGTTTAGTCTGTTGGAGTTATGCTTGTTGGTGTTTATGTATTATTCTCGAGTTTTTGTTTTCAAGGTCATAGGGTCAATGTCATTGATTTTCAATATGGTGGATGTGTGATGCCTACCAAGATGGTGGTTGGCTACCAAGATGATGGCCTCCGATAATGTATAAACAAATAACGAACGAAAAAACCAAAAGGCAGCCTCGAGTAACATATAGACGAAGATGTTGGTCTCCAGTAACATATAAACAAATGACGAACGAAAAAGTCAAGATGGCAGAATGAGTATAGGTGATGCGAGTATGTGCGAGGGAGTCAGTCGTCGGCTATGGATGGAACGAGTGTAACTAATTGTGGTGTTGGGTAATGTAAGTTTTTTAATTAAATTTTTTATTAATTTTTGAGAGAAGTTTTTATGGAAAAAAGGAAAATCGGCCGCGGGGGTCAAAGGCTTTTTATTTAAGAAATTATTAATAACATTTTATAAATGTACATTTTTTAACGATTTTTTAAATTTTCTAAATGATATTTAAAATTTTAAAATTAAAATTTTTAAAATAAATTTTTTAAACACTTTAAATTGATTTTTTATTTTTTGTGTTTATTTTATTCTTTTGGATTTTTCATTTTCAAGGTCAAAGGTCATAGGTACTGATCACTGTCTCCTGGCCACCTGGATCTGTCCCTGGGTTGCTAACCCCTGTCAACATTTCTGGAAAAATTGGTTATTTCTGATGATATTTTTAGTAATGTTCTATTTATTTTATAATAATTATAATGATTTTTAATAAAAAATTTCGGAATTTTTTCATATTTTTTAAAATATTTGGAGATTTTCGAGGATTTTTGGAATTTTTAAAGCTTGTGTTTTTTGAGGTCAAAATTCCTCGGAGTCAAGGTCACTGTCACGGGTAAAAGGTCAAGGTCAATGATAGCCAATGTGGTGGACTAGTGACGTAACAAGATGGCGGCTCCTCCGAATCCTTAACCTGTGCCTGACGCCGATGGCCGTCAAACCCCATTTCCCTACTACTGTATATATGAATGTGTGTATTGTGTATGGATGTATGGATTATATCAATGTAATATATTTCATATGTTTGTTAATGTACTTCGCCTATGCCTAATATATGTATTATATATTATTTATATATTGTATGGATGCAAGGTATTTATACGATGTAAGCATGTAGCATATGTGTGCACGTATGTACTATGTACTGTATGTAACGTGTGTGTAATGTATGAATGCGCAGCCCTAGGGAGATATGCTGTTCCGGCCGCGCCAGGGAATAGACGTGGCAAGGAGTGATAAGGGGATGGAGCAGCGGCAGAACGAACACGCGAGAAATAACAGGAGTGGCCACAGAAAATCGCCTAAGCCTTATCAGTGACGCCGTAATTAAAAATTCCCACCCGACCATAACTAATATTGGACACTTGACAGAAGTTGAGAAACACTAGTTACATCCGCTCAGGAAGTCGTGGGTGCTGCCATTTAGAACGTTAATGGAAGGTTTAGAAAAATGAATAAAAAGTTGAGATATCCCATCTATCTGAGGGGCCGCTATGGTATAGTGATACTCACCTCCCACTAAAGCTAACCGAGTTCGATTCCCGGATTTTCGCACATGGGAATCGTGCCGAACGATGCTGATGTTCGGCAAGTTTTCTCGTCCATCTCCCGCTTCCCCCGCTCTTCAATTCCGACGCTGCTCCATCCTCACCTCTCTTCACTCTTTCAAGACGTCGATGTTAAGAGCCACCCACATTTCTTCAGTCACACTCACTCACTCCCAGCTCTCTGGGAATTGTTTTATTTACAAATCTTCGAAATCAGACTTTATAACTGGACAGTAGATATCAAATCTTGACATGTCATGAAGGACGTCACATATTATTTATATCCGTATTTTCTCATCATGAGAGATAAGAATTGTTAAATAAAGAGGGCACCTTCGATGACGACTACAGATGCGAAAGAGTTAACAGGAGAAAATAAGTCTAATTTCGAAATAACTGTTAAAGTGCTTCCTAAGCCTTGACGAGAAGACCTTTATTTTTAAATATTGATTAATTGAGCTGTGGGAGAATATACGTACTTAAACCCAAAATGGTGAGTGTGCTTCCCCACTAACATGGTGGGTGTGCTTCCCCACTAACATGGTGAGTGTGCTTCCCCACTAACATGGCGAGTGTGCTTCCCCACTAACATGGCGAGTGTGCTTCCCCACTAACATGGCGAGTGTGCTTCCCCACTAACATGGCGAGTGTGCTTCCCCACTAACATGGCGAGTGTGCTTCCCCACTAACATGGTGCCCAGAGCAGAAGACGTACTTCTATCATCGAGACAACATTATAACAAGTATTGCGCAGTTTACACACCACGGCCCCTACCACTTTGATTGTCACACGACTGACCCATGCATCATATTAAATAATGGTCCCGAGCTAAATACATTCATTGCAAAGCATTTCAGCGAAACACACTTAATAAATAATTTGCCATCAAGGATGGTAATTTACTCCCAGCCTACATCGAAGAACTGTTCACCTTGGCTTACAAATAAGGTAGGAAGATGACTATGTTTCTGCTTCGACATATATGGAAGTTATAATGTTGTTCTGGTCTGGACATTCGAGATTAGTTACTCGGGCTAAACAACAGCCAGTTCATAAACCAAGATTTTAATAGCTACTACAAGAAATACTGCCTATTTATATTCACTCATCTACCTGAAGCCTTGCACATATATGGATAGATGGCGATACATGACATATGCTGCAGAAAATATAACTTTTTTGCTTAATCTGTTTGTATGCTTCATATCGAACTATGCCATGTAAAATATTTCTCAACGTTACTGCCATTGACTTGTCGTTAAATGTTTTGAACAATACGGAGTGGGGAACCACTCGCACACTCCCGTTTTCTGGCGAGGTCGGGATGGATTGTATAAGAGGGTGCAGCCAACCTGAGCGGGAATAAAGTTAAAAAAGTTGTATTTTTGCAATCACTTCTTTGGAAACTATTTCGCAAGATTACATCTGGAATACTACTAGTGTACAAAAGCAAGATTTACAACACTTACTGTGGAAGGTACAAAAGTCAATGTAGACATCAAGTTTATTATAAATATGAATAACTGTTTTATATGTCAGCTAAAATAATGTATTGAAAAGAAATAATTTCTCACTAGCAGTGTTACAAGAAACTTGTTCACAACTGGTTTCTCAATAATTGTTAATATTAGGTAAATAAAAAATAGTTTACTGTGAAGTGAGATTCACATCCGGCAGCGTGGAGGAAAGGAGGCATGCAATGAGGACGAAGAAACGATGGAATGCAATAGCAAGAGAGAGATGATTAGCCCCGAGAGAGCAAGTCAGCCGCCGGCAACGTCCGACTCGATATCCACACTAGAGAGCTTCAACTAACTTTTCTACAGAATACCATGTTAATTGTTCTCTAAATTTAAATATTAACATCGGCGGCATATTTCAGTGACAACGATAAAACCTGCTACTTAACTCCACTATGAGGACTTGCAAGTGAATTCTCTTTTCAGATGTTTATTTTTTCAGTTAGAGTGTACTTGATAGCCGTCCCTGCGTGTGTTACAATCCGAATTCTAATTACACGCGCATTTTCTGGGGTGGCACAGATAATGCTACATTTACTGACGAAAAATGGGCTGTTTACTGCTTACTGAATCAAAGCGAATAACAGCAATCCGCGGTGTATAAAACTTGAAGTTTTTAACTCTAATTCTATTATTGAATTTTTTTTTTTCCAACCAGCTGGCCCTTATCTAGACCTTAAGTTTTAGAGTTAGAACCTAAAGTGCAATGATAATTTTGAAACACGGCATATATTCATCAAAACTACGTATTCTTTATAGCTTTAATTATCTCTACAGGTTAAACAGTGCTCACAAAATGCCTAGAACTGACCATAATTACAATTAGTATTTGCAAAATTACGTTTTGTGCTGAATAACACATTACTGAAAATTAGTTAGATTATAAGCTATCCACTAATTTATCTGTTTGACACTTGAGTGACTGAAATGGATTCCTAAATATTTAATAATTAGTACTTTGGCACAGTCCCGCCTAAAAAAAAGTAACAAAAAAACATTCATTAAAATATTTATATCGCACTTACATACGATGCTACATCATCTACTTATGATTTATAAAAAATATTTATCTATCTGCATATTATAACAATACTTTCAAAAAATAATAAAATAATTCTTTATATGCAAAGAGCACTGGTTTTTGGCGGGTTGAGTTGAGAGGTTTGGACGGCTCTCAACAACGAGGTCTTGAGAGCTGATAAGGGTGGAATGAGGTGAGAATAGAGCAGCGCCGGAATGAGACGGTAGGGGAAACGGGAGATCCCCTAGAAAACCCACCGACCAGCGGCATTGTCCGGCACGATTCCCACTTGCGAAAAACGGGTGGGGAGACCCCGGCCTGGGACGAACCCGGTTCGCCTTAGTGGGAGGCGAGCAGTCAAACCGCTCACCCGCCGGGGCCTCCGTCGGTTTTTGGCGTGTATTCACGTGTTTGGGTTGGGGGGGGGGATGTACGAGTATCATCTTAGCTCGCTGAAAACGAAATGGCGCAGAGAGCAGTTACTTCTACTTACATGTCTACTTTGCCGAGGGAAAGTCGGGGACTTACAGTTTGCTTGTTTCTCGCCGACCGCCGCGACATATCGACTGCAGACTGATCTAGTGCCGGACTTCACGTAGCCACTCTCGTCATCACACCTTCAACTGTTTCGACGTAGGACACCGCTACAGTTCCCTCTTGCGCCACTGGTGCTACCAACATGAACGACGGACAAAAGCTACAGATGTGACTTCCTTCTCAACACAGGTTTATACAATTTGTAAACAGTTGGTCAACGTCAAATTTAAATCATTGGGGGACAATCTGAAATTCGTTTCTAAATCAAACTGTCACACCTACAGCATCCTTTAAGTGCTTTAAGAAATACACAGTGTGTTTTCTCTCTCTCTCTCTCTCTCTCTCTCTCTCTCTCTCTCTCTCTCTCTCTCTCTCTCTATGTGTGTGTGTGTGTGTGTGTTGGTGTGTGTGAGTGTATGTGGGTGTGTGTGTGTCTCTTTGTCAAACGCATTTACTCAAATGCAAATAGGCCAATACCAGAAAGTAGGGGCCAATACCAGCAAATAGGGGCCAATACCAGCAAATAGGCCAATACCAGCAAGTAGGGGCCAATACCAGCAAGTAGGGGCCAATACCAGCAAGTAGGGGCCAACAAAAGCAAGTAGGGGCCAATACCAGCAAGTAGGGGCCAACACCAGCAAGTAGGGGCCAATACCAGCAAGTAGGGGCCAATACCAGCAAGTAGGGGCCAATAACAGCAAGTAGGGGCCAACAAAAGCAAGTAGGGGCCAATACCAGCAAGTAGGGGCCAATACCAGCAAGTAGGGGCCAATACCAGCAAGTAGGGCCAATACCAGCAAGTAGGGGCCAATACCAGCAAGTAGGGGCCAATACCAGCAAGTAGGGGCCAATAACAGCAAGTAGGGGCCAATACCAGCAAGTAGGGGCCAATACCAGCAAGTAGGGGCCAACACCAGCAAGTAGGGGCCAATACCAGCAAGTAGGGGCCAATACCAGCAAGTAGGGGCCAATACCAGCAAGTAGGGGCCAATACCAGCAAGTAGGGGCCAACACCAGCAAGTAGGGGCCAATACCAGCAAGTAGGGGCCAATACCAGCAAGTAGGGGCCAATACCAGCAAGTAGGGGCCAACACCAGCAAGTAGGGGCCAACACCAGCAAGTAGGGGCCAATACCAGCAAGTAGGGGCCAATACCAGCAAGTAGGGGCCAACACCAGCAAGTAGGGGCCAATACCAGCAAGTAGGGGCCAATACCAGCAAGTAGGGGCCAACAAAAGCAAGTAGGGGCCAATACCAGCAAGTAGGGGCCAATACCAGCAAGTAGGGGCCAATACCAGCAAGTAGGGGCCAATACCAGCAAGTAGGGGCCAACACCAGCAAGTAGGGGCCAATACCAGCAAGTAGGGGCCAATACCAGCAAGTAGGGGCCAACACCAGCAAGTAGGGGCCAATACCAGCAAGTAGGGGCCAATACCAGCAAGTAGGGGCCAATAACAGCAAGTAGGGGCCAACAAAAGCAAGTAGGGGCCAATACCAGCAAGTAGGGGCCAATACAGCAAGTAGGGGCCAATACCAGCAAGTAGGGGCCAATACCAGCAAGTAGGGGCCAATACCAGCAAGTAGGGGCCAACACCAGCAAGTAGGGGCCAATACCAGCAAGTAGGGGCCAATACCAGCAAGTAGGGGCCAATACCAGCAAGTAGGGGCCAATACCAGCAAGTAGGGGCCAACACCAGCAAGTAGGGGCCAATACCAGCAAGTAGGGGCCAACAGCAATTATTTTTTGGAGAATAACACGTTTCACTTCATTCACTTAGTTCAGTAAGCATGTCAATTTTTTTCGTCAATTCCACATAGCACGAGTGTTCAACCCAGGACGACTTAATACGGCTGAACACAGTAACTAGCCCATTTCACTTATAACAGTATGACACATAAATGCTGTATGACAAACCTGTACAGAAGAACTCAATCAGTTGATTGCGGTAGGAAACTAAATTTCAAAACAGTCTTATGGGTAGCTCTGGTGTAAGAAAAAAAAAACTTGTAATGAGTGATTGAGAAAGACCATATTAGCACAGTAAACTACTAGATAGCAGCACATGTGACTTTTTATATAGCAATACGGTGTAAGAATAATAATTTTAGTATTATAGGTAAAGCATCTGTCTTATAAGCAGTCGCTCATCTGCAGAGGATGTAGCTGAATTTTGCTCCGAAATTCTGTTGTAGTTGTTGACATACTATAGCGGCGTAAGTAAGCATTTTTCGTAATAGATGGAGTTTGAACATGGTCATATAGTGGGCATATTTGAGGCTGGGTGGTCATACTGAAGAATTACACAACATGATGAAATAATAGTGTCAGCAGTGCATCTATAATGAGGAAGACGAACATTTCTGACTCTTGGTTCTGGAACAGCAGCGACATATAGACGTGCCCCAAGACCGTCGCATGTTACGAGCGGCCATAGCGACCAACATGTTAGCTTTACACATCATGGAAATATTGTCATGCTCAACATCATGATAATAGATCAGACACAATATGCGAGTTAATTTGCTATACTTAAATTTCTCTATAACTCCAGTCTCTGGCATGTGTTCATTGGCGGTAGAGCTATGGAATTTTTATGCTGTAATCCAACCTTTTACTGGTTCACTGTTAATAAGTACTAATTATATATTAATTAGTATTTTCGAGTTGTGAGTGACAGGTGATCCATTCATAAACTCAACAAAACTATTTTTTCAAGAATATTTAAATACTTAATGAATTCATAAAATTTCCGACGCTAATATTGCGCGTAAATGACATCTCCAAGATGCAAATCATTTTTTTACTAAACATTTTACAAAAACTTTATTATTCCTCCAACATGTCAATTATCACTTAAACCATATAATTAACATTTCACCTCGCAGAAGAACCCTTAACCTATTCCTAATACTTCATATAAAATACCTAGCTAGGATACTCATTCCATTGTAGAATACTTGGAAAATCTAAAAAAAATTTGGAAACTTTTGTAAACAAAATTTCTTGAAATAAAATTTTGTCGAAAATCTGTGGCTTAGTATAATTATGATTTCAATATAATTGAAAATTTAAGCATACTTTGTACATTAACTGGGGAGTTAACAATAGGTGTGGTATGAAAATGTCAACATTAATTTTAAAACAAAAAAGGGGTTGATGCGCACAGATACTCCAAACACATATGCGAGCATACGTGCACACACACAATATCGTGATCTTACACTTATTTTAGTACACTTTCCAATCCTGCAGCATCCTCATTTATCCCCACCCCTCCCCTCCCTTAATCTAAGGAATAGCTGCTTGTAGTTTGTAAAAATACATAAAAATTCACACATTGCATATGTAATCAGTCCAGTGGCTAGGCTGTGTCCTCAGGTGTCGAAACGAAGGATATATGTAGCTTTCGAAGAATTTATTTATTTCTGCAATGCGAACAAATGAAAATAATTGAAATAACAGCGAACTGTAAATTTGCAGCTTGCAAACATTCTTACACAAGGAAAGGGAACTTACACATAATGTCCACAAGTTGGATGGTTCTTCATACATGCATAAAATAGTGCATTTATAAGTTTATAAGGACACGAGTTAATGTATACTGTCCATACTTTTACTGCTGTATATTGCAAAATAACTCACTTAAAAGCATGATAATAAATTACATGTTGCCATTTTTTTACCAATAAAAGTGTATGACAAGTGGATGCTTATCGATTGCTATCAACTGTCAAACATTCGCAGATGTCAAATATAAAATCACGTTAACATTGTGTAGGAATTTGTTGTTTCATCTCATGTGCTGTCTGACATTTTGCAAATAAGTTCTTTTAATTTCCCATTTTCAGAGGCGTGAGTCACAGGTCGTATTATGTTTACTATATAAATTCCCATAACAATTCATGCTATAATATTTGTACTTGTAATGCAATACCACTTTGTATAATTGTGGGCATCCCTTAGTCTTGAGCGTCTCCGTGTATAAACTTAAGGCTTAAAACCCAACAATTACATTTCTTTATTATTTCACTTGTGATCCAGAACCACTATGTTCCCACTACTTCTTCGTTATCCTCGTGGCTTCCTCCTGCGCTCTTTGTTCGCTCTCGCCGAATCCTCGATAATCCAAATTTACGCTTCATTACCGGGCAGGGCGCGGACTCCCTTCTGTCCCCACGTCCCTTAATTCCATGTAATATATGACACGCTCCACATTCCATATCCATAAGCCTCTACGACGCAAATGGTGCGCCTGAATAAAAACTCCTGGAAACGTATTTTTTTTAATTAGTGTGTGGTAGGTGGAAAATTGTTTCGAAGTCTCCATGAGAAACTGGAAGGCCTCCCGTTGTGCATCATTAAGCCGGTGTGCCATCTCTCCAAGTGGCAAAGGTTCACTTATCGTGGGAGATCACTTGTCATTTAGGTTTTCCAGGCGGCATTTTATGCGTGTATTTTTAATTTGTCGTCTGTTGAGAATGTCGTATCGTTTTAGAGTTCCGAATAGTACAGTTATTTTAGCTAAACCTCTTCGTGCTTATAATTTTCTGTGATTATGTTAACGATTTTAGCACAAACGCACAGATTTATAGAGAAAAAAAGGCTATATTTTTTGTTGTTTTTACAGCGTGTTTTTGAAGCAAAAACCTGTGTATAAAATGTTATTATCGTTCCAATTGTAAATATAATTACGCATAAATGAAAAATAAATAAATAAGTCTTTCTTACACCCAGTTTTTACAATACAACTACAGTAACACATTTAATCATAGTAATATTTTCCATAACTCGTTGCGAATATAAATGCGAGTATACTATTCAGTATACACACTATACGTATAAGCGGATAAGGGCAAGTTTTTTTTGTCGAAAATTGGTTTCATTTGTATTTAATTAGTCCTTGCACCAGCTCTACTTGTCTAAACTCTACAAAAAAAAATTGAAAGTAGTAAATATTTGGATATCTTCCTTCATTCAATCAGTTTTGGTAATCGGTACACTCGCCGTCCGGTTATTGCATGAAAACCGGAAATATTTCAGTCGTACAACGGGATCACGTATTCACAACCCAGACTTCGTGTGTCGTTTTCACAGTAAGAGGCTGTCTGTATTGTTCCTCGCTTCGTCTAAATTAACCTTCCCACGTTTAACTACTAAGGCGTCGACATTTGTTCAATTTAGTAGCCATTATCTTCAGTCCTCGAAGGCTGTGAAATAGCATGCGGGGATGGAAGGTAAGTGCTGTACACGGCGACAGAGACCACACAGAGTTTCTCAGTTGTTCGGTGCGCTGCTACGTGTAAATATTGTGCACTGCGATGCAAGGCGATAAATTACCTCGCAGCGCTACATCTGCAAACGGCGCGCCGTGGGTAGTCGAGACATGCATGTTGGAAGAGTTCCAGAAGCGATTTACTCACGAGCAACCAGGACAAGGTACCACGACATTTAAGTCGCTTCTTCTAAGACATCTGTAATCTGTAGCCACTGCTTTAGTAAGACGATATAGAGGTAAACCTGAATCAACCCCTCGCAACTTTGTGTCCAGAAATTACTATGGATACCCGAGAAAGTTGTACACAAATGTAAGTTTTCGCAAAGCTATGATGTGCTTTACAACATGTAGTAGATAAATATAAATCACGCTAGTAAAGTTTTCTTGTACACACCGAGGACAAGGTGTGTATCAAAAACATAACAACAGTCACTGTAAAAAAAGTTCTTTGTACAATTACAAACGGTAGGCTACATGAGCAGTATTTGTAACACAATGAAAAGTATCTTTCCCCACAAGAAATTACTCCGAATCCCGAAATCAAAGTTCCAAACATTCTGTGGCAAGTATTTCACCTAAAATATGTGGCCGTATTTAACAGTGACTTGACATTATTAATAATAATTTTCAGTAGTATGGTATAGCCGATTATGGCACATCCAGCTTCGGCTAGAGGTGAGAGGCACCGGCCGCCATCTTGAATTCCAACTTCCTGCTCTGTCTTACTGGTCATGTGTCAGCCATTTTGTATTCCACCATATGTGTAGCCAGTATGATGCCATCTTTGGGGCCAGTATGCCGCCATCTTGGACCCGTTATCTTTTAGCCAGTATGCAATTTTGCACTTCATCTGCTGTCATTCCATGTTTTTCTTCATTCACTATCACTTCATCTTGTTTTTCATGATCTTTTGCTCAACCATCATCTTGCTTTTTTCGTTTGTCCTTTGTCTCTCACCACTGTTTTAGTGCAATCTTGTTTCTGGCCGCCACATTGTTTTCTTTTTTTTTTTGGTGTTTGTCAGTTGTTTTGGAGCTTGTCTCTCACCTTCATTAGACCACCATCTTGTTTTTTTCGTTTGTCATCTGTTTACATTGGCTGTTGCTAGGGGCGCTTGTGTGTGTACACCATGTTGGATTCAGAGTTGGCTGCTAGGGACGCTAGTGTCTCTCTATCTCGACCAATTCGTTGTGCATGCTCCACCACCATATTTGTTTATGGGGATCTTCCTTGGCTGCCCTATTTGTTTAAGTGTTGGCCACTAGGGGTACTGCTTTAATTTTCTCAGAGCTCAAAATACCATCTGGAGGTTGGCGGGATCGAACTACGAAGCCTTGGTTCACCTTGCAGATGCCATAGACCACTCGGCTATTGGGATGTGTGCTGGGACAAGGGTTTAAAAGAAGCATGTAGCATGTGTATGTGGACGAATAAATATATTGTTGTGGGTATCTTAAAATGCATATGAATTTTTTTTCATTAGTATTTTTAAAAAAATATTATGAATAGATATATCTTAGAAATAAAAACACATTTTATAACAGCTTTTATTATTCAGTTTTTATTTTCATTTAATTGTTTTCATTGGAGACATTTATTTTGTGCTGGTCATTCATTCTTTGGTTTGGAGCTGCTCATCCATCCTTTCAGTTTGGAACTTGGAGTTGAGTTTGCGAGAATGCATGGACAGGCAGGGGAACTTACCTTGTCAAGTAAAAATATTTGTGCTTGCATGGCAAGAGCAGTGTTAGCATTTTCACATGTCTGCACCTGCGCAGTATCATGTAACTGGAGTCTGCACATGTACGTTCTTCCAGGTTGTTCTACAATCTGCATAATGTTGGATAACCATAAAGTCAGCATGTGTGTGGGAAGAGCAGTGTTAACATTTTCACAAACCTGCACCTGCACGATGTCAGCTAACTGGTGACTTCATGCATACATGCTTCCATGTTGTTTTACAATCTACGTGATGTCAGATAGCCTCAGTCAGCACATTACAATGTTAACATTTTCACAGGCTTGCATCTGCACAGAGCTAGCTATCTTCAAAATATTATTGTTTATAAGGACTTGCAAGAATAAAATGAATGCAAAGTAATGTAAAAGCAGAATTTCATTTTTAATAACAATAAAACACAACATAAAAAAAACTTTGGTAAGTACTATTTCAGGATTTTCTCATCGACCCAGCAATTGTAGCAGGCCAGGAAACCCCACAACAAGACATAGGCCCTTCCATTGCGATGTTTCTGCACCTTTTATACCAAACACACATCTGTAAACCACGTTGCCTAGCTCTCCTAGGTGTAGAAGCCACCATGGATGGATATTTTTTTTTCAAATCTTCGAGATAGTAGGCCCTTGAAGCATAGTTGCATATACATCGCATACGAAATATTTCTTGGCTCCAATTCGCTATGGACCCTTTCTCGTAGACACCTTTCTGTTTGGAGGTGTGCACTTTAGCTTTAGGCTTGTGTGGGCCCTTCCTCTTCGCAACAGTATACACAGTCCGAACCATGGAGTCGTCGTGGACATCTTTGGGCTTCATGTTAGTGGTCGAGTGCACTGTAAAATTATACTTGCTGACGAGTTTCGGCAGTTGCTCAAGCCACTTGTAGCTGCCATTTGCCATGCAAATGCTTCCAAATTTTTTCTACCAGAGTCCTGTTGAATCTCTCGATGATAGCAGCTTTGTGTTTACTATATGATGAATAATAATTTATTTTGTTTCTTCATTAGGGCCTGGAAATTTGTATTTTAGAATTCCTTACCCTGGTGGATTTATAAATTTGTCAGAATGTGTCCTTCACTCAACACATTTGCCATTGCCTCGGTGAAGACACGTACATTCTTCGACTTGACTGGCCTGGCCCAGGCAAATTCGCTATAAGAATCTATGACTGTCAACATGTATTTGTGTCACTTGTTTATAAGGGAATATGATATCATCTCGACGACATTGGCTTGGAAAAGGCAGTTTATCCCACAAATCATGACCTTACCACGGTGCTAGTTGTACCTGGTATCTGCATATAGTTCGTGGGCAATACTCAATCGACTTGTATGTAGCCTGTCACCATACGTTCTCCGATGATGGATATAATCTCATTGGTGTGCGAGTAATTTCCAACTCTTTGCGAAGTGACAAGTAGTCGTAGTCTATCTACCAGTTTGTTTGGATTGTCCCAAAACACATAGTCTTTGTTCTTGTCACCATCCTCTTCAGACCTTGGCTGCTTTTCAGTGCTAGGCTGTTGAAGAGGTCAGCGAGAATGTCGATGTTTCCATCATCTTCAGCCTTATAAACACCTGTCTCTGGATTGTTATCTTGGTAAAGCACGTGAATGAGTTCGAGCAAATTATTGTATTCCAGCAGGTCAGATTCTGTAAACTCCCTGAGCTGCTTGTAAAACAGCAGTTCGTAAAACCTTGGTATTCCATGTGTCTTATAACAGCTAACTTGGAAGATCCCACCTCATAGAAACTATTTCACCAGCATCAAGGAACCACTTACCATTATGCCTGTATACACTATACGACATATCATTACAAACGAGATGTGTACGATCGTAGGTATTGTCGAGTCAAAGCATTAGATTTCAGGGCTTTTTTCCTTACCTTTCCCTTGTGTGGCAAATCAGCATCCGATCCATTGTCCCAATCTGTGTGTATATAATCCTGTTTTCGGTTTTTCAAAGGCTCAACAGTATCGTCGACTTCGGTCTTCATGGCTACAGGTGCTTCAATGCTCTCCCTGAGTACATCGAGACAGCGAGTAATATGCTTTAAAATTTCTTCATTTACAAGGTCTCTTGTAATTGTGGCTCTCTTGGTGAGTAAATACTAGAAGCTAACCCACTGTATAGTTCGATGTAAGTCGCTGGTAACGTCTGACATCGTACTGAATAAAAACAGTTATTGCTGCTCTCTTTTATACATTTAGTCTTGATTCTCCACCAAAATACTTTCAATTTTGCACAAGTGTTCGCTGCAGACATCCAATATGTCCATGCTGTAATTTGGAATATCCCTTTTCGTGGTGAGATGACATTATTTTGAGCATATGCCATATTATTTCTGTCGATCATTTGCCTTTGAACACTCTTTACGTGCTCATCCATGGCCACCATATAGTGAACGATCTCGGTTTTCACAAGATAAATTTTCGCCCCGAGTTCGGACAAGTAAGTGTGAAAGAATTTGCTCTGATCTGCCAACACATTGCGTAGTTCCGAGATGAAGCCATTACCAGTTTCGAGGACGAAATATTTATTAGCAGCATCTTTGGATCGTTTGGGTTGACCAACATTTCGAATTATTCTTCTACCAGCATCACAATTTCCATTGTTTCGTGGTATGAGACAACCTCTATTTTCATCTTTATCAAGCCGCAGCTTGAGGCTACTCTGCTCAAAATTTCGATATGCTGTAACTTATTCTCGGTACAATTCAATCTGACCGAGGTACATGCAGTCCACGATCACGTATTGTCTCATGCTAAAGTACTCTTGTATACAAGTTTGTATCTCGCATGCAATGTCATCAAAGTCATGTATCGAGTTTGGAAGAGAGTCGTTCGAAGGCACCGCCTTCTTCTTATCACTGCAGGGGAAATAACCCATGCCTTCCACAGCTTGCAGTACTCATGCCATTCACTGGTATTTCGGTTATTGGAGCAATTTGGAGTACAGGTACACATTCTCGAACCAAAGGCCATTCTCTTCTACAAGAAGGCTCTGTAGAGCACATGTTTTCCTGCAGTTTGATGGTCCTGTGATTATGCTCATCACTTCATTCGGAAATAGGTTTCCATGTTGCAATTCGTGGGAGATGGATTCATCTTCAGTAGTATATGCATGTACATAGAGTAACATCTTTCTTAACAATATGTATATTATCACTACTCTCTTGTGGTGTGAAATGTGGTGCTGATTGTGGTGCATGTGGCACTGATTGTGGTGAATTTGGTGCTGATTGTGGTGATGTGGTGCTGGTTGTGGATGTGTGTGTTACTCTTTATGGTGTGTGGTGCTGATTGTGGTGCATATGGTTCTGATTGTGGTGATGTGGTGGTGATTTTGATGCATGTGGTGCTGACTGTGGTGTTTTTTACATGCATGTGTTGCTGATCGTTGTAAATGTGGTGCTGATTGTGGTACATGTGGTGCTGATTTTTCTGTATATGTTGCTGATTGGGTTGCATTTGATGCTGATTGTGGTGTTCATAGTGTACAGAAATAGTGCTACAAGTTTTAGAATTTCTCTTAAATGCTTCCAGATAAACTGATGTCAAAGTTAGTATTGAAATGACATTCTGTAAATTTTCACTATGCAGGTCAATATTTCATGTATATACACACTGTGCAGAGCTGTGAATGCTTTACTGCAGAAGCGACAAAGAAAATGCATTCTTAGCTCTTTACATCCATACTGTTCCAAGTCTAGAATGACACTGAAATGAAAAAGTATAAATGTCGTATACATATTGGTTCGTAGTGCAGTAGCACGTAACAACTTGTAGAAGAAAGACCAAATCTGGAAGAGGAATTGTAGATATGCTGATCAACAGCCTACCTTTCGATCTGCACATTCCTGGATACAGGTTCTGTGGTCCAGGAGGCAAGCTAACTAAACTGTTGGCACACGGCGATATGGACATCAATGCACTAGACAAGTTGTGAATGTGGAACGATATCACCTATTCCCAGCACATGGATCTGCAAGCCAGGCACCAGGCAGACAAAATAGTTGCATAGAAGGCTGATGAAATAAGAAAATAGTCAGATAATCGGCTCTAAAAAAATAGCTAAGTTGGGCATTTCCAATATGATGAAATCCAAGTGAATATGGGCATGGGTGCAAAGAGCTAGCAAAGGTGCAAGTGAAACAAAAAGTTGTGAAAAAGGGAACAAAATCACACAATTCCAAGAAAACATCTACTGGTGGAATGTTTCCATTGTTTTTGCCTGCACTCGGAGACCTTGGAGGCATAACTGGAGCCACAAATGGTTTCGACCGAGCCGTCAACACAGCATCGAACGAACACAAGCTTTTCTCCGAGGCCCAAAGACAGAATGCATATATGGATGCTATCTGATTGGGTAAAAAAATAATAGCCAAGGCATCTACCTAAGGCCATACCGAGTAGGAAGTGGAAGTGTGCAAAAGTGATGCAGCAGGACAAGGCATTAATGAAATCTCTACCGTAACGGCCGCTCACAAATGTGGATTTGGAGCTCTTTGCACACAAATCGAAGATACTTCATTTTCGCGGTGTGTTCATGCGAAATGATTTCCCTCCTTAACCAGAATGTAATGATTGCACTATAATTAATCTGGACCCAACTGCCGGCAATGGATGCACTGTGTAATATGTGTCAAATGTAGCAAATGTGTAGATTATTATGACAATTTTGAGAGATTGTGTCTTCCACCCGAACTATGACTGTACCTAAAAAATTGCAAACTGACTTACAACTACAAGATGGAGCATATGCTGAACACGCGGAACTGTGGACACTTGTGTGTTCGTTTCTGGGTTTGCTCGTACAAACAATTGTATAGCATGGCTATACATTTAATGGCAACCATCACTCATGTCGATAACGCTTACCTTGACAGGTCGCATCTCTGATCTGCATGCTGTACATTTTCCTCCTCTCGAGCTTAAGGATGAATTGTGCATAGGTTTGGTTGATTTTCAAACCTACAATACGGTACCGATCATTGATGACAAAAACAGCCATATGTATCTCGTGAAAAGTAGTAATGTTTCCCATTAGGTGTCTCGGCCCATAAGCTCATACGAATTAGATGATATCTAAAGGTACTTCGAAGATACGCTGTCAGGCGACACAGATTTCGAACTACAGGGGAATTCCAATACTCTGAAGAGAATCATCAGATGCAGCGAAGATATCGACTTTACGAAACCGGTTTCCATTGGACCGATGTTGGTGTTCGAGCCACGCATATATGAAGCTGGAAAATTCCACGAATGGTCATGACCTGTAAATATCTTGCGTGTTAATGTGATATGAATAAACTGCAATGTGGCGAGTGGCGCATACCTTAGTGGCATGCCAAGCAATACATAGCACAAAGTTTCGCCGATTGGTCTCTCCATGTTATTAACTGGACATGGCACCACAAACCATCAGTTATGAGGTGATAACTGCAGTCGTCGACCATTGCAGAGAGTTGGTAAACTTTCTAAATTAATAAATCATATTATGCCTGCGTGTGAGAAGATGGGAATAATATTTATGCTGACCAGAAGCTACAAAACAAAGCAGCACATCAAACCGGCAATCAGTACATAGCAGGTATGTAAGGAGTTAACACAAGTCAACAAAATTTTCCTCTGCAGTCTAGGCTACAGGTCGATCGTCATGGAAGATTTCCTAAATATTAACAAGCCAGCCATTTTCGAAGACATCATAATGAAGGTGGAACTTCATGCATGCCAGCCTTTCCTGTTCGGGCCATATACACTTCCATAGGAAGTTCGGATTAGCAGTCCAACACCAAGATATCTAAACTCTACCTTGCTAGTCTTCCCTGCGATTTAGGAGGGCTCTAATGAAAGAAGATGCGTCCAACCTGGCATCCACGAAAATAACGATAAATGGTTTTGTCCACTTCATCGATAGCATCATGTGTTTTCTTTTCGAGGTGGATCAGTCGCGAGATGCAGACATAAGCTTAGCGATACAAAATTACCTTTCAATCATGCCAAATTAGATGTCTGCAGCCAAGTTGGTAGGCAGGGGAATCGAAGATGACTACAGTTTTGCTATATAACCTGGAGGCAAGTTTGAAGTGTGTATTTCGCTCTCCATGCTATTGGTGTTTGCCAAAGACTACAAACGAATTATCTTCTACTCGAAGCAGGAACTGGTGCTACTCCTAGTCAATATGCATGTGGACACCATTGTGGGTATGGGAGAAAACCTGGAGGCAGTTGAACTGAAACTACATTCTATCGAATGGATGCTGCCTGATGTGCAGTTGAGCACTGCAGAACGCATAAACATGTTGAAGACTGTGGAAGATGGTAAAAACATCTATGTGGCTTTCAGGTCGTGCAGTCTCGAGACATAACCCAGATTGCCGGCAAACCAGTGCATCAACTGGATAGTGAAGTCCAGCTTTGATTCTGAGAAACCGAGGTACATCATCGTTGGGCTACAGACTAGCAGACAACAAAATATAAGAGTGAGCCGTTCGTAGTTCGACACATGTCAAATAAAAAGTGTGAAAATATATTTTAATAGTGAAAACTAACAAATGTTGACATGAACATGAATTTTGAAAATGGACACTACCTGCTGGTATATCAGATGTATGCTCAATTCCAATCGTCATATTATGGATGCACAAAATCCACGATATGGATCCCTGGCACTTTCAAGAGATTGGCCTAGCTCATGGTATTCGATTTGTGTAAACAGGAATAGTGTATTACCTCCAATGTAATCGAATGCAGGATTTAATTCGTTACAGAAGGGAATATTCCTGCCAACGTATATGCATTTTGCCTGGTACTTTACGACCGGCATGTTTAATACAATTACCTATACAATACTGTCAAAATACTGTAGGGAACACAGTTGAGAATATATAAATATAACTGCTCACACACTAGAACTGTTTATTCTACTTCGAGCATAGACAGTAGCTAGAAGTACTGTAAACTGCAAGACTTCCAGAGCCAGAGCGGCTATGTGCTCAAGGAGATTGTAGTGTCCTACAGCTACGATGTTAAGATGTGCACGCATTCCTTCCGTTCCCCTTGTTCGTGGAAACTCTTGGATGAGAAAAGAAAGAAGACGAACAACTGGCTGACCGTGTACAACCACGGACTGGAGTGGGGCCAAGGCAAGATTCCAAACTATCAGGTGGGAAATGTCCTGTGCGACTTGCTGATGCAGTATCCACGAGGGCTGGTTTATGTGGCGGAGGCCGAGCAGAAGAAATGGCTTAGCAACTTGTGCAAAAACGAAGTTGAAATCATCGATGTGCAGTGCGAGTATGGCTGTCCTTCGCTGTGCATGCTGGTGATACTTTACAATGATCAGCACTGACAAGTCTGTGACAGGTCAGAACCTGTCTGGACACGTGCGTGGAGAAATGAACAGCTGCTGCACAAATTGTGTGCCTCGTCCTTGGACCGAAAATCTGCTGCTTTCGACTAGACACAAAATCGTCTGCCTCAAAGAATATTAATAAAAAATAATAATTTTTGTTATGTATATTATGTTATATGTAAATAAAAATGTAAAAAGAAACATGTGTTTTATTTCTTAGGTAAACCTTTCATAATATTTCTAAAAAAATAAGCATTTATTAAAAATTATGTCGATACAAAAATGTAAAAATAAATAAAAAATAAAAATACTTAACAATTATAAAGTAAAAGTTAGAAAAATAAAATTCTGAAAACAAATCCAGTGTAGTCAATATAATGTAATAAAAATTACCAAAAAAAATTAATGTCTTTAATGAAAAAATTATTGATACGCTTGTAAAATAACCATGACAAAATATTTATTCGTCCTCATATGCATATTATTACATATAATTCATTAAAACCCTTGTTACAGCGAATGTCCTGATAGCCGAGTGGTCTAATGTATCAGCATGCCGACCCAAGGTTCAATGGTTCAATCGCGCCCTCTTCCAGCTGGTATTTTGAGATCTGCAAAAATTACAGCAGTGTCGCACCAACATGGTGCGACACACACCAGTGGCCCTGGTAACCATTTCCATAAACAAACATGGTAGCTGAGTGAGAGCGACACCAGCGCTCCTAGCAGCCAACTTTAAAACCAACATGGTAGCCGAGCGAGCGCAATACCAGCACCCCTAGCAACAGTCGATGTAAAACAAGACGAAAATACAATATGGCAGTCGAACGAAGGTAAAGGACAAACTCCAAAACAAATGAAAAATGAAAAAACCAAGATAGTGGATGGAAACAGGATGGCAAGGTCCAACGAAGATGAGACACAGCCTACCAAGACGGCTATAAGAGAGACAAGAGATTCAATGAGAGAGAATCAACATTGAATGATACAGCAAGGAAAAACAAGATGGAATGATAGAGCATGAAAAACCAAGATAGTGGATGGAAACAGGATGGCAAGGTCCAACGAAGATGAGACACGGCCTACCAAGACGGCTATAAGAGAGACAAGAGATTCAATGAGAGAGAATCAACATTGAATGATACAGCAAGGAAAAACAAGATGGAATGATAGAGCATGAAAAAACCAAGATCGTGGATGGAAACAGGATGGCAAGGTCCAACGAAGATGAGACACAGCCTACCAAGACGGCTATAAGAGAGACAAGAGATTCAATGAGAGAGAATCAACATTGAATGATACAGCAAGGAAAAACAAGGCAGAATGATGGAGCATGGAAAAACAACATGAAAATGATAGGGTTTCTCACAGGCTTCAGTTTCAAAGGAGACGCTTAGCTTTGCGTCGCAGGACTGGATTCCTTTACGAGTTGGCAGGGAGGTAAACAGATAAAAATTATCTCTATCAGGCCTTTTCCTTCACCGTCCATTTGTTTCGCAGCTTGCCAGTTACGTCACAAAGCTGAAGCAATCTGGCAACATTGAGCGCCATAAGCTCTGTACTGCAATCTAAGCATGGGATGGACCATAGTAAGTCGAAATCAAAGAAAAATACAACTTTATGGTAGTTCGTCAAAGCAATCGTTTCAAAAAAAAATATTAGATATAAATTTGTTTAATTACCAAGTGGGCCTCTGCGTACAAACAACACTCAGAACACATAATTCGCCAGAGAGTCGTAGAACAGGATCGCCATTTATTTCATAATCAATCCGGAAATTTGTTTGTTACCCACCTTTTTAAAAATTGGTGATGTGAAATATAAAAAAAAAATATTTCCAACCAGTTATCAAGCGTCGTGACCAATCAGCTTCAAGTTAGCAGTTGAACGGAAGTAGGTGTTTAAGTAATTGGCTTGAAGTGATTTTTCAGATTCTATAATACTGCCGGAGGAATAAAAATAATGAGGAATTTGTTATCAACGGCGTGTGATGAACTGTTGCGCGGTAAGCTGGTGTTAGCTGTGTGCTGTACCCTTGCTTGCTAGTTTACATTTCCACCACTAGAATGTAGTTCGGTAGCTGGCGCCACACGTTGTGTGTAATGTATACTTTGCTGCTCGCTTGTGAGTGTTCGGAATACATTCAGTTTCCTTAGGCCGCACACTGGCTCCTGTTCCGCGCACCGAGAATGTACAGCAGTGAGCAAGCACCAGCTTACCTTGCAACACTTCACCACACGTCTCTGGTTGTCATGCAAATCACGTGAATGCCTGCACTGGAATGACACTATAACGAATATGAAGGAATAAGAAAGCCGTATGGAGAAGTTGGATATGTGATTGGTTACGTACTAATAACGTTATCAATTTCGTAGGTTCGTTACAGTGATCAGCCTAGATTTTACCAATAATCTCGTAACGTTAATGTATATGCGTCAGCCAATTCAGTTAAAAATAAAAGCGTAGTTTTTACTGAGAGAAAAAAAAAACATTACAAGTATACCACAGAATACTTAACAATGCAGCGGTGAAAGAGCTGCTTACACCGCAAAATACAGCCGCTAGTACCAGGAAATTGTCGGGACCCGTTCGCCAATCAGCGCCTCCTAACGTAATTGCCAAGCGCTATTCCAGCCAATAGGAAACTTTCGCAGTATATAGTAGCCAATGAAACACAAGACCCATTCCCAGATCCTCGCGTAACCAATGAGAATATCTGTACGGGAATATGAGAGGAACCATCAGGCATTTATTGTTTTGTTATTTACTGTGTGGTCCCGTAATGTGACATAGCGTGGAATATATATATATATATATATATATATATATATATGCAGTACAGGTACATGCGCACAACACTATATATATATATATATATATATATATATATATATATATATATATATATATATAGTGTTGTGCGCATGTACCTGTACTGCACACGAACACAACTGTCAAAGGAGCTACGGTGTCTGAGTGGTTAGCCTGCTCGCCTCCCACCAGGGCGAACCGGGTTCGCATCGGCTCTGAAGACATCACTTTTAAGAGCCGCCCAAATATCTTCACTCACTAACAACTGCCAAAGACACGTGGTCGACACTGATTAACGTGTTTGTTTGTAAATTAATTTTCAGAAGACAACCCTTTTAATATAAATTAAATAATATGAAAAATTGGTTAGAGGAAGTTGACGACCGATGATCTCGAAACTCTTTCTAATATAACGAGTGTTGTAAGCTCAAATCCCACCCACATAGCACTCTACCGCCATGTTCCCTCTACGGTGTGTGACGGCCTGGGATATGAGCAGTGTGTCCTCCTCCAGTCCCGTGGCGCTCGTAACCTACTGCTTTGCCTCAACTTCCACAATTAAGAGTTATGACTGCGCCCCCGCGGGGCCAGAGATGGAGTTCTCGCTACCCCCCTCCCTCTTCTTCCAAACACCCTCCAGAAACACACCCTGGAGCCTCCTGTCCCGCCACAATTTCAAACACACGCTGCAGAGAGAGGGAATTATAATTGGCCCGTCTTCTGTCTCTTACCCAGTTCGCTATGAGCTACTGCCATCTGGAGCAAAGTACTGTTTCTTAAATGTTAACACCTTCTAGAGCCCCTTTCATGCTGTCAAATGTTCTCTTTTAAATATAATTCACAATCACATTTTAAGACGAAGTACATACATCAAATGTTCCCAGAAAACGAATTTGGCCGAATAATTTTGAATGTGTTTGAAAATATGTCACACTATCAATTTCTTTGTCAGGCCTAACTTGATTTTTATTTAAAAGTGATAATTTTGAAGCGGGATGTTATTGTTAATATTCACCCCATGCTTGGGGAGTGTTCAGGAATTACTGATTAAATTTCATTTCTACATTGAAGCGGGATGTTATTGTTAATATTCACCCCATGCTTGGGGAGTGTTCAGGAATTACTGATTAAATTTCATTTCTACATTGAAGCGGGATGTTATTGTTAATATTCACCCCATGCTTGGGGAGTGTTCAGGAATTACTGATTAAATTTCATTTCTACATTGAAGCGGGATGTTATTGTTAATATTCATCCCATGCTTGGGGAGTGTTCAGGAATTACTGATTAAATTTCATTTCTACATTGAATAATAAATTAATTTTTCATGGAAAAATTTTTTGCGCACTAAAAATAATATTGCATTTGACTGATACTCTTTAGGTTCAAGGCGGACTTCCAGCATGATTCATATTGCGACAGATAATACATAAATTAGTTATCTTCATAACCTTATATTGTTTCTAATTGTAAATCGTAATTTCAAACCTTGCTGAGGTCGGAAATAACGTGTTTTAATGTGCAAGATTTTGATACGCTGATCTCGTCAGACATCTAAGTAATTTTAGAACAGGTCTAATATACTAAATGTTGGGATGGAAACAGGAGCCAACAAAGTGTTACAAACAAATATGGCGGCATTCGCGACGGTTCGATGACATTATACACTTCCATAGATAGAAAACTCAGAGAGTAGAACAGTAATGGTGTGGCCATCGGCCCGGTTCCCCTCCACGCCTAACCACGTGACTTATACTGACGGCTGACTGACATCCTGACTTTCAGGCGTGAGAGACGTAATGGCGTCCTTACTCTCGGAGCTCTCTCGCTCTTCAATCACGTATTTCCTTCTCGTGGTCTCATCTTCCTTCAGGTATAACGGTCCTTCGCTCGCTCTTCCGCTATCTTCAATATGCCACTGCAACATGCCGTGATATGTAAGGCGGCTTATCAAGCCGCATACACTCTATGGGTGTAACTGTGTCTGTATACATTATTTTTTTGAAATAGTGATTTATTAGTCATGGGATAATCTGGTACTTAAACACGATATATGTTTTATTACCTTTCTATCAGCCCGGTAGAGTTTGACATACCACCAACATGAAGTTCGCCAGCAATTACAGTTCTTCTGTAAGGCCACCGCTGTTCTACATTGTCGTCAGCCATTACTCTACAAACTGAACTAAGTCAGCCGAACATTTCTGAAAGTGCTACATAAAGTATATTTTATTGCACATTGTGTGTTATTCCACTACATGTAAAACTCAGTATAGCGTGGGCCAGGATATTTTATTTCTGCACCAGTCAAGTGAAACTATGAAAATATATAGAAAAAAAAGTAACTATGTTACAAATGTGCTAACTTTTAAAATTATACCCATTTTAACTTAAAAAATAACGCAAAGAAGTAATTTCAGTATTAATAGATGTTTACTTGACACTTTCATGTAAACGTTAAGACATGAAACTACTGTCGCTCCTCCATTACCTACTTTATTGGAAGTACGCCATTCAGTGCACCCGTAAAATATGTTCATGTAGTGCCAGTGACATTTCTCAATTGCTGATATCAAAAGTGATCAATTAAACATAAACAGAATATAACAACAAATATATTTATGGCTTATGCGATGCGGAATACAAATCTAGAAACCAACTGCGCAGTCACACCAGCCAAGTCGGGTGGCAGAAACGGATTATAAGTATTCTTCTCCCGTCAATTTGGGTTCACTGCCTCATCACAGATCAACAAGTAGTTAACATCGCCATTAAAAATACAAATAGAAGATTTCCCAGCCGAAACTTGGAAGACAGTTTAGCTTCGTGGTCAGAGTCGTAAAATGTTACTGTGGAACAACGAGGTTCCGTGTTCGAACTGCGCGAGAACTGTGAATGTTGTTGTGGAACAACGAGGTTCCGTGTTCGAACTGCCCGAGAACTGTGAATGTTGTTGTGGAACAACGAGGTTCCGTGTTAGAACTGCGCGAGAACTGTGAATGTTGTTGTGGAAACACGAGGTTCCGTGTTCGAACTGTGCGCGAGAACTGTGAATGTTGTTGTGGAACAACGAGGTTCCGTGTTCGAACTGCGCGAGAACTGTGAATGTTGTTGTGGAACAACGAGGTTCCGTGTTCGAACTGCCCGAGAACTGTGAATGTTGTTGTGGAACCAAGAGGTTCCGTGTTCGAACTGCCCGAGAACTGTGAATGTTGTTGTGGAACCACGAGGTTCCGCGTTAGAACTGCCCGAGAACTGTGAATGTTGTTGTGGAACGAGGTTCCGTGTTCGAACTGCGCGAGAACTGTGAATGTTGTTGGGGGACCACAAGGTTCCGTGTTCGAACTGCGCGAGAACTGTGAATGTTGTTGTGGAACCACGAGGTTCCGCGTTAGAACTGCCCGAGAACTGTGAATGTTGCTGTGGAACCAAGAGGTTCCGTGTTCGAACTGCGCGAGAACTGTGAATGTTGTTGTGGAAACAAGAGGTTCCGTGTTCGAACTGCGCGAGAACTGTGAATGTTGATGTGGAACCACGAGGTTCCGTGTTAGAACTACCCGAGTACTGTGAATGTTGTTGTGGAACCACGAGATTCCGTGTTCGAACTGCGCGAGAACTGTGAATGTTGTTGTGGAACAACGAGGTTCCGTGTTCAGAACTGCCGAGAACTGTGAATGTTTCTGTGGAACCAAGAGGTTCCGTGTTCGAACTGCGCGAGAACTGTGAATGTTGTTGTGGAACAAGAGTTCCGTGTTCAGAACTGCCCGAGAACTGTGAATGTTGTGTGGAACCACGAGGTTCCGTGTTCGAACTCCCGAGAACTGTGAATGTTGTTGTGGAACACGAGGTTCCGTGTTCGAACTGCGCGAGAACTGTGAATGTTGTTGTGAACAACGAGGTTCCGTGTTGAACTGCCCGAGAACTGTGAATGTTGTGTGGAACCACGAGGTTCCGTGTTAGAACTGCCGAGAACTGTGAATGTTGTTGTGGAACAACGAGGTTCCGTGTTCGAACTGCGCGAGAACTGTGAATGTTGTTGTGGAACCACGAGATTCCGTGTTAGAACTGCGCGAGAACTGTGAATGTTGTTGTGGAACCAACGAGGTTCCGTGTTGAACTGCCCGAGAACTGTGAATGTTGTTGTGGAACAACGAGGTTCCGTGTTAGAACTGCGCGAGAACTGTGAATGTTGTTGTGGAACACGAGGTTCCGTTCGAACTGCCGAGAACTGTGAATGTTGTTGTGGAACCACGAGGTTCCGTGTTAGAACTGCCCGAGAACTGTGAATGTTGTTGGGAACCACGAGGTTCCGTGTTCGAACTGCGCGAGAACTGTGAATGTGTTGTGGAACCACGAGGTTCCGTGTTAGAACTGCCCGAGAACTGTGAATGTTGTTGTGGAACCAAGAGGTTCCGTGTTAGAACTGCGCGAGAACTGTGAATGTTGTTGTGGAACACACGAGGTTCCGTGTTCGAACTGCCCGAGAACTGTGAATGTTGTTGTGAACCACGAGTTCCGTGTTAGAACTGCCCGAGAACTGTGAATGTTGATGTGGAACACACGAGGTTCCGTGTTCGAACTGCGCGAGAACTGTGAATGTTGTTGTGGAACACGAGGTTCCGTGTTAGAACTGCCCGAGAACTGTGAATGTTGTTGTGGAACAACGAGGTTCCGTGTAGAACTGCGCGAGAACTGTGAATGTTGTTGTGGAACCACGAGGTTCCGTGTTCGAACTGCGCGAGAAACTGTGAATGTTGTTGTGGAACCACGAGGTTCCGTGTTAGAACTGCGCGAGAACTGTGAATGTTGATGTGGAACCACGAGGTTCCGTGTTAGAACTGCCCGAGAACTGTGAATGTTGATGTGGAACCACGAGGTTCCGTGTTCGAACTGCGCGAGAACTGTGAATGTTGTTGTGGAACCACGAGGTTCCGTGTTAGAACTGCCGCGAGAACTGTGAATGTTGTGTGGAACCACGAGGTTCCGTGTTAGAACTAGCCGAGACTGTGAATGTTGTTGTGGAACCACGAGGTTCCGTGTTCGAACTGCGCGAGAACTGTGAATGTTGTTGTGGAACACGAGGTTCCGTGTTAGAACTGCCCGAGAACTGTGAATGTTGTTGTGGAACAACGAGGTTCCGTGTTAGAACTGCGCGAGAACTGTGAATGTTGTGTGGAACCACGAGGTTCCGCGTTAGAACTGCCCGAGAACTGTGAATGTTGTTGTGGAACACGAGGTTCCGTGTTCGAACTGCCCGAGAACTGTGGAAAGTTGTTGTGGAACCACAAGGTTCCGTGTTCGAACTGCGCGAGAACTGTGAATGTTGTGTGGAACCACGAGGTTCCGTTTAGAACTGCCCGAGAACTGTGAATGTTGTTGTGGAACAACGAGGTTCCGTGTTAGAACTGCGCGAGAACTGTGAATGTTGTTGTGGAACCACGAGGTTCCGTGTTCGAACTGCGCGAGAAATGTGAAAGGTTGTTGTGGAACAACGAGGTTCCGTGTTCGAACTGCGCGAGAACTGTGAATGTTGTTGTGGAACAACGAGGTTCCGTGTTCGAACTGCCGAGAACTGTGAATGTTGTTGTGGAACCAAGAGGTTCCGTGTTCGAACTGCGCGAGAACTGTGAATGTTGTTGTGGAACCACGAGGTTCCGCGTTAGAACTGCCCGAGAACTGTGATGTTTTGTGGAACACGAGTTCCGTGTTCGAACTGCGCGAGAACTGTGAATGTGTTGTGGGAACCACAAGGGTTCCGTGTTCGAACTGCGCGAGAACTGTGAATGTTGTTGTGGAACCACGAGGTTCCGCGTTAGAACTGCCCGAGAACTGTGAATGTTGCTGTGGAACCAAGAGGGTCCGTGTTCGAACTGCGCGAGAACTGTGAATGTTGTTGTGGAACCAAGAGGTTCCGTGTTTCGAACTGCGCGTGAACTGTGAATGTTGTTGTGTAACCACGAGATTCCGTGTTAGAACTGCCCGAGAACTGTGAATGTTGTTGTGGAACCACGAGGTTCCGTGTTCGAACTGCCGAGAACTGTGAATGTTGATGTTGAACAACGAGGTTCCGGTTTCGAACTGCGCGAGAACTGTGAATGTTGTTGTGGTAACAACGAGGTTCCGTTTTCGAACTGCCCGAGAACTGTGAATGTTGTTGTGGAACCACGAGGTTCCGCGTTAGAACTGCCCGAGAACTGTGAATGTTGTTGTGGAACACGAGGTTCCGTGTTCGAACTGCGCGAGAACTGTGAACGTTGTTGGGGAACCACAAGGTTCCGTGTTCGAACTGCGCGAGAACTGTGAATGTTGTTGTGGAACCAAGAGGTTCCGTGTTAGAACTACCCGAGAACTGTGAATGTTGTTGTGGAACCACGAGGTTCCGTATTAGAACTGCCCGAGAACTGTGAATGTTGTTGTGGAACCACGAAGTTCCGTGTTAGAACTGCCCGAAAACTGTGAATGTAGTTGTGGAACCACGAGATTCCGTGTTCGAACTGCGCGAGAACTGTGAATGTTGTTGTGGAACAACGAGGTTCCGTGTTCGAACTGCCCGAGAACTGTGAATGTTGATGTGGAACCACGAGGTTCCGTGTTAGAACTGCGCGAGAACTGTTAATGTTGTTATGGAACCACGAGGTTCCGTGTTAGAACTACCCGAGAACTCTGAATGTTGTTGTGGAACCACGAGATTCCGTGTTAGAACTGCCCGAGAACTGTGAATGTTTGTTGTGGAACCACGAGGTTCCGTGTTAGAACTACCCGAGAACTCTGAATGTTGTTGTGGAACCACGAGATTCCGTGTTAGAACTGCCCGAGAACTGTGAATGTTGTTGTGGAACCACGAGGTTCCGTGGTAGAACTGCCCGAGAAGTGTGAATGTTGTTGTGGAAACACGAGGTTCCGTGTTAGAACTGCCCGAGAACTGTGACTGTTGTTGTGGAACCACGAGGTTCCGTGTTAGAACTACCCGAGAACTATGAATGTTGTTGTGTAACCACGAGATTCCGTGTTAGAACTGCCCAAGAACTGTGAATGTTGATGTGGAACCACGAGGTTCCGTGTTAGAACTACCCGAGAACTGTGAATGTTGTTGTGGAATCACGAGATTCCGTGTTAGAACTGCCCGAGAACTGTGAATGTTGTTGTGTAACCACGAGGTTCCGTGTTAGAACTGCCCGAGAACTGTGAATGTTGATGTGGAACAACGAGGTTCCGTGTTAGAACTGCCCGAGAACTGTGAATGTTGTTGTGGAACCACGAGTTTCCGTGTTAGAACTGCGCGAGAACTGTGAATGTTGTTGTGGAACCACGAGATTCCGTGTTAGAACTGCCCGAGAACTGTGAATGTTGTTGTGGAACCACGAGGTTCCGTGTTAGAACTGCCCGAGAACTGTGAATGTTGTTGTGGAACCAAGAGGTTCCGTGTTCGAACTGCGCGAGAACTGTGAATGTTGTTGTGTAACCACGAGGTTCCGTGTTAGAACTGCCCGAGAACTGTGAATGTTGATGTGGAACAACGAGGTTCCGTGTTAGAACTGCCCGAGAACTGTGAATGTTGTTGTGGAACCACGAGGTTCCGTGTTAGAACTGCGCGAGAACTGTGAATGTTGTTGTGGAACCACGAGGTTCCGTGTTAGAACTGCCCGAGAACTGTGAATGTTGGTGGGGATCCACGAGGTTCCGTGTTAGAACTGCCCGACAACTGTGAATGTTATTGTGGAACCACGAGGTTCCGTGTTAGAACTGCGCGAGAACAGTGAATGCGTAAGACGTTTTTCACAGGTAAGTTTGTAGTAACACTCTGCGCAGTTCTCTTCGCAGTTCTCTTCGCCCGTCCCTGGCAACACGTACACATTCTGCCTGATATTTCACAGCCCTCTTGTATAGTACAATTGCCGAGAAAAGGCTGTCCAAATACTGTGATCCCAGCTGGGAATATATAAATATAACTGCTCACATGCTAGAACTGTTTAGTCAAATTCGAGTATAGAAATGAGCAAGATGTACTGTAGTCTGTAAGACTTCTGGAGCCAGAGCGGCTACATGCTCAAGAAGATTGCAGTGTCCTATGATGACAATCACAAGATGCGCACGTGTTCCTTTCATTCCCCTTATTCGTGGGAACTCTTGGACCATAAAAGCAAGAAGATGAACGAATGGCTGACCGTGTACCACCATGGACTGGAGTGGGGCGAAAGCAAGATTCCTTACCATCAAGTGAGAAATGTGCTGCGTGACTTGCTGATGCAGTATATGGAAGGACTGGTTTATGTAGCAGGACCCTAGTAGAAGAAATAACGGAGCGACTTGGGCTAAACGAAGTTAAAATTATCGATGTCCAGTGCTAGTATGGCAGTCTTTTGTTGCGCAATTTGGCACACATTAACAGAGATCAACACCGACACATGTGCGACACATGTATGAAGGAATTCACAGCTGCTACACAATCGTTGTGGTGTGCCTCGTTCTTAGACCTTACATCTGCTGCATTCGACTAGACACGAATTCGTCCGACTCGAAGATTAATAAATAAAATGTATGTATTTTTTTGCTGATTATGAATATTTTATTATGCGTACAATAAATTTTGTGTAAGTAGCGTGCTGTGTTTTATTTCTAAGTTACACCTTTTCATAATATTTTCAAAAAGGAAAAATATTCTTAGTATTTTTTTAATGAAAAAAATATTCTTAGTTCTTACGTACATGACTAGATTGTGGTGGTTAGTTTAAGCAAAGTGCTGTCGAGTAAATATGAGAAATTAATTACTAATTAGAAATTATTCCTTGTCTTATACGAAGATAAAGATATCCAAAGCCCTAAAAAAATGTGTGTAACGCATACAATCCTTACATGATGGGTAAGTTAAGTTAGGTTAAGGGATGGTGTATGTGGGAAAAATATTTCCAGGTCCTAGCATTATATTACATAGGTGTAGGAAATATTCGACGTTCACCATAGGGTATATAACAATATTTCTAAGTTTAGTGTGAATAACAAATTCCCTTAATGTAAATATAATATTAATGTCTGGGATAGTCAAAAGAATATTATGTGAAAATCAATAGTAAAAAATTGTAATTCAAATACAGAAAACAAGTATGGGTTGTTAAAAAAAAAATGCCTACATGAAAAAAATCATATTACAAGTCTATTACAACATGAAAAAAATCGTAAGTCTGGGATGGTAAAAAAACTATCTAATAGTCAAACTTCAAAATATAATGAAAATAAATACTTAAAATGTAAAGCTTAAAAATATACTTTAAAAATTCTTAAAATGTAAAACTTGAAATAAATACATAACATGTAAAACTTAAAAATATACTTATTGCTGAGATAATAAAAAATAGTATGTAAATAAAATACGTAAATATTATATAATTTAAAACTGAACAATAAATAAATACTTGAAGTAAGTACTTAAAATAAATACTTAAATAGTAAAACTTGACCAGAAATGCGTTGAACATGAGACAAGATATTTATTCGTCCACATACACAAGCTATATACTTGATATAAATCCTTGTACTAGCGCATGTCACAATAGCCGAGTGGTCTAAGACATTAGTCTGGCGAACAAAGGACCGGCACTTAAATCCAGCACTATTATAAGTTTTATTTTGAGTTTTAAAAAAAGCAGTGCCCGAGCGGCCAACTCCAGAACCAATATGGCGTTCGAGCGACACCAGCGCTCCTAACAACCAACTCTCGAACCAAGATGGAGGTGTAGCGACTAATCGAACAAGAGCGACACCCATGCTCCTAGTTATCAACTCTAGAACCAATATGGCTGTCGGAAACAAATGGCAAACGAAAAACAATATGGCGTCCTCCATCAAAATCCGATGTAAACAAATATGGCGGTCGGAAACAAATGGCAATCGAATGTGAGAGAAAGAGAGAGAAAGGAAAGAAAGAGAGAGAAAAGAGAAGGGAGAGGAAGAGAGGAAGGAAGAGAAAGAAGGAGAAAAGAAAGAATGCAAGAGATAAAATGGGAACACTCGGAGAAAACCTTTGGAATGCAAGAGACGCAACACGGAATGATAGAACATGAAAAAATATCATGGAATGATAGAGCATGAAAAATGACATGCTGGTTACTAAAGTTGCGGTCCAAGAGGGCGAAATGCTGGCTAAAATATGGCGGCGAACCGGTTACCAACATGACAGAATCCAAGATGGTGGTCTCGTGACGAGATTGACAGAGCGGTAAATCATTAAATCCAAGGTGGCGGCCGGTTGCCTGATGCAATGGCACTAATCCCTGATCCCTGTGTGCCAGTTTCCCCTTATGCCTACTACTAGCATGATTAAATCACTGCAATCAAACAAATGATTTGCACATAATGACTTCTGAAAGGATTGCCGAAGTATGGAATTATCTTTCAAATTTTTGGTAATAAGGTTTGTAGGAACTATTATTTTGCATATATTTCGGTGGCGAAATATTTTTTAAATGGCCTTTATAAATACACTTGAAAGAGAACAAACATAAACCATAACACATTTGCAAACAAGTTTTTTATTTCTGTTAGTTGAATTCACACTGCAAGGAAAATTATCTATAAATTCATCAAAATTAAAAATTAAATGTGTTTCTTACCATTTGAGCTAGCGAGATGGTGTATTCAGCGTCTGCTAGTTTTCTTTGGTTTCCACTCAAAATATAACATTGCGGGTTTATAACCGGGATATGATAAATTCACCGATTATTACTATCCATGTTGAAGCATGCAGTTGTAGTGGAAATTTCGTGCCGTTGTTGTACAAAAGGGGGGGGGGGGGGGGAACGTGTATTACCTAACACAAAGTGGCAAATTTTTGCAATGAGTGATTGGAACAATACACAAGAAATTCCAGACCATTGGGAATTTCTGGGTCATGTTTATCAAACGTAGTAATTTTTTTTTATGTCAGAAGCATTGTACATATGGAATAACAATATATTAAAATCACCAACAAATATTCGTATGTTACCTAATTGTCAGTAAAGTTATATTTGAAAAATGTATAATGATTCCACAGTGTTTTCTTATTTCTATTGACGGTTTATGTCGTATATAATGTAAAGTTGAAGTTTTTATTTACATCTTACATGGTTGTAAACTTTTGATGTGTACTGTAGGGGGCGTCTGGGATTTTGTTATCCGACAACAGCGTCGCTTTTCTGGTTCTGTGTCATGTTCGCACTTCTCGCCCGACCCAATCTGATATCTCACAACTTGGAGGTGGGGCCGCGGTGGTTTAGCGGTTAGAGATCTCGCCTCCCACATAGGCCGTGACACTCCCACATTTTCTCACATGGGAATTGTAGCCGACAATGCCGCTGGTCGGCGGTTTTCCTTGGGAATCTCCCGTTTCCCCCGCTCTTGCATTCCGGCGCTGCTCCGTAGGCACCTCGTTTCACCTTCGTCTGCTCTTGAGACCTCGTTGCTAAGAGCCACCCAAATCGCTCCATTCTTGACAGTGATTAGTTCTCATGTGGCTTCTTGGCGGACATTGTTTGAAAATTGCTGATAGACTTTCAAAATTTAGAGCAATCAGCCAGGCCCAAGTTTTGCCCATTCTACGGCGAATTTTTCAGGGGGATTAGTGTTTCACCATGTTTGTAAGTGTGTTTGGAAGAAGTCTGTAAATAATATGTTGCCCTCTTCTCGGCTGTGTTCGTAGCTCCCGCGTCCCGCAAAGTTACGTAACGTAGATAAGCAAACGTCACAACATTAATGTTGAAGTAAAGTAAAGTGCCTATGGAGCACTGCACCCAACTATACAACACGAAGAACTGCCTATGGAGCACTGCACCCAACTATACAACACGAAGAACTCATAAAAAGTAGTACAGACACCATAGAAATTGTCAGAAAAGTGCGATTTATGCTGTATATGGAAGAAGAATGTATGTATTTTGCAACACTATAAAATATTTTATTAAAAATACTTTTCAAATGTAAAAAATCTTCAGTTACCTTGTCACACTGGGAAGTTGTCAACAAGTCGGTCTAACTTGAGCTCGTCAACATCACAACTACTAAACATAAGGGCATACCTTCACGATGTAGTTAGTAAATTCAGCTTGGCTTGGTAGTGATAATGGATGTCCTGTGCCCATAGCTCAGGAAGGTGTAGGTGAACGACTTGTAGTCGGAGAGTCGTAGGTAGTGCCCGGCACCTCCCTGGTAGATCTTCAGCTAACTTGTCGCACTGGGAAGTTGTCAACAAGTCGGTCTAACTTGAGCTCGTCAACATCACAACTACTAAACATAAGGGCATACCTTCACGATGTAGTTAGTAAATTCAGCTTGGCTTGGTAGTGATAATGGATGTCCTGTGCCCATAGCTCAGGAAGGTGTAGGTGAACGACTTGTAGTCGGAGAGTCGTAGGTAGTGCCCGGCACCTCCCTGGTAGATCTTCAGCTAACTTGTCGCACTGAGAAGTTGTCAACAAGTCGGTCTAACTTGAGCTCGTCAACATCACAACTACTAACGACACTAACATCTTCAGTTACCTTGTCACACTGGGAAGTTGTCAACAAGTCGGTCTAACTTGAGCTCGTCAACATCACAACTACTAACGACACTAACATCTTCAGTTACCTTGTCGCACTGGGAAGTTGTCAACAAGTCGGTCTAACTTGAGCTCGTCAACATCACAACTACTAAACATAAGGGCATACCTTCACGATGTAGTTAGTAAATTCAGCTTGGCTTGGTAGTGATAATGGATGTCCTGTGCCCATAGCTCAGGAAGGTGTAGGTGAACGACTTGTAGTCGGAGGGTCGTAGGTCGTGTCCGGCACCTCCCCGGTAGATCTTCAGTTACCTTGTCACACTGAGAAGTTGTCAACAAGTCGGTCTAACTTGAGCTCGTTAACGTACAACAAAATCAAAATACAAAATAAAAAAGTTAAGTTAACGGCTTAAATTTGGAAAGTGTGTGCAAGATAAATCCTGGCCACCACCAATTTTTTTTTATTTCTTAAGTTATGGTAAATAGCGCAAAGAAAATAGTAATCTATCGTAAATATGTTTACTTCACGTAATTATTTGGTTACATTCAATAAAAAAAATGTCTAATTAGCCACTGCAGTCAGTCGTCACTTATCCAATAAGTGAGATAAATACACCTCAATATGATTCAATCAGTGAAATTTTTTCACTGAAACAATCAGTGATTTCCTCTGATTCTAAGTGGAACCATGTTCACTGATTCGAGTAGTTGAATTGCACTGCGAATCAGTGGTTTCCCACTGACTCGAATTTAGATTGTATGTATGATGACTTTTGAATCATTCCGAATAACGACAGCATCCGCTGTTCCCTCTCTCATCATTATATTTCATGTAGAACCACCCACAGCAGACTGCAGCGTGATGGAGAACCACCCACAGCAGACTGCAGCGTGTTGGAGAACCACCCACAACAGACTGCAGCGTGATGGAGAACCACCCACAGCAGACTGCAGCGTGTTGGAGAACCACCCACAGCAGACTGCAGCGTGTTGGAGAACCATCCACAGCAGACTGCAGCGTGTTGGAGAACCACCCACAGCAGACTGCAGCGTGTTGGAGATCCACTCATAGCAGACTGCAGCGTGTTGGAGAACCACCCACAGCAGACTGCAGCGTGTTGGAGAACCAACTGTTACGTGAAATATACGTAACTGACGACGTTGCAGCTAGGCTCCAGTGCTGCCTGTAATTGCAGTACGGTTTATTTCACGATCACCATACTCGAGCAACAAACTGTTACATTCAAGTAGTGTTTGGTTCAACATGTTTAGTTGCGATGAGTGATCAGGCAACAATAGACCTATCTAAATTTAAATAAATTTTGAGGCAACCCAGTGACATATCAATGTGTTCTATTATCTTTCAAGTCCACGATTCGAGTATACTATATACAGTTTATTAAAGTACATAAATCGCTAGCTTTGTACAATTTTACAAATTAAAATAACAAGTTTTCTAACTTCATGTATCTCATCCTCTCATATTTTGTGGAGGAGAATGTTTGGTAGGCATACTTATTGTTCTGTAATAATCTCAACTTAGCACTTTAAGTTTCAGGGAAGTCAATCACAATACAGTGAAAACTGCAGCCGGTCCAAATAAAGTAATAATTTTTGGCCTTTTTTGAAAGTTGAGCTACTTCATATACATAGCACATACTTCGGGACACCCGATTTTCGCGAAAATACTTCACGATTAGTTGTATTTCATAACACTTTAGTTCAGCCCTATTTTCATCATTGGATGATTTACGTGTTCATTGTCTTAGGTGTCTGTTCACGAATCACAGACGTGGGTGTACCGGACAAGCTAATTCTCATTGGCCAGTCATGTAAGAGAATGTCATTGCACAAAGACACGCCGCCCTATAAGCTGCTGGTGTGCTCATATGTTATCGATATTTAGCAGGAGCGGAAATCGTCTCGCAAAATTTGGGTGTCCCTACGTAATCTTATTTTTTAATGTGAACTGGAATAAAATTTTCAATATGAACATTGCAGTTGTCCACGAATTTGCAAAAAAAAAATAATCTGTGTTTTGCAGAGCTATTTGTAGGAAGTATTTAAGGCTATATGTTTAGACTGGCCCATGCAAGTTGTAAGTGACTGGATCTTGGAGTAGTATAGACGAGCACAGAGAAACGAAACTATTTGTTGATTTTCTAGATGTGATGGTAGCAGGCCATATACTGACTGTAGAAGCTTCTGAGAAGGATTTGACCTCTGGCCACGGCGTGCAGTAACAGGCATGTTATTGGCTGGGCGGCCGTGTGTCGAGCTCTCCTGCAGGCACTGGCTGCTGATTGACGTTCCGCCATATTGTCGGCAAGTCAAGTCTCAATGCCACAAAGTACTTAGGAATGAGAGGCGCTGATAGGGCGAACTAGATGCCGGCAAATGACGTCACTGCTCATCAACATGTAGGAACTCCATCAGCGCCTACCTGCGCCTGGTAGTCTGCTGGGAGCCAATCAGACACAAGGCCTGTTCCTAAAGCCTCCCTCAGCCAATAAGGAAACGTCACGCAGTTTCTCCGCTGTGTTTGTAACTAACCGCACTCAAAGTGTTCTCATTTTAAATCATCCAATCCCGATGGTGTATATTAACTAAAGTATTCTGGAGTAGAACTCATTGTGGAATATTTTCGCTGCAAACCGGGGGGTCCCCGCTATCGTCCCCTGTGCGTTGTATAACTCAGTCGAGGACGTGTCGACTAAATGGTATTCGAGTAACGAAAACAATACAGTCAACAATTGTTTTAAGTCCATTCTACAATCACATAATAACGTGAATTTTCCAGGTCTCTACTTAATGCACGATGGCGTCACGAGTAAGCGAAAGCGCTTATAGGCTTACCTTGGTTCTACTTAAAAACACTGAGAGAATGTCTTACTGGTCTTGAGGTATTCAGCATGTCTGAGGTGTAGAAGCGCTGGAGTGCTAAGGGCGACCCGTGTACGTACTACGAATGCCTGGTCGCCTTTACGTGCAATGCACTGATTGGCGTGCACACACACACACACACACACACTCTCTCTCTCTCTCTTTCTCTCTCTGTCGTCGTCTAGCCTCTACATTACTTCAGTGGCGATCCTATATCGTATGGTGCGTGGCATGTCATTATGTTACTTGTTTGTACTGGAAGTTTAATACATACAGATGATTGTAGCCGACCGCCCATGGCGCAGTCTTGCATCCGGGAGGTTCTGGGTTTGAATCTAAGGAAAAAGCATGGGTGTTACTTTATGTTAGTTCATATGTTAGTTTATAAGTCGTCCCCTGATAAACATTCAGGCATAACACCACGAGACCTTCCCAATCAAGTGAAATCTCGTGTTGGAAAAGCTAAGGCTGTCTTCAACAAATGGAGCAACCTTTTTAAAAGTCATGAGATAACAATGACCACAAAAATGAGACTTCTACGCTGCTATGTGTTCTCTGTTCTATATCATGGCGTTGAAACTTGGACTCTGACGGAGTCACTCAGTAAAAGATTAGAAGCCTTTGAGATGTGGTTATATTGGAGAATGTTAAAAGAGTGCCATGGACAGACCATGTTACAAATGTTGAAATTCTTCGGAGAATGAAAAAGTGCAAAGAAGTATTGACTACGGTGAAAACAAGGAAGCTGCAGTGACTCGGCCATGTCACGAGGAACGAAAGCAGATATCAGCTACTACAGTCTATTCTACACGGAAATATACCCGGTAAGAGAAGCACTGGTAGGAGAAGAATCTCCTAGTTGAAAAACCTCAGAACATGGACCTCTAAGACATCTACAGAGTTATCCCGAACAGTGCTTAGTAGAGATAGCACAGCTCAGATGGTTGCCAACATCCGGAACGGATAGGAACTACAATAATAAGAAGAATCAATCAATCAAAAATGGTTGCAAAACCTTGCATTAGTACTTTTTATCTTTAAAAAGATTATACATTGCAGACGCAACCAGAGAACGGAAACCATTATTCGGACAAGAAAAAATAATACTATTCTTAAGCAGACACCGCTGATTTTTCAGCGGTATATGACAAGTGAGTAAATGAAGAGATTTGATCGGCTCTTAACATCTATTTCTTGAGATCCGATGATGGTGAAGTGATGTGAGTATGGAGCAGCGCCTTAATGAAAGGGTGGGGAAACGGGAGGTTGTCGAGAAAACCCACCGACCAGCGATAGCGTCCGGCATAATTCCCACTTGCGAGAATCCGGAGTGAACCTGCCGGGGATTGAACCCGGTTCGCTTGGGTGGGAGGCGAGTAGTCTAACCGCTCAGCTATATCTAAATGACAAGTGAGGAACTGGAGCCGTGCACTATGTTTGGACCCTGGGAACATGTAACACTTGTAGTTTGAAGCCTGGGCACATGTAACACTTGTAGTTTGGAGCCTGGGCACATGTAACACTTGTAGTTTGAAGCCTGGGCACATGTAACACTTGTAGTTTGAGGCCTGGGCACATGTAACACTTGTAGTTTGAAGCCTGGGCACATGTAACACTTGTAGTTTGAAGCCTGGGCACATGTAACACTTGTAGTTTGAAGCCTGGGCACATGTAACACTTGTAGTTTGAAGCCTCGGCACATGTAACACTTGTAGTTTGAAGCCTGGGCACATGTAACACTTGTAGTTTGAAGCCTGGGCACATATAACACTTGTAGTTTGAAGCCTGGGCACATGTAACACTTGTAGTTTGAAGCCTGGGCACATGTAACACTTGTAGTTTGAAGCCTGGGCACATGTAACACTTGTAGTTTGAAGCCTGGGCACATGTAACACTTGTAGTTTGAAGCCTGGGCACATGTAACACTTGTAGTTTGAAGCCTGGGCACACGTAACACTTGTAGTTTGGAGCCTGGGTACATGTAACACTTGCAGTTTGGAGCCTGGGCACATGTAACACTTTTAGTTTGGAGCCTGGGCACATGTAACACTTGTAGTTTGGAGCCTGGGCACATGTAACACTTGTAGTTTGGAGCCTGGGCACATGTAAGACTTGTAGTTTGAAGCCTGGGCACATGTAACACTTGTAGTTTGAAGCCTGGGCACATGAAACACTTGTAGTTTGAAGCCTGGGCACATGTAACACTTGTAGTTTGAAGCCTGGGCACATGTAACACTTGTAGTTTGGAGCCTGGCACATGTAACACTTGTAGTTTGAAGCCTGGGCACATGTAACACTTGTAGTTTGAAGCCTGGGCACATGTAACACTTGTAGTTTGAACCTGGCACATGTAACACTTGTAGTTTGAAGCCTGGCACATGTAACACTTGTAGTTTGAAGCCTGGGCACATGTAACACTTGTAGTTTGAAGCCTGGGCACATGTAACACTTGTAGTTTGAGCCTGGGCACATGTAACACTTGTAGTTTGAGCCTGGCACATTAACACTTGTAGTTTGAAGCCTGGGCACATGTAACACTTGTAGTTTGGAGCCTGGCACATGTAACACTTGTAGTTTGAGCCTGGGCACATGTAACACTTTATTTGGAGCCTGGCACATGTAACACTTGTAGTTTGAAGCCTGGCACAGTAACACTTGTAGTTTGGAGCCTGGGCACATGTAAACTTGTAGTTTGAAGCCTGGCACATGTAACACTTGTAGTTTGTAGCCTGGCAATGTAACACTTGTAGTTGGAGCCTGGCACAGTAACACTTGTAGTTTGCCGGGCAATGTAACACTGGTTGGCACATGTAACACTTGTAGTTTGAGCCTGGCACATGTAACACTTGTAGTTTGAAGCCTGGCACATGTAACACTTGTAGTTTGAGCCCCCCCCCCCCCCCCCCCCCCCCCCCCCCCCCCCCCCCCCCGGGGGGGGGGGGGGGGGGGGGGGGGGGGGGGGGGGGGGGGGGGGGGGGGGGGGGGGGGCCTGGAATGTGAAACCTTGCGGGGGATGTGAAACGGTTCGCTTGGGCATGACTGAGGTCGAAGTAGTCTAACCGCTCAGCTATATCTAAATGGACAAGTGAGGAAACTTGGGAGCCGTGCATATGTTTGGACCCTGGGAACATGTAACACTTGTAGTTTGAAGCCTGGGCACATGTAACACTTGTAGTTTGGAGCCTGGGCACATGTAACACACTTGTAGTTTGAAGCCTGGGCACATGTAACACTTGTAGTTTGAAGCCTGGGCACATGTAACACTTGTAGTTTGAAGCCTGGGCACATGTAACACTTGTAGTTTGAAGCCTGGGCACATGTAACACTTGTAGTTTGAAGCCTGGGCACATGTAACACTTGTAGTTTGAAGCCTCGGCACATGTAACACTTGTAGTTTGAAGCCTGGGCACATGTAACACTTGTAGTTTGAAGCCTGGGCACATTAACACTTGTAGTTTGAAGCCTGGGCACATGTAACACTTGTAGTTTGAAGCCTGGGCACATGTAACACTTGTAGTTTGAAGCCTGGGCACATGTAACACTTGTAGTTTGAAGCCTGGGCACATGTAACACTTGTAGTTTGAAGCCTGGGCACATGTAAACACTTGTAGTTTGAAGCCTGGGCACACGTAACACTTGTAGTTTGGAGCCTGGGTACATGTAACACTTGCAGTTTGGAGCCTGGGCACATGTAACACTTTTAGTTTGGAGCCTGGGCACATGTAACACTTGTAGTTTGGAGCCTGGGCACATGTAACACTTGTAGTTTGGAGCCTGGGCACATGTAAGACTTGTAGTTTGAAGCCTGGGCACATGTAACACTTGTAGTTTGAAGCCTGGGCACATGAACACTTGTAGTTTGAAGCCTGGGCACATGTAACACTTGTAGTTTGAAGCCTGGGCACATGTAACACTTGTAGTTTGGAGCCTGGGCACATGTAACACTTGTAGTTTGAAGCCTGGGCACATGTAACACTTGTAGTTTGAAGCCTGGGCACATGTAACACTTGTAGTTTGAAGCCTGGGCACATGTAACACTTGTAGTTTGAGGCCTGGGCACATGTAACACTTGTAGTTTGGAGCCTGGGCACATGTAACACTTGTAGTTTGAAGCCAGGGCACATGTAACACTTGTAGTTTGGAGCCTGGGCACATGTAACACTTGTAGTTTGATGCCTGGGCACATCTAACACTTGTAGTTTGAAGCCTGGGCACATGTAACACTTGTAGTTTGGAGCCTGGTCACATGTAACACTTGTAGTTTGGAAGCCTGGGCACATGTAACACTTGTAGTTTGGAGCCTGGGCACATGTAACACTTGTAGTTTGAAGCCTGGGCACAAGTAACACTTGTAGTTTGGAGCCTGGGCACATGTAACACTTGTAGTTTTGGAGCCTGGGCACATGTAACACTTGTAGTTTGAGCCTGGGCACATGTAAACACTTGTAGTTTGAAGCCTGGACACAAGTAAACACTTGTAGTTTGAAGCCTGGGCACATGTAACACTTGTAGTTTGGAGCCTAGGCACATGTAACACTTGTAGTTTGAAGCCTGGGCACATGTAACACTTGTAGTTTGAAGCCTGGGCAAATGTAACACTTGTAGTTTGAAGCCTGGGTAACATGTAACACTTGTAGTTTGAAGCCTGGGCACATGTAACACTTGTAGTTTGAAGCCTGGGCACATGTAAACACTTGTAGTTTGAAGATTGGGCACATTTAACACTTGTAGTTTGAAGCCTGGGCACATGTAACACTTGTAGTTTGAAGCCTGGGCACATGTAACACTTGTAGTTTGAAGCCTGGGCACATGTAACACTTGTAGTTTGAAGCCTGGGCACACGTAACACTTGTAGTTTGGAGCCTGGGTACATGTAACACTTTTAGTTTGGAGCCTGGGCACATGTAACACTTGTAGTTTGGAGGCTGGGCACATGTAAACACTTGTAGTTTTGGAGCCTGGGCACATGTAAGACTTGTAGTTTGAAGCCTGGGGCACATGTAACACTTGTAGTTTGAAGCCTGGGCACATGAAACACTTGTAGTTTGAAGCCTGGGCACATGTAACACTTGTAGTTTGAAGCCTGGGCAAATGTAACACTTGTAGTTTGAAGCCTGGGTACATGTAACACTTGTAGTTTGAAGCCTGGGCACATGTAACACTTGTAGTTTGAAGCCTGGGAACATGTAACACTTGTAGTTTGAAGCCAGGGCACATGTAACACTTGTAGTTTGAAGCCTGGGACACATGTAACACTTGTAGTTTGGAGCCTGGGCACATGTAACACTTGTAGTTTGAAGCCTGGGAACATGTAACACTTGTAGTTTGAAGCTGAGGCACATGTAACACTTGTAGTTTGAAGCCTGGGCACATGTAACACTTGTAGTTTGAAGCCTGGGCACATGTAACACTTGTAGTTTGAAGCCTGGGCACATGTAACACTTGTAGTTTGGAGCCTGGGCACATGTAACACCTGTAGTTTGAGCCTGGGCACATGTAACACTTGTAGTTTGGAGCCTGGGCACATGTAACACTTGTAGTTTGAGCCTGGGCACATGTAACACTTGTAGTTTGAAGCCTGGGCACAGTAACACTTGTAGTTTGAGCCTGGGCACATGTAACACTTGTAGTTTGAAGCCTGGGCACATGTAACACTTGTAGTTTGGAGCCTGGGCACATGTAACACTTGTAGTTTGGAGCCTGGGCACATGTAACACTTGTAGTTTGAAGCCCTGGGCACATGTAACACTTGTAGTTTGAAGCCTGGGCACATGTAACACTTGTAGTTTGAAGCCTGGGCACATGTAACACTTGTAGTTTGGAGCCTGGGCACATGTAACACTTGTAGTTTGAAGCCTGGGCACATGTAACACTTGTAGTTTGGAGCCTGGGCACATGTAAGACTTGTAGTTTGAAGCCTGGCACATGTAACACTTGTAGTTTGGAAGCCTGGGCACATGAAACACTTGTAGTTTGAAGCCTGGGCACATGTAACACTTGTAGTTTGAAGCCTGGGCACATGTAACACTTGTAGTTTGGAGCCTGGGCACATGTAACACTTGTAGTTTGAAGCCTGCACTGTAACACTTGTAGTTTGAAGCCTGGCACATGTAACACTTGTAGTTTGAGCCTGGGCACATGTAACACTTGTAGTTTGAGCCTGGGCACATGTAACACTTGTAGTTTGGAGCCTGGGCACATGTAACACTTGTAGTTTGAAGCCGGGCACATGTAACACTTGTATTTGGAGCTGGGCACATTGTAACACTTGTAGTTTGATGCCTGGGCACATTAACACTTGTAGTTTGAAGCCTGGCCATGTAACACTTGTAGTTTGAAGCCTGGCACATGTAACACTTGTAGTTTGAAGCCTGGGCACATGTAACACTTGTAGTTTGGAGCCTGGGCACATGTAACACTTGTAGTTTGAAGCCTGGGCACATGTAACACTTGTAGTTTGGAGCCGGGCACATGTAACACTTGTAGTTTGAAGCCTGGGCACATGTAACACTGTAGTTTGTAAGCCTGGCACATGTAACACTTGTAGTTTGAAGCCTGGGCACATGTAACACTTGTAGTTTGAGAACCTGGGCACATGTAACACTTGTAGTTTGGAGCCTGGACATGTAACACTTTAGTTTGAAGCCTGGGCACATGTAACACTTGTAGTTTGAAGCCTGGCAAATGTAACACTTGTAGTTTAAGCCTGGGCACATGTAACACTTGTAGTTTGAAGCCTGGGCACATGTAACACTTGTAGTTTGAAGCCTGGGCACATGTAACACTTGTAGTTTGAGCATGGGCACATTAACACTTGTAGTTTGAAGCCTGGGCACATGTAACACTTGTAGTTTGAAGCCTGGGCACATTGTAACACTTGTAGTTTGAAGCCTGGCACATGTAACACTTGTAGTTTGAGCCTGGGCACATGTAACACTTGTAGTTTGGAGCCTGGGACATGTAACACTTTAGTTTGGAGCCTGGGCACATGTAACACTTGTAGTTTGAAGGCTGGGCACATGTAACACTTGTAGTTTGGAGCCTGGGCACATGTAAGACTTGTATTGAAGCCTGGGCACATGTAACACTTGTAGTTTGAAGCCTGGGCACATGTAAACACTTGTAGTTTGAAGCCTGGACACTATTTTAACACTTGTAGTTTGAAGCCTGGGCACATGTAACACTTGTATTTGAAGCCTGGGTACATTAACACTTGTATTTTGAAGCCTGGGCACATGTAACACTTGTAGTTTGAGCCTGGCCGAACATGTAACACTTGTATTTGAACCTGGGCACATGTAACACTATTGTAGTTTGAACCTGGGGCACATGTAACACTTGTAGTTTGGAGCCTGGGCACATTAACACTTGTAGTTTGAAGCCTGGGCACATGTAACACTTGTAGTTTGAAGCCTGGGCACATGTAACACTTGTAGTTTGAACCTGGAATGACACTGGCGCACATGTAACACTTGTAGTTTGAAGCCTGGGCACATGTAACACTTGTAGTTTGAAGCCTGGGACATGTAACACTTGTAGTTGGAGCCTGGCACATTAACACGTAGTTTGGAGCCTGGCACATGTAACTTGTAGTTGGAGCTGGGCACATGTAACACTTGTAGTTTGGAGCCTGGCACATGTAACACTGAGTTTTGAAGCCTGGGACATGTAACACTTGTAGTTTGAAGCCTGGGCACATGTAACACTTGTAGTTTGAAGCCTGGGCACATGTAACACTTGTAGTTTGAGCCTGGGCACATGTAACACTTGTAGTTTGAAGCCTGGGCACATGTAACACTTGTAGTTTGAAGCCTGGCACATGTAACACTTGTAGTTTGAAGCCTGGGCACATGTAACACTTGTAGTTTGAAGCCTGGGCACAGTAACACTTTAGTTTGGAGCCTGGGCACATGTAACACTTGTAGTTTGGAGCCTGGGCACATGTAACACTTGTATGTTTGGAGCCTGGGCACATGTAACACTTGTAGTTTGAAGCCTGGCACAAGTAACACTTGTAGTTTGAAGCCTGGGCACATGTAACACTTGTAGTTTGAAGCCTGGGCACATGTAACACTTGTAGTTTGAAGCCTGGGCACATGTAACACTTGTAGTTTGAGCCTGGCAATGTAACACTTGTAGTTTGAAGCCTGGGCACATGTAACACTTGTAGTTTGAAGCCTGGGCACATGTAACACTTGTAGTTTGAAGCCTGGGCACATGTAACACTTGTAGTTTGAGCCTGGGCACATGTAACACTTGTAGTTTGAGCCTGGGCACATGTAACACTTGTAGTTTGAAGCCGGGCACATGTAACACTTGTAGTTTGAAACCTGGGCACATGTAACACTTGTAGTTTGAAGCCTGGGCACATGTAACACTTGTAGTTTGAAGCCTGGGCACATGTAACACTTGTAGTTTGAAGCCTGGGCACATGTAACACTTGTAGTTTGAAGCCTGGGCACATGTAACACTTGTAGTTGAGCCTGGGCACATGTAACACTTGTAGTTTGAAGCCTGGGCACATGTAACACTTGTAGTTTGGAGCCTGGGCACATGTAACACTTGTAGTTTGAAGCCTGGGCACATGTAACACTTGTAGTTTGAGCCTGGGCACATGTAACACTTGTAGTTTGAAGCCTGGCACAATGTAACACTTGTAGTTTGAAGCCTGGGCACATGTAACACTTGTAGTTTGAAGCCTGGGCACATGTAACACTTGTAGTTTGAAGCCTGGGCACATGTAACACTTGTAGTTTGGAGCCTGGCACATGTAACACTTGTAGTTTGAAGCCTGGGACATGTAACACTTGTAGTTTGAAGCCTGGGCACATGTAACACTTGTAGTTTGAAGCCTGGGCACATGTAACACTTGTAGTTTGAGCCTGGGCACATGTAACACTTGTAGTTTGAAGCCTGGGCACATGTAACACTTGTAGTTTGAACCTGGGCACATGTAACACTTGTAGTTTGAAGCCTGGGCACATGTAACACTTGTAGTTTGAAGCCTGGGCACATGTAACACTTGTAGTTTTGAAGCCTGGGACATGTAACACTTGTAGTTTGAAGCCTGGGCACATGTAACACTTGTAGTTTGAAGCCTGCGTGCACATGTAACACTTGTAGTTTGAGGCTGGCACATGTAACACTTGTAGTTTGGACTGGCACTGTGGCACATGTTAAGGACTTGATAGTTTTGAAGCCGGGACACATGTAACATTGTAGTTTGAAGCCTGGGCACATGTAAACACTTGTAGTTTGAAGCCTGGGCACATTAACACTTGTAGTTGAAGCTGGCACATGTAACACTTGTAGTTTGGAGCCTGGACATGTAACACTTTAGTTAATGACACTGGCGGCACATGTAAACTTGTAGTTTGGAGCCTGGGCACATGTACACTTGTAGTTTGAAGCCTGGGCACTACATGATAACACTTGTAGTTGTGAGAACCTGGGCACATGTAACACTTGTAGTTTGGAGCCTGGGCACATGTAACACTTGTAGTTTGTGCCTGGGCATCATGTTATACACTTGTAGTTTTGAAGCCTGGCACAAGTAACACTTGTTGACCTTGAAGCCTAGACTTGTTTAACCTTGAATTAGTTTGAGCCTGGCAACATGTAACACTTGTATTTGAAGCCTGTGCATGTAACCTTAAGCTGAGTTTGAAGCCTGGCACATGTAACACTTGTAGTTTGAAGCCTGGGCACATGTAACACTTGTAGTTTGAACTGACTGGAACATGTAACACTTGTACGTTGACGCCATGGTAGACATGTAACACTGCTGTTATGAAGCCTGTATTGTAACAGCTTGAGTTTGGAGCCTGGGCACATGTAACACTTGTAGTTGTGAAGCTGGGACACATGTAACACTTGTAGTTTGAAGCCTAGGGCACATGTAACACTTGTAGTTTGGAGCCTGGGCACATGTAACACTTGTAGTTGAAGCCGGGCACATGTAACACTTGTAAGTTTGAAGCCTGGCACATGTAACACTTGTAGTTGAGCCTGGGCACATGTAACACTTGTAGTTTGAGCCTGGGCACATGTAACACTTGTAATTTGAAGCCTGGGCACATGTAACACTTGTAGTTTGAAGCCTGGCACATGTAACACTTGTAGTTTGGAGCCTGGGCACATGTAACACTTGTAGTTTTGAAGCCTGGGCACATGTAACACTGTGTATTTGAAGCTGGCACATTAACTTGTAGTTTGAGCCTGGGACATGTAACACTTGTAGTTTGAAGCCTGGGCACATGTAACACTTGATTTGGAGCCTGGGCACATTAACACTTGAGTTGAGCCTGGCACATTACACTGTATTTGAAGCCTGGCACATGTAACACTTGTAGTTTGAGCCTGGCACATGTAAACTTGTAGTTTGAAGCTGGGCACAGTAACACTTGAGTTTGAGCCTGGGCACATGACACTTGTAGTTTGAAGCCTGGACATGTAACTTGTATTGACCTGGCACATTAACACTTGTAGTTTGAAGCCGGACATGTAACACTTGTAGTTTGAACTGGGCCATGAACACTTGTAGTTTGAAGCCTGGGCACATGACACTTGTAGTTTGAACCGGGCACATGTAACACTTGTAGTTTGAGCTGGGCACATGTAACACTTGTATTTGGAGCTGCACGTAACTTTGAACACCAATGTTACCTTGTAGTTTAACCGGCACATGTAACCATGTGTTGAAGATGGGCACATCTAACATAAAGTTGACTTGAATTAACACTTGTATTTAAACCGTCAATTAATTGTATTTGCCTAATTAACACTTGTAGTTTACCCAATAACACGTGATGGAAAATACACGATGTTCGATGGGCTTAAGAGTTGAAGTGAACATGTTAAATTGTTTGTAGCTCTGGAAATGTAACATGACTTTGAACGGAAAAAAACTTTACTTAACTCACTTTACTTTTAATTTAAGCCTAGAAATGTAAACTTTATTTGAAGCTGCATGCATTTTAAGCGGAAGGTAAACTTGTGTTTAAAGTGGTACAGTAAATTATAGTTGGACTTGCACATACACGTAGCGAACCTGGGCCGTAACCTGTAGTGGGTGGGCCATTCCCTGTTGTTTGGCCCGGGGTTAACCTTTAGTGGAAGCGGCACATTAAAATGATGTGAAGTGCGCTTATTTTTTTTTTTTTTTTTTTTTTTTTTTTTTTTTTTTTTAAAGAGTGTGAAGCCTGGAACATGTAACACTTGTAGTTTGAAGCCGGACATGTAACATTGTAGTTTGAATGCCTAGGCACATCGTAACAACTGTATTGAAGACTGGGCACATGTAACACTTGTATTTAAGCCTGGGAAACATGTAACACTTGTAGTTTGAAGCCTGGGACACATGTAACACTTGTAGTTTTGAAGCCTTGCACATGATAACACTTGTTAGATTTTTTGAAGTCCTGGCACACGTAAACACTTGTAGTTTGAAGCTGGGCACATGTAACCACTTGTAGTTGAAGCCTGGGCCCCTCGTTTTGACTGGGCACATGTACACACTTGTAGTTGGAAGCCTGGGCACATGTAACACTTGTAGTTTGGTAAAGGCTGTTCACGGTAAACTGAGCAGTTTTGAAACAAATCCTTGGATATGTTACTGCCTGTAGTTGCGTATAGTTTACACCGGCCGGCACACTGAATGACATGCACAAAATGTGTTGGCAACGATGATGCGGCAGTGCCTACACTTCTTAATGTCGAATAAAAAGTTTTCGGTGACGTTTTTGAATACTGAAATCATTTCTTTCGCTTTACATTTTTTTTTAATACATCCAAGTCTAATAATTCGAAAATTTGTAAAATAATTTTGGTCCTAATAATTTTACAGTTTCACTTGATCGATGTATCCTACCCATATAAGAACACGTGTGATGGAAGAATACACGATGTGTATACGAGTGGAGCTTAAAAGGAGTGTGAAGTGAAACATTTGTTATGAAATTTTTGTTTCCGCGTATTCGCGTATCTCGGTAAATATATGTTCTGTAAACATGACCTCTTTCTAGACACGGTAAAAAAACTATTACCTATAACTCTACGTTTTTACTTTTAATATATTAAGTTCATTCGTGGAGAAAAAAATCGTGAAAATGATCAAATATCTCATTTTTGAAGCTTGCGTATGCAGTTTCCTTAAGCGGAAAGATAAAAGGTAACAAACATACTGACGTAGTTTAATATGTGAGCTTTCATTGCATGTAATAAAATCCAATAGTTACGGATCTGATTTGCACAGTACAGCGTCACGCCGGAAACACTGCACGCCATGCGCGTAGGAGCCATGAGGCGCTAGGCGTGCGTGTTAGTGTCGCCCGTATTGCTCCCTCGCTTCTTGACTTTGGCCGCGCGGGTTCACACCCTCTTAAGGGTGCCGCCTACAGGCTGGCAGCTACGAAATTTTAATAGGAGTGAGTGAGTGAAGATATTTCGGCGGCTCTCAACAGCGAGGTCTTGAGAGCCGATGAGGGTGATTGGAGTGAATATGGAGCGGCGCCGGAATATGAAGGGGCGGGGGAAACGGGAGATTCCCGAGAAAACCCGCCGACCAATGGCATTGTCCGGCACGATTCCTCAGTTGCGAAAATCCGGTGACCCGGCCGGGGATTGAACGCGGTTCGCCTTGGTGGGAGACGTGCTAACCGCTCAGACTCCGCGGCCCTTTTTAATAGGAAATCCCATGTAAAGGAATTTCGCTAAGTGCGTTAATTTTAAATATATGTATTTCAAACAAAATTTATTATTTTCGAATTTTTTAGGAAGATATCCCTAGGAGCCAAATATTAAAAATATAGATAAGCAGCACCTATGAAATATTTTGTAAATTATAAATGTAAAAAATTACTCGAAAACAGGCTATTCATTTATTGAAACATCTCCCCTTTAGGGAACTTCTGCAAAAAAATTCGCGATGAATTCATTTTGTTTGAAACGCCTATCTTTTAAGTTAACGCACTCGGGCGAAATTTCCTTAATTTGGGTTTTACTCTTTGAATTTCCCATCTGGTAGACGGTAGACAGGACCCTTAAGCATGGCTTTTATAAGTTTTACCGTGAACAGCCAATACACACTAACACACTTGAGAACGATTCTGTAATTGAGTCGTCTGTACCAACTGCTTCAGGAATACAATTTGTGTTGGTCCGTATAGTCCCAGATATTGTATGGTTTTATTGGTCCACAATGTACCAGGCACACTCGCTGTACGGAAAAACCGCTTATTACTGGTCGTCTGTCCACCAGTACAGAGCCAGTTTACACTGCTTCAATGTCGTGTGTTTGTCGGACTTGAAGTAATGCATAGTCTCTTGAGTTCATTTACACTCTGAGTGCTTACAGCGTAACATTGTGTAGCAGTGAAGTCAGTGATAACAACTACCGACGTACTTAATATTTGGTAGCTAATTACGACAAGGAATGAGGTCGTCGTCATATTTCGCAAAAACTCTACCGAATACAGACAACGTAATATTTCGTCGACAACAGTCAAAGTTGTTTCGTCTTTTTCACAGCAGTAGTTCCACTTTTGTATAGCGATATGTTCTGCGCAGTGTTGGTGCCAGAGGGCAACGGGTAGGTCGACCTCGGCACGGCCGTGACCTTCCTCCTCATTGGCTGGCTCGCAGAGCTGCCAGGCCGTGCCATTGCGCCGCCAGATAACGTCTGCAGCTTCCTCCGCCAATTATGTCGCTAATTGCGCTTTAATTGCAGCCCCTACAACACCCCTTTCCCCACCCCCGACAGGTGAAATCAGGGGGGGGGGTGGGGAGGGAATGCAAGTGAAGGTACGTTACACATACAGGCGGCTAAACTTACGTCATAAGAACAATACAGCCACTACACAGTTGATGTAATTAATCACTATCAGTACACACACGGGAAAATGGGGAATACTTTTTGACTCAACCTATTTTCGATAACACTCCAGCTAATTAATCTTTTTCATAATCAGAGAATCAACTACTTTACTCGGCCAAGTCCTCCTCAGACAAATCACAAATATTCTTGTTTAGAGTGCGACTATCCTCATTGGCTCAATTAAATGGGATAGTAGCCAATAACTGAAGAAAACACGACAGACATGCGCATAGCACATTGAAATCTAGCAAAGCAAACAGTCAATTTTTCTATAATCTATAGTCCATAGTCTATCGCAGAAAAGCTACCTGTTTCCTTGGTTTTAATGTTCCAAAAATATTAGAAAATTAATTTTCTTTCGTCATCGGTTATCGTGTATGTATGAAGCTCCCTTCCTATTTCTATGGCCCAATAAGAATTCCGACACTGGTAAGTCTCAAGCACTGTGATTAGAGCCCCCCCCCCCTTTTTTTTGCGAAACGAGTTCGTGAGTAGCTGTACTGCAAAACACGTTAGTTCAGAACCAATATCGCGATAGGATAACTTTAATTTGCACGCATCTTATGTGTCTGCCAGCCAATCACGGACGTATAATGTAGGGTAGCCTACTTTTTTTCAGATTGCCACTGTCGAGTAGAAAATGTATTTTCACAGAGACACGCAGCCAATTGCCAAAGGAAATTTGAAAACCTGCACGTAAGAAGTTTAAATCTAATCTGGGCTTAAAACATTTCGCGAAAAACAGGTGGCCCTAATAATGATTGATCTACGAAATACTAAACCTCGTCGAAAAACGCATCATCCAATTATAAATTGACCAGTGTGCCAGAGTGTTTTGGAATATATGTTGGTTAACAATATTTCCAACATCTCTGGCTATGGAGGGTGATCTGTAACATATATTTCCAATGTGTCTGGCTATGGAGGGTGATCTGTAACATATATTGAACGACTGTGTGATCGGTACAGGAAAGTGAACTCAAGCAAACTGCGTACAATAATAACCGTTCAATACATTAATACTCTAAAAGTACGCACTGACAAGCTAACACAATCACAGGTAAGATTCGCCAAAATGGGAGCATCATATGAAGCAAATAAACGTAGAACATTCTGTGGACGTTTTGGTTTTGTTTAGTTCTGCGTCTCGTAATTTATTATATTTTTTATATAAAGGTTCTAAACTTTTCAATGTAAAAATGGGCTTAATTGAAAAACCTACTAAAAACTAATTTCGAGGAATTTTACCTTTTTCTGTCACATTTTACATATTAATTTGTTTTTGCTTGATGCCTAAGGTAACTGCTTTTAGTGCAATCCACTAAGATTTTCTTTACATTAGGAACGTGTGTGAGATATTAATGTTTCTAGACCCCTCATTAGCGAGGCAAGTTAGGATTTGTGGCTGTAAATACTAGTCTTTCAACGGCAAAGTGAAGTTATTGTAAATAAATAAGCGATTATCTAACTTGACTTAAGGAGGAATAACAAAGCTGAATAACAACAAAACTTGAGTATAAAGCAGAATTAAATAACGACAAATTGATTGGCGCTTGTTAATGGCACAGCGTTTGTAAATAGAAGTTAGCCGGGGAATGTGTGGCACATATACTATTTAAGGCCGTTGACCACGAAAATATTTATTTTATATTTGTGTTATACTCTGTTCAACTTTTAGATATTATCTGTAATTAATGCGTTTTTTTTACTTAAATACGTGTCAGTGTCGCAATTACACTGTTTTAGGTATGTGCACACAAATAATGTAAAATAATTTATATAAAGAAATGAGATAATTCACACTGGAAACAGATGCCAAAAAATACTTTAAGAGATATATAAAATTGTGCAAGGAAATATTTGCGCAGATTCAAAAAATTGCAGAAAATACAGAAATTCTCGAATATGTTTATTTGTGTCTGCCCTTGAATTTTCGTAATGCATCGTTTGAAGTTCCAGCTGCACATTTTAAATGTCCTGCAAATAGTTTGATGAATTTTATTTATACATTACAAAACAGTAAAATTGTGACTTTGACACGGAATTAAGCACAAATCAGGCGATCTAAGGAAATTCTATGTCAGGTAAAAGTAGATACAGATAATATTTATAAGTTAGACAGTACACATAGTGCGAATACAAAATTGCACTTTTTTTCGTGGCCAACATTCTTCTAAACATACACATTCATTGCCTCGTGTGGTTCAAACTCGATGTTGCGAAACGTCTTTGTCAGTTATGCCATACAGATTTCCAAATATAGTCCATTTCATATAAGTGGTCTCAAATTTGACAGACAATATGAACAACCTACACATTAAGTACACAGTAAATGCTCTCGCTCCTACAGTATTGTATAAGCTGATGAACTGCTGCGGGATCCGTGTTGTTAGGTTGGCTATATTGATGATGGATTTGGAAGAAAATAGTACTCTGAATTAAAATTTGTAATTTAAAATCTTAATTATACTTACAACATTTATGGTTTAAATTATGTCTCTAAAACAATATTAAATTTTCTTGGCTATTAGTAACAGGACTTTAAAACATGTTTAGCAATTATGACAGAGTATGTCGACACATATGAACAGTAAACATTTCCATCCAATGACTAGCCATGTTTATGTTTCCAGCCCATGAAGGCAGTTGTGCGTGCGCTGTTTTTCTCATCGTGTTTATTATATGAATATCTCATTGGTGTTGTCAGAGTATTTAATTGATAGTTAATTATTTTTATTTGCTTTTTCCAAACATAGTTGGTTGTAGGTACCGTTGTAGTGCGTTTTGTTGAGTGAAATGTAATATTAATTGGCACGACGTTAAAACTGCTCGTTCCACTATTTTCCTAGCTGCCTTCCACAATGAAGTGACACAAATATAATTTCCGTATATAAGTTTAAGTTTGTTTGCATCAGGAAACGTGTGCAGTGTTGATGTTACTGAATGATTTTGCAACTAAATTGTGTAATGCTAGTGACCAAAAAACGTGATTTTAGTGAAGTAAACTCGCAAGGATCGTCATAGAAAAACACGTGTTCAAGAGGTTACAACAGCAAGTTTGCGTGTTTTGTAAATGTATTTGCAAACCGTTTATGTAATTATTGAAATGCATGTGGCTTGAAAAATGCCGCACTTTTCACATTTATGGAGTAAGTGAATAATATTTGTTTGTCTACATCGTAAATTCGAGTGTAATGTTAACTTCGGTCAAAGTGTGTGCGTATATATATTGCTGCATATATACGAATACAAACAGCGACGTATGTATCGCGTTTTGTATTTTCATTTAAGTTATAATTTTTCAAGTTAAATAATTTAAATGTTATTTCCATACACACAAAATTTTCCACTGATCCATCAAAACAACGTGCAACTCAAAATCCCACACACTCATAAGAGGTTTTTTCGGGTGACCTGAGCTTTTCACTCTCGAGAGCAAGTTGAGAATTTCTGAGAGCAGGAAAGAGCAAAAGGCGCACTGCTCTTTTCTGCTACCAACGGAACGTCAAAAGTCGCGGAACTGTTTACTACTAATCAGCTGATCACATCATTATCAATCTGTAATTTTCAACTTGATTGTGAATGGCATTATAGGTCGATGGACAGTTTTGAAGCGGCAAAAAAAGGAAATGTCCGGTTAAACGAGGATGCCTGGTAACCCTACCAGCATCAAATGCTGTAAAATGGGCTATGCAATGACAGTCGTAATTTCGACATAACCCTAACATTGCGATGCCTGACAAACCAAAAACTAAGTTAGTGCCAATGTTATTGGTTATTAGAGACATTTCAGCATCAGTTTTATTGCTTGGCACGTTAAAGTAGCCTGCGATTGGTTATGACATGTATTTAATAATCACTGCGACTGTCATTTTAACACTTGCCTTCAAGGATGAACGTAATATTTTCATAGTTATCTACAATTACATTTACATTCCCTACACCAGTTCTCAAAGGATGGCCGAACATATTCTTAAATACATAAACGTGACAGAAAAGACTTTAAACCAAAACTAGCACTAATCTTGTAGTCCAGTCTATAGAGATACAAATTTGGCGCCTTTTTTCCTTGCTCTCGACCTTACTGCCCCTCTGTTCTTCCTCGACAGCAAAGACAGGACGTTCATGCTCTTTGTGAGAAAAGTAGCAGTGTTCCTGACGCCCAAACAGCCAACCAAAAAAACACTTCCGGTCAAACGAACGCTCAAAATGAATAAGAGCAAGAGAAGAGCAGAATTATTTGAAATCTCAGGTCGCCCGAACAAACCTAAGAACATCAAAATAATCCCGTCTTACGAAAGACTATGAACTAAAGCACCCCCCCCCCCTCCATTTCCCCTTCGCTGTCTGCTCACTTCTCACTTTTTCCTTTTTCCCTCGATATAAAATAAAGATGGTACCTTTATTGGGCCCACATTTCATTGCTATGAACATTTCTTTGTGTTATTACTGATTGAAACTCTAACACACTGGTTCTGGAGGGTTTCATAATGTAAAGCTTACTGGCCATACAAACTTGTAAGTTGTATCACTTGTATTTTTTTTTGGAACGTATTTAAAATTTGTCAAGCTTGCTACGCAGGTATACTTTTAGGAAATAATTTTAAAGGATTTTCCTGTTTTGGAAAGCTGTATTTGAAAGTAACATAATGGCATGTAGGTTTCAACGTTGTAGTCTTTCATAAACGTTTTGAGCATTTTTGTTTTGCAAATTAAAAGCGCTCATATGTTTTCATCATAAGTTGTTAAGAATATTGTAAGAGTAACAGAAGAATAATTCATGTAAACAGGATTTGCGTTGGAAAGACAACTTTTTGATATCAAATAAATTACAACATGCTTATCAAACAAAATTATTTCAATTTAAGCACCCAACGAAGGTGCTCCAACATAAAGAAGTGTCTCACGCATCAGCAGGAACTGCGACATTCCAAAATTTATTGCTGAGGAAAATGAACTTTATGATGTCTTCAATATTGAGTAGGTGGAGCATCTTTTTTGTATGTAAGTAACATGTTCTTTTGATACATTGTTGCTGTAGGTCACATCTGCTTCTCTAGAGCGCTTTGTAACATCTCTGAACTGAAATACAGTTTTTCATTAGGTACCAGAGAACAAGCCTAGGCCTGTATTCACAATTTAGAGGAATGAGGTTGTGCGACTGAACTTCAGTGTAAATATCAACACTGAGTTAGTCAGAAATAAGTTTTTATTCACAGCATGACAGTCTGAACAAGTAGGTATTTGAGAAAAGTTATTAAAGTATTTTGTATGTAGACGTGCAATACTTAACATTTGAGCTACTAAGTGGAAGTTATTAAAATTACTGAAATTAATTAACATTTGCTTAAATATTCTTTTGGCTATCAATGTACTTTAACATCCTGAGAATTATAACCACCATAAAAGTATCAGGCTGTACAGAGTTTGTTGTCATATCATACCACGAAGCTGAATTATATACTTTTAATGCAATAGTAAGCATAACCTTTACGTAAGAATGTATGCTGTCTTTGAAAAGGTGTGGGAGGGGGCGGTATTTTGATATTTGTGGATTCCTGGGGGGGAGGGGTGATCTTGGTATTTGGTGTTCATGGAAACCATGCTAAATTTTAATGTTTACAAAAACTTTCCTCAAGTAAGTGTGACAAGATTAGTTGTCATTAATATATTTAGTGTACCGTATATTAAAAAACAGTAAAATATCTTATTCATCTGACAATCAAAATACAACTTCATTTTCGTGCATTCTGGTTACAAATTTCTTGCAAGATAGAAAAATTATCAATTTATAGACATGGGCTGTTAGTCATTTACATAAAATATTTATAAACTAAAAAAAAATGGGATTGTTGCCAATCTGCAACTGTTTGCGTCCTTCAAAGCTTCTAAAGGTCATTTGGGAGGAGGCACATGCAGTTTGTTTACAAAAACAGGTAGCCATGTTGTTTGTTTACAACTATTAGCAGTCATATGGTGTTTGTTTGCAAACAGTCACCTTCAATGACAGGTCAGCTGTGGCGGAAGGATACATAGCCAACCAGATGCCATTGGCCCTACTTTCCTAGAACTGTCAAATTTGAGACCTCTTATATGAAATGGACTATACCAAGTATTGTTGTATATGAATATTAAGTGCCGCGGGATGCATGAGAGTGTGTAAGTGTGTGGGCGTGTGTGAGAATGTATATACGATTTCATCCTTATCACTAGGAAGGACTTGTAATGACTAACTTCACTTATAAGGGGAAATTTTCAACTCTCACGCCTGCTAACGTAGCTTCCGGACTGTAGTCTATACTTGTTCACTGTTAACATTTTCAAAAGCCTTGCATTACCAGACTTCAGCGTGTCAAAGCCCATTCCATTAGGACGATCTCATAGGACAACATTTTATTTATTGTACTGTCAACTCTATCTCTTTGGAAGATACCCACAATTTCCAAGTGGCTCTTAGATATCCTTTTAAGCTCATACACTCATATTACTTTAGAAATATGGCATATAAAGCACTGTGATAGGTGGCGCCAAAAACTCTTTAATACTTAAAGGTTAAAAAGAATATGCTAGTGAATGCAGCGTATTTTAAATATACTGTTTCAGTTTTCGTGTCTATAAATTTTTGGTTTCCTTTCTTTAATGGCATTGTCTAGAGAGAGAGATCGAGGGCGGGAGAGGGGGGGAACTGTCCGTCGTATGACAGTGTGAGCGCCTTTGAAAGTCATCCTTGGTCTGTCATTACACCATCAGTCCAATCTATACAAGGAGAAGAGTATTTCCTACCATAGATAATAAAGCTCGTATAAATATTGTTCTATTGCTTCCCAATTTTTTTGATGATCTTATATGAACACTTTTCGTGAACCAAAATTTCATTTTGGTTTTTGTTTTCAAAATGAACGTTATGAAATGTATATCGAGTTGTGCATACATGACAAGTCACTGTGATTGGGACTTTGTCAGATAGTTTACTCATTGTCTAACGACTGGCCAATAATAGGGCTGGATATTAAGGTTATCACGCCCCGTGTACAAGTAACCAATAGGACGCTGGGAAGTGCACTATCCAATAGCACTAGTGCTCTTGTAATGGAACATATGCTTGTAGCTTTACGTAAGCGTGCTAAAGATCTAATTCCAGGATATTCACCCGCCTCGTGAAACCGAGTCTAGGAAATTACACCAAAATAAGATACTTTTATGTTAACAGAATTATTAAACTCTGGTGATACATACAGGCATATTTAGGAAACAAGCGAACACGTCATACATGGGGTGATATTTCAAAGATTTGATTCAAAAAGTGCGAAGAAAGTGTGAATAGACTATAGAAGTTATGTAAAACGTCATGGCTTATCTGTAGAAGTAGGTCGGGTCGGCTGGAGGCAAACAGGCAAAGCAGGCAGGCAGCATGATGACGCAGTGATATGTGTGTCGCGGGGAGAATGTCAGACACACGTGTTACACGAGGTTGTCTTCTGCCGGGATTCACTTGGTCCCCATCTTTACTCCTCTCTAGGCCATGTGTATCGCCATGCAGCTCACCTCCAGGGATGCAGTTATACACTCAGCTGTTCACTACTTCCCTGACTACAGGTTGACCCGAGTTTAGCGAACATACTTTGAGACAAGGAGTCTCATCATTGAAAAATCTCGCCACTCCAATTTTACCGTCAACTTTCCTGCTCGCTACGATTTTTGCCAGTTTGGTGGGCTGATCGCCTTATCAGCTTTGTTCATTAATATTACGCATTTTTATACATTTAATACTTCCTAATATGGCATGTTTATTAATTAATTATACTTGAAGACACTCTACCTTTTGAAGAAATAATGTGTGTTGACACCGAACGTGAAAAATAAAATACGTGTTGCTGCAGCGACATATCCCATTGCATAGACATGCGATCACTTGGCTCGCGCACTCGTGCAGGACTGAAAATGACCGGCCCTCTTTGCCTGTGTGTTTACTGACCTGTCCGTTTGGGGCGCTGGGAGCGCTGGACGGCGAGCAGTTGTGGGCAACAGCCGTAAAGAGAGTGCTACTGTGCCGGAAACTATGTGATCACCAGAAGATTCTATACTTGTAGAGACTAGTCTTGAGAGGTATTTTTGATAAAGGTGGCGCTAGTTTCGTCGGAAATTATTTTTGATTGCAGGACAGGCTGAGTAAATAAGATATTTTGTGGGGAATTTTTCCCCTGTTGAATTTTTGTTTATATATATAGTCCCTCCAGCGGGCTGGTCGGGCAGAGAGACCTGGTCGTTGAGGGTAACCAGTCAGCCTTGCATATAATGAGATAAGTAACTTCAGGACCATAAGGCCAGATTTCTGTACAGATGGGTGTTGTAACCCTGTAAATTTGGTAGACATGTTGAAATTTCCTGGTCACATCTAAGTTAGTGAAGAACACAAAAATTTACTCATTGTGAAATGTAACATAAAATTTTGTTATCTCAAAATTAAAATGGTCCTGTATCAAGGAAAAGAAACTAACCAAAAGTATTATGTAAATTCATTAATGTTTCAAGTTTTGAGTACATGAAGTTGAATATATTTACTCATTTATGTAGTATTTTGCTGAAAATATAAAATATGTGCAACTATTTTGTAAAATATTTGATTGACTTGTTAATCATTTATCAATTTACAGAAGTTCTTTCAGCTCTTGTGCAATTACAATGCATAAAGATACTGTTGTCAGTATTAAATATCGAGGTGAAGGTTTTTTATAAGGGAAAGTTATTCACAGTTGAACTAACATACAGTGTGAATACCCAAAATAATTCTTTTTACTTTTATTGTGAGTTTGTTTTTAAAAGCCTACAAAATATTCAGGTATTGTGTTTGCAGGCATTTTACACTCTCATTTTTAGCCTGTTATAAGATTATCAAATGTGGGAAATTTTATATGGATCTTTCGTATTTATTGTATACCAGAAAGTTCTCTTTTGGGTTTGAGATGTAGGTATCTTGTATATGAAGTTTGTAGAACCATGTGAAGAAATGTTTCAATATATAATTTTTCTGAACTCATGTGTGTTTACCTGGTAGTTAGTATGTTTCACCTTGTTAAGTCATTAGCCCTTAGGGAATATTTATATGTATGTTAGTTATCAACTTGGTAGTTGATACGTCTTGACATTACAGAAAGTGTCCTTGCTTGGTACTTACCTGAAGATTTAAGTAAAGCCTTCAACTTCTTGGTCAAGTTGAGTTTGAAAACACTAAACCCCTTTACTTATTCACCCCGAGTATACGCGTTCGCGTATGACATGTTGCAAACTAGGTGTTGTGATGGTCGGTGTTGTACAAGGCCAGCGCCAATACACACGGAGGTTTTTTTCCTGGTCATTGGTATTGGCTGCTCCAGTCATACCAACATTTCATTATTGCCGTAGGGGACCACGGTGGCTGAGCGGTTAGTCCGCTCGCCTCCCACCATGGCGATCCGGGTTCAATCCCCGGCCTGTTCACTCCGGATTTTCGCATCTGGGAATCGTGCCGGACGATGCTGTTGGTCGGCGGGTTTTCTCGGGGATCTCCCGTTTTCCCCACCCTATCATTCCGGCGCTGCTCCATACTCACCTCAATCACTCTCATCGGCTTTCAAGACCTCGATGTTAAGAGCCGTCCAAATCTCTTCACTCATTATTTCCAGAGTCATGGGTCAATCCTCTTTTGCAACACCTGGAACGAAAAACTGATGTAAAAATTACGGGATTAAGGAGTGAGTGAAGAGTGAAGAGATTTGGGAGGCTCTTAATACTGACGTCTTGAGAGCCGGTGAGGGTGAAGCGTGGTGAGTATGGAGCAGCGCTCGAATGAAAGGGCGGGGGGAACGGGAGTTCCCCGACTAGCGGCATCGTCCGGCATGATTCCCACATGCGAAAATCCGGAGTGACGCGGCCACTTTAGCGATTGGATGTTTTCGAATGTCGTACAATCGGAATCTGAGTCAGTAATTTCCTCCAGTAGAATAATTTTCTGGATTTACAGTTAATGATGTGTTTTCTACTGGCAAATCATTGGAATGCACTGAAACTTCTGAGCCAGCTGAACGAATACCAGAAACTAAACAATCAGTATAATTTTATTGACTCAAGTGTAGCAGTTTCTACAGATATGCTGTGTTGATTTGGAGCAGTTTTAACTGTCTATATTTGGAACGCCTCTTTTCAAGTTTGTTCCGGCGAATCACAAGTTCCGTAGTAATGTAACAGTTACAGGTACAGTTAAATCACAGGATGTCAAGTCATAAAAACAATCGGCCAATAACCAAGCGAGAACTATATGTGCGCACTAGAATACTGGAGAACAGCAACCGTGGGAATGTTTTCCCGAATATCAAGTGTCATTAGCTACGTGGATTTTTTTTTTTTTTTTAAGTGTTGGTTACCTAAACCCCAGCTTTATTCTCGTTGGCCATTCGGGAGATGGCTTCTTATGTTCTTTAATGAAAAGCGGACGGAAGAGATGTCTTTAAACTGACCACAGGTTGGATTCCTTAAGACTTGTATCGATCTATTCTATTTCCAAACAATGATTCGTAATTTGTTATAGTATAAAGACTGCAGTAATATTGCTGGCTCTCTAATTAATTCCAAGGAGGAGATAGTATGTAGGTAGTAGAAGTAAATGAGGCCCTCTGCCACACCCTAGTGCACACATGTACACACACCTCCCTATAGCCGGGTAGGGCGGCAGCCTATCGTCGTGTAATGTCGTAGACTTCTGTGCGTTGCTTCGTCCTGTTTTCACACAACGCTCCATCCCTCCACCTCTAGACCTCATTTCCTATTGGTCCTCATTTAGGTCTTGGATGGAGCTACGGTCCCGAGATGTTGGAAGTTCGACACAGTCATACAGTGTCAGCCTGACCCAATGATCCTCCACAGCTTGACAGATTGCCGTGTTGTTTGTAGTGTGGTGCTCTCCGGTGTTTACTGAATGTAACAACGTCTCATTGCCTATGCTGTTATCAGCACTCAGGCAGTCATACAGTGTCAGCCTGACCCAATGATCCTCCACAGCTTGACAGATTGCCGTGTTGTTTGTAGTGTGGTGCTCTCCGGTGTTTACTGAATGTAACAACGTCTCATTGCCTATGCTGTTATCAGCACTCAGGCAGTCATACAGTGTCAGCCTGACCCAATGATCCTCCACAGCTTGACAGATTGCCGTGTTGTTTGTAGTGTGGTGCTCTCCGGTGTTTACTGAATGTAACAACGTCTCATTGCCTATGCTGTTATCAGCACTCAGGCAGTCATACAGTGTCAGCCTGACCCAATGATCCTCCACAGCTTGACAGATTGCCGTGTTGTTTGTAGTGTGGTGCTCTCCGGTGTTTACTGAATGTAACAACGTCTCATTGCCTATGCTGTTATCAGCACTCAGGCAGTCATACAGTGTCAGCCTGACCCAATGATCCTCCACAGCTTGACAGATTGCCGTGTTGTTTGTAGTGTGGTGCTCTCCGGTGTTTACTGAATGTAACAACGTCTCATTGCCTATGCAGTTATCAGCACTCAGGCAGTCATACAGTAACCTAACATATGTGTACATTTGAAAACGACATACATATAGCCAATGGCATTCTCGTAACTCCCATCGGCAACCTGAGTAAAAAAGGCAATGTTTACGTTAAGTTTACTTATCCATTTTTTTTGTGGTGCGTTATGTGTAGGTCTGGAGCAGAAGTCTGATAAAAAAACTGCTTTTTGTACAATAAAAAATGGGTGTATATAAATATATGGACTCTTATATTTATTTTTTTCAATAGTTTCAGCTGCTAGTTATGCTCCAAAACAATTTAGCTCATACCAGGTTTTCTGATTCGATGATTTTAACTTGCATGTGGCTTAGGTACCTGCCCACAATCATGGACGTTCTCAGTCAGAGAAGAGGATTATAATTGGTTCAGTGAGACAGAAAATGTGTTACCAAGAAGACATTAAGCCGAAAACAAGTTCCAAGATGGTCACCGGGGATTCGGAATGAGAGAGCAGGATGTGCTCCACGGCTCCTCTTCTCCAATCCCTTGTGCCAGACTTTACTAAATCCTTCTACTAGTCTACATGCAAGAACCACCCATGTTACACTTTAGTAACAAATAAATCCAATTTAAATTCGTGGTGAATGAAACTTATAATGCAGGCTGCGAGACACATTTTGTACGAAGTATATAGCCCTTATAGTGAGATAAATGGTTCACATTTCGAATACCGACCCGAGTTTTGGATCTTTTTTTAACGAACTTTGTACATTATTTTCTGCCTGTTTTACGTGCGTATACATACCTGATATAAAGATTTGTGCAATATCGGTTTGGCATGTTGTGGGACTCTAAATTCAAGTCCCGAAATTAAAAAAAATATATTAATTTTCTATCGGAGAAAAAAAAGTTATTTTTCGCAGTGTTGGTAAAAATTACAGGAATTTATATTAAAGGTAAAACGGAAGTTTCAGACATCGGGTATAGTAATCAGAGTGAGATAATATTGTTACAATTATCTCTATAGAAATTAAGATGGCTAAACCAAGTTCTTTAAAGGGCAGAGGTCTTAATAAAATGAAAGAATTAATTGTAATTTTCTAATATGATTTACATTAACTACAAACAAAATTCTCTCGATTCAACATCGCACAATACATTGATATTACTCACTTTTACAATTAATGACTCCAATTGATTCAATTTAACATTACCACAAAGAAATCAATGAAATTAGATGATTAAAGATCAGTCCCAATTGACAGTGTATCGACATATCCTATTATTTTATAAATTATGCATCCATATTTGAAAGTTCGAATATTTACAGTAAAACCCGTACTACATGTGCACTCAGTCCCACCTCGCTTTAGTCCTTGTCCCACCAGTCCGCAATGTTCTAGACTTCTCTGTGCGCCCTCGCGCACAGTAGGCTTCACTCGTCGGGTTTCACATCTTCTCGTACAATCACACCAAGAACACTCGTTTCCGCCGCCGGCACCGTCGTCCCGATTTAACTTCGCTCACGCACTGCCAGATGGCCTCCATCAAATACTGCTGCCACTGGACCACGGCAGTATATATAGCGTCGTAGGCCTCGCCCAGAATCTTCCCCAACTCGCGCGCTGCGCCGAGGAGGGATGTGGTGCCGGCCAGTCTCACCAGAATATTCTTGCGTCGTCGCTACATTTGTCGCAATCTCCAGCAGGGTGAGGAGGTCTGTGATGCCAGCAAGTCTCACCTCTGTAAGTTATTCACGGACTCCCAGAAAGGTGGGGCAAGGCAACGAGCGCATCGTTCCGGGAAGCAGGGAGGATCGAGATGGGCCACCCTCTTAGCGCTGTACAGCCGAGTCGGCACCAGCTGCAGCATGTAACAATAGGATTGCAAATCGATTGGTGACCCGAGTTTTTGAAACTTTTTGCGATGTTCGTACGTTAATTTTTTAGTGTTTGGTATTCATGCGCACCTAATAAAAGGATTTAAGCAAACACCAAAGGCGAGGTACGGTGTAGGGCTCGAGTTCGAGTTCCGAAACTATTAAGAATATTAATTGTCTATCGGACTTGGAAAACATTTGGTAATTATTCTCAGTGATGGGAGAATGTATATATAGAGCGCTGATGCACACATATACTGTAGTTGGCATTCTGACACCATGAATTGAATATCGATTTGGAAGTGCTCTCTCATCGTACCACAAAAATGAATTGCGAATACGAAGGCCTGCCCTTGACCTCGACTAACATGGAGCAGCGACCTGCATCATATCTACCTTGTTGCCGTCAGCGTCGATTCTGCGATCGAGTTATCGCCTATGTTCAAAGTGCACGTCGGCATGAGAGAACTGCCTGTACGAATAATCCTTTTCGCGTGATGAAGCATTATGACAATGCCCACATGCAGTTTATGTAAGGTGATACAATGAAGGAACATACTGCGATCTGCAAGGGTTCGTCTACTGAGATTCAGCAAATGATGTCGTCAATACCTCATGCTGCATCGATGTGTACTGTTTTCACAGACGATTATGACGAGACAGTTAATTCTAATGACGGAATGAATGCAGTAGAGTCGGATTCTCCAGAACGTACAATTGCACACATTCGCATGAAATCTACGAACTTCAGAATAAACTGCCATCAGCTCTACATAATGATGAGCATACAACTCCTGCTACAAAGATAAGTAAACTTGATATTGAGGATCAAACAGGAAGTTGAGACGATTATGAAGACCACATTGATGATACTTATGACGGCAGTGATAGTGTTTAAGACGACGATGAACATAGGCGTCATTAGTGGGATGGATGGGGGTGTTACATCCGCCTCCCCAAAAAAATTATTTAGCCTGTACCGTATATTAATTAAACAGTTATAATTAAAAAATAAAATAAAATAGCATGCAGTGAATTATCATAAAACAAGTTGAGGATAATCACATACATACACTTCAAACAATAAACCTTTCTCGTATCTCAACTTTAAGAGTTATTTACAATTGCTTCATTGGAAAGAGCTAGATTTCTTTTCAATGCTTTAGTAAGATGCAGTACATATCTACTTATCTGTTGAACTCTTAGAATTGCGAGAGCGTTAATATTCATCAGGCGATACAGCAAACAGCCAAGATAGCTGGCAGTGGCAGCAACCTTCCACCCCCCCCCCCCCCAACCACCCAAATCCCCCAAACCAGGCCACAATCTCGTGACATCGTCCGTTTTACTTGCAAAGTTGGGTGCCAGAAAACCAGAACGTGGGAACAGTAAAATAATCGGAACAATACATGGTCGCATACGCCAGAAATCATTGACGTCGAGTTTCGTAAATACAAAGAGGATAAAATAAAAAGACGACACACTGTGGGAAGACAGATATTCCCTGTTCTATATAGAGCTTCTGCTGTATCTCTTCTGGTTTGTGTTTACTTTGTGCTTAATATATGAGTACTTCCTTACTTCTTAGTGTAAAAGATGTGCGTGCATGTTTTCAAACTAATTATATTTTATTTTAATGAATGTTGGCAGTAACAATAAAATGGATAAGTTTTTGATTTAAAATGAATGGGTCGCAGCAAATACCATGTCCTCTGAGTCTGACGCAGACTTTTCCGCTCTCCATAGAAGAAATTGGCAGGCTCAAGTGATGGTGGTACAAATACGAGCATTAAATTGCAAGTTACTGAAAGTGGTTCTTCTAGTCCTAATTATCTATCATCAAGCCAGCGCCAGTCGACGATTTTACATCTAAAAGAATATAGTACCATTCTTCCTCAGGTAAGTGTTTCTCTTGATTGTAACCAGCCAAATGTTATGCCTGATGGATTTCCAATTCAAAATCTTAAAGGTCGCAACCCTACATTTCGAACGAGTTGGTATAGAGACTTCAAATTGTTGCATGTAATTAATGGTATTGATGGCATTTTCTGTTTATTTTGCCATCGATATGCTCATTTGGGTCCAGAAAAGAATTTAGCGACGAAAATGGACGACACTTTCACAAGAAAAGACTTTTAAAACTTGAAGATAGGAATTGAGAAGTTCGAAACCTATCAAACGTCTTAATCTCATAGTCGAACTGTTTTTAGTTTTCAACAGCTGAAAGCGCCCTTAGAAAAAAATTGTCAACACACAAAGCAGGTGAGCAAAAAATAGCTTCTGAATGTTTGCTAGTAATTCTGAGTTCATTTAAATACCTTGCTAGGCAGGGACTGGCTTTGACAGGTCACTTGAATAATGCAGGAAATTTTATGCAGCTCTTAAAACTAAGAAGCCGAGATGATCCCCATATGCTTGAATGGCTGCGGCAAGATAGATGGAAAATGAAACACCCGGAAATGGAGAATGAAGTTCTTGAAATGTTTGGACACGAGAAAGTCAAAATTTTGTGTGGAAAAGTCAAATCAAATGATCCCTCATGTTTTCCATCATATGTGATGGTAAATCGGATGTATCAGGATTTGAACAAGAGAGTGTTTGTATGCACTGGGTGGGTGGGAAAGAGGAGCCTCAAGAAAGCTTTCTAGGTTTTTACCAGGCATCATCAACAAGTGGTGTATCGATCTCGTGCCTCATACAGGACATTCTATTGAGACTACAGTTGTCCCTTGCTTTACATCGTGGGCAGATGTATGATGGGGCTGGAAATATGAGTTCTCCAAGAAGCAATCATTGACGCCGATTGTGCATTGTGGTGCACACTGTGTTAATTTGGTTATGATGGATTGCTGTGAAGCATCAAAACAGTCAAATGTTCATTGGATTGGGGCCATGAAGTTGATAAGCTGGTTAGTATTTAAATAATGTAAACTCACAGTTTACCCACATTGCAGTGTAATCTTTAGACTTGGATAGTCCCGTAAAGAACCTTGGAGTTAAAATAAAATCTTTGTGCCCTACTCGCTGGATCCACAGGAAGTCCCAGATAGCTGAGATATATAGCAAATATGATCTACTGCTAAATAATACTGAAATATCTGCTCAAAAATAGAAAAGGCAAGTGGACTCATATACATTTCAAGATGGGAACACCTACTTAGGGTTTGTTTTGGGATGAGAAGTGATTGCTCACCTTGAGTTGCTCAACAAAACCTTTCAAGATAAACAAAAAAAACTGTAGGAGGATTAATGAAGTCTATCGAAATCATGTTGAATGATATTCAGGAAATGCAATCAAATGATTACTTCAAGAACTTGTTTACATGTTGTAAAAAAAGGATTGAACATCTTGTTCTGCAACCTCTCTCGTATCGAAGACCAGTAAAGCCACCCACACGACTCACAGGTTCTGCATCACATCATGTACCTTCATCTGAGGAAGACCACTTCAGGACAGAGTACTTTCATGTTATAGATACTGCAGTCTGTTAGCTAAACATTTGTTCGATCAACCAGGCATAAAAAACACCTTTAACTTGAACAAGTATTACTGACTGGAGGAAACTGTTCTTATTTAAGTGAATGCTCAAAAACAGACACATCATCATTGCAAATAAAACTAAAGATGTTTTTTTTTTAAAAACAACAGTGATTCTTGTGTGGAAGATGCTGTGGAATGTTTTTAACAAATGACAGCAGAAGTATGCCTCTTGTTTTCAAATATGGAGCATCATGTTAGATTGCCCCTGATTTTACCCGGCTTATCATGTGAGGCAGAGAGAAGTTTCAGCTGTCTCAGACCACTGAAGACATAGTTGCGTTCCTAAATGGCTCAAAAAAGACAATCTTGTTGCCCTCTGTCATGTTCACAGTGATATCTTAGACTCTGTTGATGTTAGAAGAGTTGCTTCAATACTTGTCTCCAAATCTGAATCAAGAAAAAGTAATTTTGGACCAATATTATCTTAATGTTAATTTTTGTACTTTTTTGTTTCTATCTTTGTTAATATCCGATTATTGATGTTGTGTTTGTTAATTTATGGGTTTTTAGAACATTAATTTTTACTTGCTGTATTGTGAGCAAATGTTACATGCATTACATACCTTATTATCAGAATATGACTCATTTTATTATAACATAATAAAAAGTAGTAATTGGCTTTCTAAAAAAATTAGGGGCCCCCCAGTAACGGAAAGCTAACGATGCCCGTGATGACGATTCCCTCAATGTTAACACACAATTCATCAACAAGTTTTCTTTCGACAATTGATGCAAAGAAGGCAGAAGATGTCTAGAATACTGACTACCTATTTCCCGAAGACCTGAATATACTTTTAGACAGACTCAGGTGTTTGATTGAGCTGCAAAGAGGTGGGGATTACTCCAACATGAAAGAGGTGGTTTCGATAATTAGAGAACTTATGGATTGGGTTTATATCAGATTATGTTATAAACTGCTTTCTTATGAAAATGAAATTACAAAATTATAATAAATTATTACTATAAAATAATTGGGTTTTCCTTTATGTTTGTGTCATATACTTTCATTCCTCAAATTTTTTAAATGGTGCTGTGAGCACTCTCCTATAAACGTAAAGATTTGCATAGAGTGCGATAATAAAGACTTTAGTATAAAAATGCATAGATAGTCGATTGCATACAAAAATATTAAGTCTGTCTTCGTGTACAAATTTTGGAGACAGTAGGTGAATCGTTTTTCTAATGTGTATGGATAGAGGCAGACAGACGACAAGCCCATGGATTGCTAATGATTGATGGAAAGGTTGCGATTGAGGAGGAGGATTGCTAAAGATTGAGCAGGAAGATTGCTTATTATTGAGGAGGATTGTGGTGCTGATTGATGGAAATATTGAAAGATTGATGAGAAGATTGGTGAAGACGAGGATTCCTAAAGACTGATGGAAAAGACTGCTAAGGATTGGTGGAAAGATTGGACGACTGATGGATTGATGAACAAGAAGATCACGAAAGTTAAGACTGTTTACCACCCTCGTACATTCCAAGTCCCCAGGGCCTGGTATAATTTAAATTTAAATTAACGCGAATTAAGCCTATAAAAGTGTTAATAGATGCTGATCCATACCATGACTATAGCATGGGAGCGAGGGGCATGTTGTAACAATTTTCAGAATATTGTGTATATCATGAAACCTATTAGGTACTTTATAACCATCATTGCTTGTATCGATAAACCAAGCATTCATATATTAATTTAGAGCAGCAAAAATATCAAAAAGTACACATTTTCCCCACAACAGGCATTTCATTAAAGAAGGTCGGTTGTTATAATTTACCCCGTGTCTGGGGCTAATTGTAACAGCAATGGCAGGAAATAACAATTATAATATTGTAAAGTTTTTAAGAGCCTGGAGTATTAATTTTGAAAGATAAGTAGAAAAACAATCTTTTTTGGAAATCTTATATTCATGTAAGTATTGTAAATTACCAACAGTTTGTTTTGAAACTAATTATTAAACTTTCACATCAACAACAACAAACAATGAAATTAACTGGGTATGTCTTATAAACGTTTTCATTTATAGAATTATCGACATCTTGTCCTTAAATTTAAAATAAACTTTGTCGTCAACAATCAACTGTACAAATTATACAGTATTTTATTAGCTTACTTAGTTTTGGTAATCTATACTTTAAAATCAATATGGCTCTTTATTTACAGGTCCACAGCCTTTGAAAAATTATATAAATATGGCACTATTAACGCAAATTATTTATAACATTTATTGGAGTAACATTTAATATATTTTCGGAAGAAATCTTTGGCATTGGTCTTGTTGAAAGATGTTGCTCGACTCAGTGATGTTGCTTCTGGTGTTTTTAACTATAGTCGGGGATTATTGCGCAAATTTTGAAACCAGTCTGGTCTGGCCATATTATTCTCATGCCAGGAAGAGGGGATGTTTTTTTTATTTAAAGCATTACAGAGCATTGGTAAGCTAGCTTCCTGACTTCTGTAGGCAACAGCCCAAAATATATATCTGAACATTTGAGTAAATAGGAAGCCAACTTCTCTTCTCCCTCTTGCATAAATATCAACCTAGGATTTACATAGCTAGCAGTAGGACATTAATTTCTTTTCTTTTTCTGAATGTGCCTATATAATGTCACATGGCACAAAACAAACGTTTTACGTGCTTTTTGTATACTAGTATTGTTCTCCAAAGCTTCAACTGCGGCTCACTTATACACCTCTTCATTTTTCGAAGACCTCTCACTTTTTTGTAGTCTCTCATACTAAAAAGGAAACAAATAATATATGATAATGAAATGTATCAAATTAATAAACAATCAAACCAAATCACTCATGTAAACATAAACATAAGGCAAATGTTGTAACATGTTACAACTAACCCCACGAAATTGTTACTACTTGTCCGATGGCATGCATTTCTAAGTTAATTGAGATTACCATTGGTGTATGTCGTCAGCACTAAAAATCAGTCACGTAAACATAAACATAAGGCAAATGTTGTAACATGTAACAACTAACCCCACGAAATTGTTACTACTTGTCCGATGGCATCCATTTCTAGGTTAATTGAGATTACCATTGGTCTATGTAGTCAGCACTAAAAATCAATAAAGCGTAGTGAAGGCAGATATATTTATAACAAGATCGAATCAAATAGTCGACGTCAAAGACGTCAAAATCCCGGTAAAATATTTGTTTTACTATTTACCCTTGTTACAACAAGCCCCTCGCTCCCTTACTCACGCAGGTGGTCACTATTAGTATTATGGGCTTATACATACCTACATACATACATACATTAAAACGAAACCAAGTAGCATACTTAATCCTACAAAAACAGTTGAGGCAGTGAATAAAGTCCAGTTTTGGTGGTGAGAAACAGAGGTACATCATTCGTGGGCTACAGACTGGAATACAGCACAATATTAGAGCATGCCGTTCACAATTCGAAACATGTCAAGTAGAAAATGTGAAAATATGTTTAAATAGCGAAAGCTACGTTTGCGTTGACATGAACACGAAATTTGAAAATGGACAGTACTGGAAGGCAGGTCATATGTACACTCAATTCATGGAAATATTCCTGCCAACATATACACTATAGTGTGTAATTTCACGTCCAACTGTAGCTTACAATTGCCGAGACAAGGCTGTCAAAATACTATTATGAACACAGCTGACTGTTCACATACTATAACTGTTTATTTGTCTTCGAACATCGCCAGCTTCAAGGTTCGTGATGGTGCTGAAACGATATAACGGAAGGGTGAAGTATAGTGGTTGGGTTTCCCTGCCTGCTTCAATTCTTGGGTCCTCGAGGTGGACATCGAGCGGTGAACTTCGAAGATAATTAATAAACCTGTATAGTTTGGTATGTGTACAATAAATTTCATGTAAAACATATGCTCTGTTTTATTTCATAAACCTCCCCCCTTTATATATAAAAATTATTACTTTGCAGGAATGGTCGATGTCACCATACGATACAGGCAGATAGCAGGCAGCATAATCAATGCTACCTGTGTCTAAAAACATAATCTAACATGGAGGGTGCCGACAGCAGAGCCTATATTTTAATTACATAAACAATTATGGCTGCTACCTGGTCGTACATATGTGATGAAAACACATGCAATCTAATATGGTAGTCGAATGAAGGTCAGAGACAAACTCTAAAATAAATGACAGTAAAAAATCAACATGGAGATTTTCACCTAGCAAGATCGCGTACTGTACCGATCAACATGGCTGCTGGCAGCACCTACTAAGATGGCGAACGGCAGCACCTACCACGATGGTGGAATGGTATGGGTTAGAAGTGCCTGAATTTTAATTTTTTAAATATTTTTTTAAAATTATTTTTAATCAACTTTACTAAAAACATTTTACATAGTTTTTTTTAATTTAGCGATTTTTTTTTGTGATTTTTTTAAAATTTTGGAATTTTTTGGGTTTTTGAGGTCAAAGGTCCTGACCGGTCAGTTTGCCCTGACCCACAGTCTCATGGGTCGGTTATCGCTGACCCTGGGTCGCTGATCCTGGGTCGCTGACCCTGGGTCGCTGATCCGCCTGGGAAAATAGGAAATTTCTTGTGTTCGTTTTAAAATAATTTTTAGTAAATGTTAATAATATTTATTTTTTTATTTTTTAGAGTTTTTTTGGATTATTTTGTATTTTTTTGTGTTAAAGGTCAAGATCAAAGGTCATGGCTCAGGGGTAAAATTTCAATGACTTCCAAGATGGCGGTCGGGTGACGTAGTGACATGGTGGGCCCCCGAATCCGACGATCTAAGCCCCAGCCCCTTGTCCGCCAATGCCCATTTCCCTACTACTAACATGGCGGTCCTCAAGCTGGGGAGTGCCCCCCCCCCCCCCCATCATTGGTCGCTCCTAGCTCCTAGTATGGGATACCTCACCCAATGTCCCCATGTATATACTGCTATAGACGGTTCACTGTAAAGTGAACACTTTTGAGGCCCTAGTTACTTTTTCCTTTCAGCCATTTCTTATCCTTTTATCACCTCTTAAAATAAATATTGCCATGTAAGTAATAAACACAGTGTGTATATTCCATTGCACTCGGAAGTTAAAGTCTAAGGCTAAAATAAAATATGTTTATTGACTATTGTTCGAAATGAGAAGACTTTCAAATGTGCTCGCTTTAACGTGAATAGCCTATAACAATAAATAGTGCCGAAACCATAAATAGACTGTTGGAAAGAAAAAAAAAGGGGTGGCGGCGGGGGGTGGGGACATTCAAAAGTGTTTGAATACATTTCGTATAGTGAAAAGGGAGTTTTTTTTATTATTATTATATCCATTTTGTCAATACTCGCGTTTTTGTCATGACATTTGTATGGACAATTTACAACTTTTTTTATGAACAAAACCGTGAAATTTTAATTCTGGTGGCTAGAGATATAAATAATTGGCTAATTGGCGTTGATATTTGGGCAGAGCTTAGTCTTTACTGCCCTTTGCAAATATGAGCATAATTCTTAATTAAACAGGCTACTGGGCTTGTTTACTAAGTTATTTATCCATGTAACCACAATTAAGGAGATCAGCCTATTCTGTAATTTTACTTTCATTACTGGATGGAAAGTCATTAGAGGTATGCCATACAAGTTGTGTATCAATGAGAGAAATCAGAAGAACGGAAAAAAAACTTGTAGTTAATCATATTTCCGACATAAGAAAAGGATTTCGCAAGTCTATATTTATAGCTAGTTACAAAACATACATTAAGGGTGAAAGTGAGTTATATGAATATTATTTTTGTTTCTGAATCGTACAATCTAAAGTGTTTGATAGAAATATGTATTGGACTTTGCCAGGTAACGTGTGAAACGAGATGTCCCGACTTCAAATCCAGTATCAGTTATGACTGGAGACGATAGTTCATCGCAGGAAAAATTGGCTATTTCTCATACCTCCTCATACGTTGCACGTGTGCGACATTTTTATTCATTATTGGTTGATGTGTGAGTATAAAGGTACATTCCTATTTCACTCGGCCAATGAGGATTCTGATACTATGATACTAACAGTTTGTGATTGGTATGGAAAACAAAATTCCGTGAATAATGTTTCTGTCTAGTTGTATTTCTGAACACTCTAGCTTTGATCCTCTTTCGATATTGGATGGTTTCAAAATCTACGAGTCTTGTAGGCCTCTCCGCGAATCACAGACGTTCTGTTCTGGTATAACGTACTTTGATTGGTCCAGCCAAGTGCCACAAAGTCTCTCGGCAGGTAACGAAAGGTAAACTACAGTATTGAAGCCTTATTTTCTTGGAGTTGAGGATGTTGAGTTGAGTTGAGAGATTCGGATGGCTCTTAACAACGAGGTCTTGGGAGACGATGAGGGTGCAATTAGGTGACAATGGAGCAGCGCCGGAATGCAAGGACGGGGAAAATAGGAGATCCCCGATAAAACCCGTCGACCACCGTCATCATCCAGCACGATTCCTACTTACGAAACCAGGGAATGACCCGGCCGAGGATTGAACCCAGTTTGCCTTGGTGGGAGGCAATAACTTGCTTGGAACTCGTGCAGAGACTATCACATGTCTGTAGTAATTGGTGTGCACGTAGTTCTGCTGCTTAAGGCCACGATCCTTCATTTATACCGTTTTTGCGAGAATTAATTCTTTGTACCCAAACGAAGCCGATATTGTAAAATCCTCTCACAGTTTCGTTACAAGTTGTTTTTATTATGTAGTCTAATCTTTCTGAAGCAAAAAAGTGTATAATTTTATTCAATTAATTAATCAACGAAAATTTTGTTTATTTAATAATGAATTAAATTTAACCGTTTTTTGTGTTGGAATAATTAGACTGCATAATAAAAACAATTTGTAATATAGTTGTAAGAGTATTTTACAATATCGGCTCCCGTTTGGGTACAAACAATTAACTCTCGCAAAAACTGTATAAATGAAGGATCGTGGCCTTAAACAAACAAATCGTTCAATTATAAAATAACGAGGGTGCTACAGTGTTCTGGAAAATGTGTTATTTTAAAAAAAGTTTCCCATTTTCCAGTTTGTCTAGTTACGCCACTTTTTATAAGTTATCGTAACAAACTGTGGAAAATTGCGAAACATATTCAACTAACATGTCATCGATAGTGCTCTTGCATGTTAATTCTTGATGGCCAGGTCGGTGCAGGCCAAATACTTACGTTCTGCTTAAGATTATGTTAATCCTCATTGGCCCAGGGAAATGTGATAGTAGCTTCATTCATTCACGCATGAGAGCCGATGAAAGAAAACGGACATGTGTACAGTACGGCGAATCCTAGCAAACGACCAACTTTTCCTGTGATAAACCATCGTCGCTTGTTATTGTTTAAGTTGTCCTCCACTGGAGAGCCGGCAATAAAGCGAAGGCGTTAAAGAGCTTAAATTAAAAAACAAGCGAGATGAGAGTTGGTAGAACGTTACACCTCGGTGGCTGGGAGTTTGTCGGTCCGCCATGATGACGACAGGAGCACGGCGGTGTGCTCAAGGTCATCGTGGACCACTGTAAGAAGTGAGCACTCCAGCCTCCAGCCGCCCTGGCCTATCTTGCGACACCTCCTCGTAGGAGCCCACACACACACATTCATTATCTTACGTATGTTGTACATGCTGTTCAACTTGTTGCCATTCATTCCAAGTGCTATTTACTTGCGCGAAAATTTTTTGATAGTTTTTTTAACACAAGCACTTGTCGAAATCGCAATTTTATTGTATATATATAATAAAAACTACTTTCCATATTTAAATGAGATTATCCACGTTGGAATTAGAAACTGTAGATTATTTCAAGCAGTCTAATAGCACGCTATGAAATATTTTTGCATTTCTTGAAATTTACTTAAAATAAGGGAAATTTTGAATTTTTTTATTTTTTTTTTTTTTGTAAACATACCTTAAAATTGATCAGGCCTCTTAAACATCCTTCATCCGTCATTGGTTAAGAAAAAAGTATTTTCTTTATTTTATTTCAAAAGGCTAATCGCAATTGATATTGAGGTAAACATAGCAAACCTCACTTCTCCAAACGTCAATAATATCAGTAATGTAGCCAGTTTCCAAGCTGGCAGTCTCGTGCGACGCCTTATCACATCGCCGGCCAACTTGTCATGTAAATATGTCACTCATTTGAGCGGTGTATTCCCTTCCGTGTAAGTTTTTTTACTTTCATTCCGTGGCAGTAATTCTCCCGTCACGTATAATTTATCAGTGTAAATTATACGTTAGTATGGCAACTAAAACAAGAAGAGCATTGCATGAGTCATTAGTTAGACATTTGAGTGGAGCTGGTTGGAGCGCCCAGAGCTGATTAATGCAGAGCTTCCAGACATTTAGCAACAAACTGACAATGTGTGTGTTTGGCCAAATGAACGTTGGTCGGAAACATGTTGCCAACTGTGTGGCGTGCATGAGATCCACTCAAACTGCTGCCAGGAAGCCCGTCGACAATAGTTGGTCGTAAACATGTTGCCAACTGTGTGGCGTGCATGAGATCCACTCAAACTGCTGCCAGGAAGCCCGTCGACAATAGTTGGTCGGAAACATGTTGCCAACTGTGTGGCGTGCATGAGATCCACTCAAACTGCTGCCAGGAAGCCCGTCGACAATAGTTCACGCTTTCAAACTATGCACGCAGTTGACTCGTCAAACGCAGTAGCGAACACGAGACACCGTTATAAACTATGGCCTAAAACAAGATTTAAAAATATGACGTGTCGCAGACCACTGGCATACGACGAATAGGTTGTCATTGGTTGAAACTATGTATAGTAAAATGTATATGCCATGCCCGCAATCGTTTTATTTATTTTTTTCGCAAACAAATCCCATGAATAGTTCTAACCCAAAACACTATAGTTAATATCCTCTTTCGCGGTTGTTTTAATTTTAACTGTCTAGCTTGTAAGGCGTCAGCTTGTGAAACATGGACTTTCAGTTTTGGGGTAACTTATTTATGATTGGTCCAGTCATTCAGGAAAATATGTTCTCACAAAGACGCGTGGCCAACACTTAACGGGCAAGTGACACGTGTGTATGTAGGATATTGAAACACTATAGCCGAAGTGAAAGTGAGTATTTCCGCGAATAACATACGGCACGGCTACGCTTGTCCACAACAGATATATATATATATATATAATAGCACTGTGCCATAAGAGCTGTCGTTTACGAAAACTCTGTGCTGACTGTGACCGTAACAAAGTAATATTAGAAGCGCATAAGGAAAACATACTGTTGTTAGACGTTAACCAGTTTATCTATCGTGACACACCTTTACGATCCTCAAGGATCGGATATATTTTGCTTGAGAGTACCAGTAGATCACACGTAAGTAGTAGGATTTAACCGATTCACGCACAAGGGCATCGGACATCGGAGCTGGAGCCGAGGAGCCGCCATGTTGTTACGTCACACGACCGCCATCTTAGATGTAATTGACCTTTTACCCCTGACTCATGACATTTGACCAGTGACCTTTCACCCCAAACACCGCGAAAAAACATTTTTAAAATCCCCAAAAAAATCCTCATAAACGTCTCAAAATCTTTTTAAATCTAAAAAAATTCCAAAAGAATGTACTACAAAAATTATTAAAAAACAAGAAATCACTAGCAACCTGGATTCGGGAAATTAAGGGAAAAAAAACAATATAAGTGAAGAAAAAGCAACAGAGAGAGAAATTTTTTTATAAAAAAGTGTTAAAAATGGAAGGATACCAAGGCAGGAAAGAAAAGAAAACAGGCTCGAAATGGTCCGAGGGAAAAAGATACATAGTGAGAAGATGAAGGAGTGCTGGAGGAAGAAGAAGGAACAACAAAGGACGATGGATTGAAATTGGCTCGCGGTCCCTAGAAGACCCTAATGGAAAAATAAGAAGAAAAAAGGCTCGTCAGAAATAACCCATTTTTCCCGGAGTAGGCGAGAGGGACTTGTGACTCCGAGTTAGAAGAGCCAGACTCAGGACCATTGACTTAGACCTTGACCTTTAACCTTGAAAATGCCAAAATCCAAAGAATTAAAAAAATCACAAAAATCCAAAAAAAAAAAATTAATTTTTTTAAATTATTGTTTTTAAACTTACATTTCCGAAGGCTCCCTCCAATACCACGCCCAGAAGACGACTGACTCTCTCGCCCCCCACTCCCTCAACTATACTCATTATGCCATCTTGATTATTTCGTTTGTCATTAGTTTACACATTACTAGAGGCCACCATCTTGGTAGGCGACCGCCATCTTAGTAGGCAACCACCATCCTGGTAGACATCACCCATCCGCCATATAAAAAACCAATGACCATGACCCCATGTCCTTGAATGACCTTGAAAACGAAAACTAGAGAAAACTACATAAACGTCAGCAAGTATAGTACATAACAGACAGCAACCACCATATTGGATGTAGGTGACCTCGACCTTGACCCCATGACCTTAAATGACCTCGGAAATAAAAAACTAGAGAAAATAAGCTATCACCGATGCTGTGCGAACGAGGGGCATAGAATTTGGCAGGCCATCGGAAGTTTCGGACTTGGTCGATAAAACGGAAGAGTTGAGACTTTAACTTTCATGGGTAGAAGTGTGGACTTAGTTTGAAGAATTTTCCCCATGTCCATGCGGGACTTAGTTTCTGGAAGAAGCGTTTCGGGACTTAACCGGATTTAGTCTCAAGGAAAGACTTAGGAAAAATACATGTTATAAATTTATTAAGTCACTCGGGCTTGTTTTTGCTGTAATTTTGGTGATACATTGTGTGAACTTAAAGTGAGACCTCAGTCTGTGTGTTCGATAGAATACTAGAACTTTGAAATTTCTCTAGAAGTTACGGATTTCGCTCCGATATTTCTTTGGAAGAAATGAGAGTTGATTTTTTCGTCCAATGTGTGGTTTAGCTGGAACTTAGGAAACGGCGTGTGAAGTAATTAGGAAATTGAAGTTAGTGAGAGCATGCGAGTGCTGGTATTTTTCCCTGAATGTGAAGCAGGAAAAATTATAACTTTGCTTTGTTTTGCCTGAAAGTGACGGACGCGGCAGAAAGGTTGAAGTTGTAGGAGTGGCGAAATCCTGCAACACTGTTACGTGGGAAAGAGTGCGTGCAGAGTTAGAAATTTGGACGCAGAACTTTGTGGTGTCGAGGAAGAAGATGGCATGGACTTGGATTTGTGCGAAGATTTAGCCCGCCCAGGGGGGGGGGGGGTAAATTTGGGTGATGTGTGTATGTGTTGCACTGGTGCGTGGTGTGGGGAGACAATATCCCTGGCTTCCTTGGCAAATTGTGGGATGTGTGTGTGGAAGTATTAGTGCAAGCCGCCATGGTGGGGAGAATATCCTCAGCCTGAAAGACTTAAGTGGTGTTCAAGTGGTTGTGGTTTAATGTGCTCGGTTGGGCGAGAAATCTAAAGTGTTTACTTCGATGTCTTTCTCAGTCATGTTGAAAAGGGGAATATTGTGAAATTTGAAGGAAAGCTAGTATTTATGAGACCATCACTCCAGTGGGTGTTCTCTATGATTGTATTGGTTTATTGTAATTTTAATATTGTGGAAAGTTCTCGAATACAGGTGAAAAGTTCGGTTGTATTGTTAAGGTGTAGGGTAAATGAAACCCTGTCTTGGAGGATGTTTTAGAAGAGTTTTAAATGTTGTGTTCTGAGAATAAATGTTTGTTTTATTGGAAGTGGATCAGATATTATTGTAATAAATACTATTGCTACAATTCTGCAATACGGCGCATAATAATGTCCTTTCAATACAAGGTATTGTTAATGAGAATCAGTTTTTAAAATGAATGCTGTAAGCCAAAATAATTTTAAAAGTGGTTTTATAATAATATGCTCAAAGGGAGAAATAAATGATTGTTGAGAAAATTAAAATTAGGCGTGGAATTAAGAATTTGATTATTTGTAAAGAAATGGCTAAAAGTTTTTTTTTTTTTTTTTTTTTTTTTTTTTTTTTTTTTTTTTTTTTTTTTTTTTTTTAGCAGTATCCGTAACTAGAAGGACTATGTGTAAAGTATCGGAGTGAAACAGATGAGCGAGTGAGAACAGTTTACCATCCCCAACTACGCTGTCATTTGTTTACAGAATCACGGCTCAGAGTTGTTTGGAAGAGCGGCGAGGAAGTGTAGTTGATTTATTCTTCATCATTTTTCGGCTGTGTTTAAGATATTTATGTCGGCGTGGAGGAGGCAGAAGATGAAGACAAAGACAAATATTCCCCCTTAGGTACTTGAAACTGCTATTTACACACTCTTCAATCCTTCCCTAGAGCAATAAACATTTGTGAAGTATGGCGTAGAATAAGCCGTACTTTAATGCGACAAGTGCTTTCATAATTGTACTATTTTAGATAGAGCCTGTGTGGAACAGACTTATCGGACCTACAATTCCATCTGGACAGTTGCCCTACAAGAAAATGTTTTTTTCGTCTTGATACCGGGGTTTCTAGAAATCCTGAATATAAGAATGATTATACCCTCGACTATATTTTTAAAAAGTCGGCAAAATAATGCCGGAAATTTTTAACATACGCACACTACGTTCTATGATGTGGGTATAAATTTCCTAGACACATTTTTCAATTATTTACACAGTTAGCAAAGTTTTATGTAAGTATTTAAAGTGAAGGTAAGCTTTCTTTTAACCTAATTACCACAGGGGCAAAAACAATGAAACTCCTTTTGAACACGTCTACCAGATACATCGCAATTTAGAACCGTATGTCAGCGTGTGATAACTGACTTGCTAGCCAGTAGACAAGGCACGTCGTAGCCAGTGAGAGACACAAGAGCAGTCCTATAGCCTCGCGCTGCAGCCAATCAGAGAATGAGTAGGCCCACTTGAAAGGAACGAGCATGCTACCTTGCTATAGATCTTGTACACTGTAATAAGGAAGGAAGTTGTGGACAGGAAGCTGGCTAGGGCCGTGGCAAGTGGAGAAAGCTGTGAAGGATGTGCATTGTGTGGCTGCGATGCTTATCTGCTGGCTGGAACATGCTCGTGCAGCCTTTATGGCTGTGAGACAGATACACCGGGCTGTATTCCACACTCCCCCTACTATCTGCGGAATTATATCGAGAACTCATCACTTTTACTACTCATAGTCACTAATAAATATATCGATTTGTGTGTTGCAAGGAGCAAATTTAATGTTCATTACTGTACTCGTACCGTATGACACTCTATTAAATATCTGCACTAATAAAAATGTGCTTTTAATCCATGTTCATTGAAAGCAGCTCTTTTGTAGACTCAACAACGTATAGTAACATGATACGAGTGACTTCCCAGAACGAACACTGGTTTTCAGAGCTAGCGGTGTGTGTAGTGGTAGATTAAGTAAACACATGGCTTGCGCCTTACAAATAGAGATTTACAAGACTGTAAACAGTTTTCGCGAGGAATTTTGTGAGGTGGGGGCGGGCGTCTTATAAAGTTATGCTACTCACTATACAGTAAGCTTCCGGCCGTATTGAAAACAGTTTACACCTCCATATCCTCGTACACACTCGCTTGCATACGACAGTTAACACCTCCATATCCTCGTACACACTCGCTTGCATACGACAGTTTACACCTCCATATCCTCGTACACACTCGCTTGCATACGACAGTTTACACCTCCATATCCTCGTACACACTCGCTTGCATACGACACTTTACACCTCCATATCCTCGTACACACTCGCTTGCATACGACAGTTTACACCTCCATATCCTCGTACACACTCGCTTGCATACGACAGTTTACACCTCCATATCCTCGTACACACTCGCTTGCATACGACAGTTTACTTCAATGATGTGAAAGTTGTCAGGGCAGCCCGCTGGCGAGTAGTCTATGATAGCGAACAGCGTTCGAACATTTGGCTAGAAAGTGGCGCCATTTTGCGGGCGTGCGAGCGAGGAGTTGACAATGCAAGGTACTTGCTTCACCTCTGTACAGTGTAGGTGACATTGTCTCACCTCACCTTGCCAGTCAGAATTATGTTACTTTGTCACTGTCATTTTGGGGCCTGCGCCTAGGACGAGTGACCATTAAAATAATTGAATCACGATAGTTGATCTGAACTAGAGCATATTGAAGAACCGCTAATCGTGAAATATTTTCGCTAAATAAAAACAAACGCATATCTACATATAACACAAAAAATACTTATGTACAGTCTATCGACTGATCAAGATTAATCGCGTTTATTTCGGTTGAGCCTGTGTGTTTCGCTCCATATCATTTGCAACGTTTCACACAGGCTGGTCTCTATAATATATTTAATAATGCTTGTAGTACACAGCAGAAAATGTCATCCCTCATGTGGAAAAAGACATTCGTTGTTTGATACAAATATTCCGTAGTCGCTTACACAACTGCTGCCAGTGACTATGCACTAACACATTCCCAAGAGCTCTGCCTATCAAACTGCAACCACGAGGTTTACATGGCAAGTCAAAGTTTGATCAATTCCAGCTCAATGCACCAATTTTAAAAATTATCGATTAAAAAAATTTACTACGAGACATTCATTAAGGAATGCTGGCATATTAAGAAATGTACTACTTGATATGCATTAAAGAATTCTGGCATATTAAGAAATGTACTGCGTGACATTCATTAAGGGCTGCTGGTATGTTAAGAAATGTACTACGTGATATTCATTAAAGAATGCTGGCATGTCAAGGGATGTGCTACGTGACAGTAATTAAGAAATGATGGCATCTTAAAAAATCTTGCCAATATTTATGTTTAATAAATAAAAAAATTGTGAATAAATAAAATGTTTAAAAAGAATGTTGCGGTTTTCTGTGAGCAAGTTGCGTTGAGTATTTTTTTTGTTTAAGTCAGTTATCTTCAGTATTGATGCATTGAAAAGGATTTCCTTTAACACTGCTTCCCTATTTAAATTCCTTGGCAGCAGGCATGGCAGGATGAATGCTTCGTTGTTGCAGATATAAGCATAGTTATAATAATACCAGTATACTTCCAAACAAACATTAGTTCGCCGCAAAAAGTCATGTAACATTTTTATACATGCCTAAAAGAGTAAAAGGATAGGCTATATTTTGAATAATATATTTCTTGTATAACAAGGCAAATTTCATAGATATGTATGAAGAGTCTTTAAAACGAGGTAATATTAACTGCCTGCCTGTGCGACACTACGTCATCACGTCAAACGATTTAAATCCGTGATTTCGTTCGAATCCTGGTTGACATCTGGCCCAGCGTCTTAAAAATCCAAATTTTTCATCAAAAGTGAATATAATTTTTTTTATTGAACATTTAACTGGTATAATAACTGAAAAAAAAACTTTAACTCGCTTTTATTTTTTCGGTTTCTTGTTTGTTAGTTGAGTATTTGTTTAGAAAACTTGCTTTGTGGCTTCTTGTATAACACACTTCGCAAAATGCCCCATGAATGTAAAGCAAATACCAACTGTCATACTTCTCCCCATCCTCTATCTACGGACAAGCGAAACAGCTATGGAATTTGCAGTCGATAAGATTTTCATCCCAGTTTACAAAGACTGAGCTACAGCTAATGAGTATGTAGGTGAAAGAAAGCTACGCGAAATAATCATTGGTTTTATTCCATGCTCATATAGGCACCCAGTTGTCAAACAATAATTTGTATAAACTTCACAAGCTATAATCCAACAACAACTTGGGCATTTTTATTACTTCTACATTTGGACTAGGGGTCGCGGTGGCTGAGTGGCTAGCCTCCACGCTTCCCACTAAGACTAACCGGGTTAAATCTTTGGCCGGGTCACTCCGGATTTTCGCATGTGAGAATCGTGCCGGATGATGCCGCTGGTAAGCAGGTTTTCTCGGGGATCGCCTTTTCCCCCACCCTTTTATTCCGGCGCATCTCCATTCTCACCTCAATCACCCTCATCGGCTCTCAAGACCTCGCTGTTAAGAGCCACCCAAATCACTTCACTCACTCACTCATTCCTAGCCTGGAGTGTCATTTCTTCTCATGGGCAAATAGCTTTCATTGCTTAATTTTATTTTCGTATTCAGAAAGAAAAAACGGATTTATTTTTCACGCGTTCTTATGTAGAAACTCTAGATAATTTTTTGGCGGATTTAGCATTGAAAGTTAGTCTAGGAATTCAACTGTGTTGACGCAGTATTTAATATCCAGAAGTTAAAACAGTATGAGTGAAGCTAATGAAAACTACCATGCAATTATTTATCTTCTCTCTAGCGCTGTTTTCGGTTTACTTAACTCAACCTTGTTACTTCCCATTTCTACATAGATCTAATGAGCTCACTAACTGGCATTTGCCCAGCAAAGATGGTAACAACGCTGAGAAACTATTTCAATATCGCATCGTTGAAATCAAAAATAATTAGGTTAACATTTGTAAACACTGAAATGATATTTTTCGCTTTCCGTTCTTTTAATGGGCAGGTTTATAAAATATTTATTTCTTTAAATAATTTCGCAGTTTAAATTATTTAAACACAAGGAAAGTGTTGAGGCAATGTGTATGGCGGAAGAATACACAATGTGCATACAAGTAGATCTTAAGCAGGGTTTCCAAACATGTTCACCTTGCTGTGGACGCTCTATATCCATCTACAACCATTATACGCGCGTTCGAAACATGGGAGCAAGGAAGCGCTGAAGTTCACATCGCTTCTACTTGCAAGTAAATGAATTACCGTACAATATTTTAGTTGTGCTGCGAGCAGCAACTATAACATTACTTGTGCTTGCAAGTAAATGAATTACCGTACAGTATTTTAGTCGTGCTGCGAGCAGCAACTATAACATTACTTGTGCTTGCAAGTAAATGAATTACCGTACAATATTTTAGTCGTGCTGCGAGCAGCAACTATAACATTACTTGTGCTTGCTGACTCCCCTTAACAAATTGCGTTGTGGTCGGATACAAAAGCTTTGCATTAGTTCACGTAGAACATTTCAAGAAGCTTAAGGGTGAATATGTCATTTTTGGGTCTTCACGTATGTGCCAAGATGGAGACGCGAAATGAAGATATTGAAATAAGAAACCTGGGTTCGCACGTCTGCTCTTCGCCGCCAATTATGTGAGTGAAGATACAAAGGCAGGTAAGCAACAAGCGTCTTCAATTAAGGCACGTGGTACTGAGGTCGAGCGATGAACCACTTTGAGCCTATCTCCCGCAGTCATTGATGTAGCAGTTTGAACGTCACACTGTGAACTGTTGTTGGCATTGCCCTACCAGCTACTGCCACATACTGACATAACCACCAGCCAATGCCAACTACAAGTACTTGTCGATCAAACCGCGGATGGCACTAGTTGCCTGTCTGCCCCTCAAACTTCTCTCGCATGGTTGGTGGAAAAGGGAATACTTGCTAGCTCGGGTTCACTATATCAAGCTCTTATCTTGTGTATAGGTATAGTTCGTAGCCCTGTGAGTTTGACACGTGGATTCTGGTGTACGGTTTAACTTACATGCGTCTTTATCCTATACTGAGTCGCTGGCACTAAGGCTTTTTATACATCTCATGCTCTACTTCACGCATACTATATTATTATTAAATAAACTAATGTTTAAGGTAGCGTAGTTTGTTTACAGTGTCATCTTGTTGTGGATTTTTTAAATAGGAGGTAAAATATTTCTTGCTCAACAGCGGCGAAAGTAGTAAACAACAACCACAATGTTTATGTATTTAAATGTATTAATTACAAGATACAATATGTACAGATTCTCAGAATACTGACACGTACAAATAATAAAATGGACTTTTCTTTTGTTTGTACATATAATGCCATCGTCCAGTCGTCGAAATTCTGGTTTAATTTTTATTTGGTAGCCTGTATTATTTTAGAAATTTCTTTTCGTCAGATGTAGGCAAGACATTTAATAACTAATTGGCAATGTCGTTTTTTAAGTATGTTGTATGATGTCACGAGTTTAAAATGTTGATAAAGGGCCGGAAAGCGAGATGCAAGGGTAAGGAACTAACAAATGTGTTGCTAGCAGGCTGCGCAACGCGGACTGTCCTCAAGGACATATACTCGCGAGGGTACTAGCGACTTGTGTGTGGCCTGCAGCTGAGAGTGTGGTCTCAAGGACATATAACTGCGAGGGTACTAGCGACTTGTGTGTGGCCTGCAGCTGAGAGTGTGGTCTCAAGGACATATAACTGCGAGGGTACTAGCGACTTGTGTGTGGCCTGCAGCTGAGAGTGTGGTATCAAGGACATATAACTGCGAGGGTACTAGGGACTTGTGTGTCGCCTGCAGCTGAGAGTGTGGTCTCAAGGACATATAACTGCGAGGGTACTAGCGACTTGTGTGTGGCCTGCAGCTGAGAGTGTGGTCTCAAGGTGGCAAGTTTCTTGACTTCGGTCCCGTACAGGTGTGAACATTTTTATGTGTGTTATTAACTGATTTTACTTCATTAGCCTTCATACAACGGTCTTCAGAAATTTACAATATTTAAAAGATTAACAAAATAATGTTTTTAAGATATCTGTTTAAATTAGTTACTGTTAAAAGTGAAAATGGAATGTAAACGTTACAAAAAAATCATTTATATCACGTATAGGACATATGTAAACATTTATTTAATTAATTAAATTCGTGTCAACACACACACACTCACATACACACTCTCACACGGACTCTCACACACCTACACACACACTACACATACACACTCTCTCACACACACTGCGTCTCACATACACACTCTCCCACACCTACACACTCTCGCACACACACTTACACACAGATTATATATATATATGAATGCATATAAATATATATCCGAGTAATAGTATTACTTGGCAACTTACCCTAAACAAAAATTAAACTTAAGTGAATATAAATTAGTTTGATATACATAACTATAGTAACTTGGATTCAACAGTGATTGCCACTATCCAAATATAACATATATAAAATTTAACTCGTACAATAGGTTTGGTAGTAGCCATTTTGTGACCTACAGAAATACTTCTCGTTACCCTAACCATTTAAATTAGGCTTTTCTCCTACACAAGCAACCGAAGATGTAATGTTTAGAGTTTGTACTAAGTACTGAATGGTGGGACAAATTGTATTGAAAGTAGGATATTTTTTCTAGTTTATTAGACACGTCAGATGAAGTCTGAACCAATAAAAAAACCCGCAAGGATATAAACACAGACCTCTGTGTCACCTGACTGGTCAGAGATAAAACTGGCAACACACCGGAGCAACAGCCAATGAACAGAAAGGCGAGGATACAAGCACCGACCTCTGTGTCACCTGACTAGTCAGAGATAATACTGGCAACACACCGGAGCAACAGCCAATGAACAGAAAGGCGAGGATACAAGCACCGACCTCTGTGTCACCTGACTGGTCAGAGATAATACTGGCAACACACCGGAGCAACAGCCAATGAACAGTGAGGCGAGGATACAAACACCGACCTCTGTGTCACCTGACTGGTCAGAGATAATACTGGCAACACACCTGAGCAACAGCCAATGAACAGAAAGGCGAGGATACAAACACCAACCTCTGTGTCACCTGACTGGTCAGAGATAATACTGGCAACACACCGGAGCAACAGCCAATGAACAGAAAGGCGAGGCTCGAGAATACATAGGACCGTGGAGTCTAGCCTACATGTAGTTTCAAACGCGACATTTTCCTGTCGCTGTTCCTACAGTGAAACCTAGTTTTAAATAAGACATTTTCCTGTCGCTGTTCGTACAGTGAAAGCTAGTTTTAAATAATATCCCAGATCTGTAAATTACATGACAGATGTAGAACAACGGTAGCAAACCTTTGCTGGTCGCTGGTACTACAAACCCGTTTTGGACGATATAAATCCGTTTTCGATGTCGAATGGGTATGAGTTTCTTCGAATATTTGCAGAACTTTATATTGCTTCATAATAGCTGCCTATCAAGAAGTCATTATTGTCAAAGTTTGACTAAATGAGGTAATATTGGTGATATAGATATGAGATTAGCCGAGAGTTTGGGCGGCTCTTAAAGATGAGGTCTCGAGAACCGTCACATAGATATGACTTTACGGCAATATAATTAATCAAGGTGGTATCATAGAAAAAATAATATAAATAGACGGTATTTTTAACGGCGTTGCATTGAGAAAAAAATTTGTTGAAGAAAGCAAAGTTTGTTCGGCGGAACCATAACTCTTGTTCTTATAAGGGAATTAAATAGTTTGCTGTTGAGGCTAGTTTACTTTGTTTTATTTTATATTTGGTTGTGATAAACTTGTAATATTTGTTTGGTTCAATAAACGATATGCATGGCCACACGTACATTAAGCAGTTTAATTTATCATAAGATATGCGATAAGACGAGCGACACTCGAACCCGGGACCCTGCACTCACATACTACACCTGAGCTGACGTCACCTCACTCACGGCGATATGATGTTTGTTACTACATCATATTTTAACACAGGACATGATGTACGTAAATAAATGTTTTCAAGCTTTGCATGCAGTTTTAAATTTTTATTTCCTGTTAAAATTGTTTCATTGGGATACTTAAGTATCAATAAATGCACAAACAAACGCCAAGAAAACTACAAACAAACTCTCGAACCGTATTTTTGTACGAAGACAATCAAATGAGCTGATTACGCGCAGCCGACATAATAAATGCCAATTCTGGACCAAAATGACGCTGTTGCCGGAACACGGTTTGTTATAATAGTATTTAAGTTATTTATTCGCTTCAAACGAAATGTTTTGTTGAATATACCGTGATAATACAATGTTTGTGGTGACCAAACCTATTATTTTAATGCAATTTTAAGACAGCTGTGTGTAATAAATACATAAACATGATGTTGGAACAACAAAATAATTGTTTGGTTCACCAAATCTTTTTAAAATAATATATTTGGTTGAAAGGCAGGGTTGCATATTTAGAAAACAACAGATTAGTTGAATTAACAAGAATATTTCTCGTTGTGAACAAGTAATTTCGAACAAAGTTATTTAGTATCTGCTACAAAATCTCTCTGATAGTGTTTTTTGTTGCTTTGTAAAAAAAGTGCCTATTTATATAAAGACAGCTGGCAGCCTATTTATATAAAGACAGCTGGCAGCCTATTTATATAAAGACAGCTGGCAGCCTATTTATTACTTCCTTATACAACTTATGTATAAGGTTTGTGTTGTATGCGGAGGTGGCGGAAAGAAAAGTTCATGAAATTACATAAAAATAGTTTTAACAAATTGCTATCGTTATTTGGGACAGGTAGTAAGTGCTTTTCATTAGTATACTCTGTTCACGGTAAAGTGAGCATTTGAAGCAGTCTCATTAAACAAAATAACCAATAAATACATCTCATTGTGGCACCGGACTTTCGGTTTTGAGTTTGGTAAAATGTACACTCTAAAAACACTTTCTTTGCCACAATGCACATTGTGTTGCAGCAAAGAAAATTGTTGTTTAAATATGAACCACCGCAAGGAAAAGGTTTGTTTAAAGTATATAATAATTGTTCCAAAAATATTGCATTACCGTAACAATAATCTCACTGTAAAAAGTTTGAGGTAAAATTCCATTACGTGTAAGGGAAGCTAATTACAGGTACATGTAAGGTAAAATTACCAGTTAAATGTGGAGTAAATTTACATAATATGTAAGGTATTATTCCCTAATCGTACGGAAAAAGTACCTGACAAAATTGGGGGTGAATCCCATACAATTAAAGTAATATGAACTTTATTGTATAGTAAAATTACATTGAAATATTATCAGGAGATATGAGTCCTGTTAATTTTTTATTACTTATATCCTCTAAGGAACAGCAACAGAAACATCAGGTCTAAAATCCTCGACATTTGCAGGAGGGTGGGACGATAGTTGGCTGCTCTATCCATTTCACCACGAAGACAGCATGACAGTATTACAGATTATTAGGGTGTTAAACGATTGTTGTTCCGGCTGTCTTCCCACTTAGCTGTTGAAACTATTCTGAAGAGACACACGCGTCGTAAGGTAATTGTCCTATCCATTTATGGGATTTTCCACTGCTATGTACGTGAATTTTACTCCCAAGTCTGGTAATTCTACCTTACACGTAAGGAAAACTATGTTTCCCGCACAAGTTTGCGAATATTACCTTACAATTGTCAAGTAATTTTACCATTATTTTTGACAGTGTTAGCACTAATCTTTAATATAAAGATAATTGCAGTTTTAGTAAAGCAAGCTTTATGTTGCAGTAAATATAAAATACTTGGTTGCATTATTGTAAAGAAAATTTTTTAAAGAAAAAATTTGGTAACACTGAAGATATTTTTTTTAAAGCTTTTCTTTGCTTTAAGCAATATTTCTTTACCGCAAGCTAAAGAGCCTGAAAACAATTTTTCTCCTTGCTGTAAAGAAAATGTGTATACACTGAGTTTATTACTCACATGACAGTGTTTCCATTAACAAGTGGCAGTAGTATAGAAATTGGCTGGAAGAAAAAGGAAGTAGGTTTTCTAAAGTTCTCACTTTACCGTGAACAGTTATATGCATATGCAATATCTTATATCTTATATCCAATATCTTTAATAGTGTCATGTAATGTTATACTTTGAGGTTGAACTTCAATGATAACTCCATGTAATAGATATATTTTCTGTGTGAGTAACAATACTGTATATCAACTTTCCATACCCTGATAGCTCGCAAATAATACATTTCCCGCTGAACCGCGAGAACTGATAACCACGCTCAACATCGCCACCTATCCCTCTCCGAACCCCCCCCCCCCCCTCCGGTCTTCACAATTGTCACGTGACACAGGCGACTTGTTCTAGGTGGAGTCTGTTGTGTCCTACCAGTCTGCTGATGAATGAGTGGAGTGATATGAGACAGGGGTGTACAAGTGGATCAAGGGAGAAATATTCACAACGTGGCCATGTTTGTGTCATTATCCACGTGTGAATTGCTGTCGAAGAAAATCCAAGTCCATTAAAGTATAGACTCGAAGACTAAACCACAAAAGTGAGACGCAAGAACTAATCACCGAGACACTTGAAAAATCACGAACAATTAAAATCTTGTTTTTTTTTTTAACTATTCGAGAACCCAAGCTATTTTCAAAATCGTCTAGTTACGTATACACAATGCTGCATTATTAAAATTTTATTCCTGTGTTGTAAACAAAATATTATCGTAATTTTTTTTTATCAAATCAGACTGCGCATATGTTAAATTTATAAACATAGATTTTTTTTTTTTTACAAAATGAACAAACAAAATTGTAACACTGCCAGAACTACAGTTAAAATAAATGAAATTGTGGATTTGCGATTTGTTAAAAAATGTATTTTAAAGTCTGTGTTGCATTAAAAAACCACTCTTCCTGCACTGAATGAGTTTCGTGTGGATGATGTTTTTTAAATTTATTGCTATGCCATTACTAATGAAAATACTTACCTAACTATAAGCATCAGATGTGATATTTGTTTATATATATATATATATATATAATCATTTTTCATTCCAATTTGTATAAATAACTACTTTCAATTTCTTTCTTTTTCCCTCCCTTTTATTTATAACAAAAATATATCTGGCTCATGTCTGTGGGAAACTCTCCAGATTTCGCAAAACATTTCATTTTCTGATCACGTTTTACTAAGAGAGCTTCTGATATAATAATTTCGCCTTTCTGCCTTGGAGAAGTGGCCTGTGAACGGAGTCTTGTTGTATAGTGTAATATAATATAAGAACTGCCTCTTTTAAATATTTCGTTTAAACTGCACGTTGTTTACAATATAGGTTTTTCAAAGCATGAACGTTTGCCATTGTACGGAAACTAAAAAATATTTTCCTTGTGTTTTTCGATATAGCGAACCGCTATTCGACCTCACCGAGATTGTCTGTGCAGTTCACAACCATCCATCAAAATAACAAAAGTTTGAAGGAAGTCAGATTTGCTTTCAATTTCACCGAGATGTTTAATTCGTTAATCTTGGAAATAAATATTACTACCATTAGTGGCCGTACATACTCGGTATGCAGAATGATTTTGTAATTGCTATATTCGCCCCTGGCTTCAACAAAATACTCTACTCACATGGTCTTATGAAACTCAGAAGGAAAATGGAGCGCATGCCATTTAGGCAGTGACTGACAATCATACACACTTGTATGCTTTACGGCCTTTATAAATCTCTACCGGAGTGGGGATATCTGGGTAAGTCTTAACATCGAGGTCTTGAGAGCCGATGAGGATGGAGTGAGTTGAGTATGGAGCAGTGCCAGAATGCAAGGGCAGGGGAAAAGGGAGATCCTTGAGAAAACGCGCCAACCAGTGACATTGTCCGCCACGATTCTCATATGCGAAAATCCGGGAGCAACCCCGCCTGGAATGGAACTGAGTCAGTCTGGGGGGAGGCGAGCACTCTAACCACTGCGGCCACTTTCGTAAATCTGTAAAACACATGGCTTCAACAAAGGTTCAAATTGTTTTCACAAATAAGTGTTTCTGAACACTTCCTTCTCTAATCGAATATTTTCAAGGCAAACCAAATATTTCTTATCGAAACATATGCCTGTTAAAAAAATTAAACAAGCATCCCTTGGTTTGAACGCATAATTAGTATAGTAAATGAAGCAAACCATGAGCCACTGTTTGACGAAAAGTAGTCTACTTGTGCGTGGATAAGGACTAAGGACTGTAGTGAGATAAACAATTTACGCGTCGTTCACTCGAGTGTGAAGTTTATGGCCGTTTCCTTGTTTATGGCCATAGGGTGGCCGCGTTTATTTGAACAACTCTCATGCATTGCGAACAGGTGACAATATCAGTCTATCTGGCTTGTCAGGACAGAAGTAGGAAGTTGTCACGCCTTAAGAAAGAGTCCATTATTGCAGCTACACATTGCGCCGTATTTTCTCTCCCACATATATATTTTAGGTGCGTCTTGCAGGAACGAAAAGGAACAAAAGCGCTGCCATGTTATAGGGGGCGGCGGTTTTGTAGTGGTTAAACTACTTGCCTCCCCCCAGGGCGAACCGTGTACGATTTCCAGCTAGGTCGCGCCCGGATTTTCGCACGCGGAAATCGTGTCGGACGATGCCGCTGGTCAGCAGGTGGTTTTCTCGGGGAGCTCCTTTTATTCCGGTGCAGCTCCATACTTACCTTGCTTCGCCCTTATTGACTGTCAAGACGAGGCCTCTGCACGGCGACATATTGGACGCAAGTGTTGATGGCAAAGGGACATTCTAGGGGAGAGTTACTCTCATAGCAGACACGACAATGGCGAGCGAGTTGGGTTCGATTGGCGGTCCAGTCATCCTCATATAGCTAACTCAACGAGATCGCTCTGCACGCCAATGCTGGCCTGATTCCTTACTACAGGCCATGTCAGATTCCTTGCCCACTCCTGCAGCTTGATCCGTGTATAATAACACCGCTGTCGACGAGACACGAAGCCCTACCTATAGTACATCAATCGAAAAATAAACTTGCAATGGTGCTTTGCGCCTAGAAAACAAGCTCTTTTCATGAAACTTGTACTGGTATCGTTATCGAATCCGTAATACACAGAGAAATGACAAATTCACGTATTAATTTTGCGATGAGAGAGTATCTGTCTGAAATTGTGGCATTGCCTACTGCCATTATACGTAGTTCAACAGTAAACAGAGATGAATACAGCCTCAGTCAAGAACTCAGTCTGTGGAAGTGCTACAGTCTACACACTAGTGTCAAAATATAGTCTACACGTCACTGAAATCGCGAAGTTTTCCTATCTGCCGTAATGCAGGCATTTTTCCACTTGGAGAGGCGGAGAGTGCACTGAACTGCATGGATACTCCACTATTTAATGCCTGAACTTACAACAAAATATGATACATGCATAGAAACCAAAACCTCCATACCGAAGGCTGAATAATAATTCACCTTCGCCCACGGGCGTAAATAGTATTATTTTGAGGAAAATATATCTTATTTCCTTGAGAAGTTCGTAGTTTGAATAAACGTCTGTATTTTTTTTCCCCCTTTCGTCATTTTAAACTGGCATTTATTTCCCATGCGAGTAGAAAGTTTATTAAATATTCTTCCTGCCTCGACATCTCCACATGGGAGATCCTGACCTGACCTGTCGTCTGCAAGAGAGTAATCTGGATGGAAAGTTTGTTGTGCCAATTTTGCCAGTCATCGAACGTCTACAAGAGATGGCTCGAGTTCTGTATACGGTTCCAATTCCACGCTACTTCTTTAGACCCGCTCGATGTGGAAGTTGCCTGAGTCTTGTGTTTTCAATCCTGCACCTTATTCTTGTACTTCAGGGTCCTTCGTTACAAATACATATATATATAAGGTAGTTAATGTATTGAACCAAATCAGGTGCAATTAGCAAATACACACTATAGTAAACAATGTCGGCAGGATCTCGTGACTAGCTATTAAAAACGGCGCACACAAAATTTCAGTGAAACACATTTTATTTTATAAAATATTCTTCTAATTGTAATACTGACAATATTTGCTTGAATAAACATAGCACAGCCTTTAATAATGTATAATATCCAAAATTAACATGTAAAATATTACGAGTGCTCTTAAAATATTTCAGGTACAAAACTTATTGATTCTCACCAACGAATCAATTAAAATTACAAATGCTTTGATATTACACGGAGCAGGTAATCCTTGACTACGTTACAAATTAATAGCACTCAAAACTGTGCCTAAAGTAAGTAAACATACATTTATACCACAATATCGAGAAAAGTGCTAAGGCGCGTTCACGCCTGAAGTATGGTAGCTTTAAAAATGCCATGCTAGCCTTAAACCAGAATCTAAAGCGCTGTAAATACTTTTGAATAGGCAAATATTACATAGGCTCCTACACAAATCCCTAACAAAGTAATTAAAATACAGATTCCTCTCAAAGGTTGAGGTTTTATTGTGAACCCTGCTGTTCACTTATAATTTGCGAGTCGCACGAACGGACGGGGCTTTCACGCCGCGTCAAACGGCCGAGAAACAATTGCTCAACTCAGGAGCACAAGCTCCTAGTGTGGGACTAGAATTGGCATTGACTAGGCTCACTAAAATTGTCAAAATGCAATATAAAAATTGTCCAAAAGGATGGTGAAAGATTACAGCAAATATTAAGTGCTCAATCCTCAAACACCGCAAAATTTGACAAGTTACACTACAAATCATGTGCACTAATATTCAAATTAATGCTCAGCAAATTGAAATCCTTAAAAGATAACACGGTCATTATAATACGCGGAAAGGTGGCGGCATGCAGCTCTACCAAAGCGCCTAATCCGCATGACACATTCAAATTTAACTTTAAAAGCCGTAGCTGATACAACCTTGCTAGAGGCGCTTGACTGAAATGAAAATATACTAGCAGGCCGAATAAAGCCATAGAATGTAACTTAGGTACACCAAACAAAATAGTAAAAGACTTCTGTCCAATCGAGCAGTGAGCTGACGACGCAGAGCGAATAGCAACTAGGCTCGTGGCAAATGGGGCTAAATGTTAAGCGATCCACTTCATATTTCACAAATTAACAAAAGCACATTCTAAACACACTTAAGAAATATTAAAACGTATCTACAAAGCTCCAAAGGGGTAACCTACCCAGAATATTTAATACGAACTAACAGTCTACTAAATATGACTACAGTGCAAAATCACTAAGGGCAACACTAAGCATTACGCCCTCAACTCACTGTAATTATTTACTCCTCTCACCCGGCATTACAAGAATATTACCTACACTGAATATTAAATACAAGTCAGATATTACTTTAGTATTAGTTGTACTGGTGGAGGTGCAACGCGGAAGCTCGATCTCTCGTACAATTGCGCACTATATCGACCTATCGGAGTAGCATTATGAATATCGGCAGATTGCTACTTGACGGGCAAGACGCAGACAAGAAGTGCCCGCCGAATATTCGCTTACAAAAATCTAAGCTTGAACATGTGACGCCAGTAAGGGAGGGTGGTTTGAGGGGTAGTGGCGAAGCGGGGAGAAGGGAAGGGGAACGAGAGCGCAGTCCACGTTGCGGGAAACGACGAAATTACGTATAGGGCGCGATCCTCAACATATGCTACAGAGCTTGTTCTGCTTCACAATGCGTCACAGTGAGTTTACGTCTCAGTTGTAGCTCTGGTTGATATTCATGGCGAACAGCCTCCTCGCAAGTATTTTGTATCAGCCATTAACTTGACCTTTTAGAGATCTTGATTTTTAAAAATCACCAAAACCAAAAATGTTGCTATAATTTTAAAGAAATTTTTAAAACGTGATGTAGAAGACCGTCGACGCGCATTTCGATGCAAATACTTCGCATTTCCGGTCGTAAAGACAACTTTGGAATTTAGTTTGAGTGTAAACCCAATAAAACAAGAGTGTGGCTATGTCGCTAGATGTCTTTCATGTAGTTATACTAAACGAATATTTATTACTAAGTGTACGATTCAACAGAACAGGTTCGATGAATATTTCTCAAAATTGTTACATCACTTGATCTGGTGGTCAGCCCAGCTCTGTGAATAGCGAGCTGTAGGACACACAGAGCGCTTAAATACTTGATCTGGTGGTCAGCCCATCTCTGTGAATAGCGAGCTGTAGAACACACAGAGCGCTTAAATACTTGATCTGGTGGTCAGCCCAGCTCTGTGAATAGCGAGATGTAGAGCAACACACAGAGCGCTTAAATACTTGATCCGGTGGTCAGCCCAGCTCTGTGAATAGCGAGCTGTAGGACACACAGAGCGCTTAAATACCTGATCTGGTGGTCAGCCCAGCTCTGTGAATAGCGAGCTGTAGAACACACAGAGCGCTTAAATACTTGATCCGGTGGTCAGCCCAGCTCTGTGAATAGCGAGATGTAGAACAACACACAGAGCGCTTAAATACTTGATCCGGTGGTCAGCCCAGCTCTGTGAATAGCGAGCTGTAGGACACACAGAGCGCTTAAATACTTGATCTGGTGGTCAGCCCAGCTCTGTGAATAGCGAGCTGTAGAACACACAGAGCGCTTAAATACTTGATCCGGTGGTCAGCCCAGCTCTGTGAATAGCGAGATGCAGAACACACAGAGCGCTTAAATACTTGATCTGGTGGTCAGCCCAGCTCTGTGAATAGCGAGCTGTAGGACACACAGAGCGCTTAAATACTTGATCTGGTGGTCAGCCCAGCTCTGTGAATAGCGAGCTGTAGGACACACAGAGCGCTTAAATACTTGATCTGTTGGTCAGCCCAGCTCTGTGAATAGCGAGCTGTAGGACACACAGAGCGCTTAAATACTTGATCTGTTGGTCAGCCCAGCTCTGTGAATAGCGAGCTGTAGAACACACAGAGCGCTTAAATACTTGATCTGTTGGTCAGCCCAGCTCTGTGAATAGCGAGCTGTAGGACACACAGAGCGCTTAAATACTTGATCTGTTGGTCAGCCCAGCTCTGTGAATAGCGAGCTGTAGGACACACAGAGCGCTTAAATACTTGATCTGTTGGTCAGCCCAGCTCTGTGAATAGCGAGCTGTAGGACACACAGAGCGCTTAAATACTTGATCTGTTGGTCAGCCCAGCTCTGTGAATAGCGAGCTGTAGGACACACAGAGCGCTTAAATACTTGATCTGTTGGTCAGCCCAGCTCTGTGAATAGCGAGCTGTAGAACACACAGAGCGCTTAAATACTTGATCTGTTGGTCAGCCCAGCTCTGTGAATAGCGAGCTGTAGGACACACAGAGCGCTTAAATACTTGATCTGTTGGTCAGCCCAGCTCTGTGAATAGCGAGCTGTAGAACACACAGAGCGCTTAAATACTTGATCTGTTGGTCAGCCCAGCTCTGTGAATAGCGAGCTGTAGGACACACAGAGCGCTTAAATACTTGATCTGGTGGTCAGCCCAGCTCTGTGAATAGCGAGCTGTAGGACACACAGAGCGCTTAAATACTTGATCTGTTGGTCAGCCCAGCTCTGTGAATAGCGAGCTGTAGACCACACAGAGCGCTTAAATACTTGATCTTGGGTGTATAATAAGGCCTAGAAAATGACGCAGAACGTAACAATTATTACGGGTATGGATCAAGATATCAACTATCAGATTTACAAATCACTATGTACTGCAAAAATAATTGCCGTATATTAACAGCAGTTTTACTGAGATGCGATTTGAGATGACTTAAAACGGAGATGAACTCCGTAAATACAAATTCCAGAACGTCTCTGTATTCCTCTTAGCATGATGAATGAGGAACGAACAATACCGATTCCAGACGAGGATTTCTTTGCCACTGTATCAAGAAGGTGACTGTGATGTAGTAAACATTGTAAGGTTAGGCACGCCGATTATAGTGTACCTTGTGAGGTTATACACGCCGCTTAGATACATTCCTTCAAACATCACAAAAATAGCATCATACGCCTGTAACAGCTGGTATATAACACTTGTAGGTAGGTAGAAACTGAAAATTTTACGTACGTAAATTTCAAAAAATTACTCATTTATACCTTAAACTGTCCAATAAAGCTGCAGGTGTGTGGTAGATAATGAACTTTAAAGTTTTCGATTTATATCCAAAATCTCGCTCCAGAGTAAAATATTTTAACTTTTGTTATTTCCTTTTTATGTGTACTAAAACTCTTTCGTAACAAGAATTTAAGATTTTTCCGTAATCTCTTTTATCGAAAGAGGAGTTATTGAAAAACTAACAAGCAAATTTCAGAAGGGTCTTAATGAACTCAAAGGAAGTTGTACGAGTATTACGGGGCGTCCATTGTAGGACAAGAAACATATCCGTGATGTTACAGAGATTTGTGTAGAATTGTTGCCACCATTTTCCCGTAAAATAAAGTAAAATATTGAAAAGTGTAATGTGATGTGTATCAAATAAACCCTTTTATATTAGGTATGCGGCTACTCAGTTGACGAAAATATTTTTTTTTGTGTAAACCGTCCTTCATTTTGTGGTGGTTGTAAAGTTCAGTTAGTAGAGTATGTGCATTGCCATACTCAGAATAACATTAGGAGGTCTGTGTGTGGTGTCTCACACAAACATTGCAGCTCCAGGAGCTGCTGTGCTTGTGTGGCTAGAAGCACTCCGACCTCCCTCCACGGCCATCCAGGGTTGCAGCCGGACTCTCGTGGGTGGGAATTGTGGCGGACGTTGCCATTCGTTCTCACTGGGAGATCATACCATTTCATTCCGTCGCCACTCAGTCCTATGTATTTCACCTCCAGCCCCTCACTACCACCATAGAGGCTATCTCTCCACGTTCACTATTATTAGCTGAGGCCCACATAAATGAACTGTTTCACTATTTGCGGAGAAGAAATATTTTGCTGTGAACTGTACGTATGTCCTTGCTTCCGAATCAGAACTAATCAGCTGTAAGTTAAGTGCTCGGATATAGGTAATACATATAGGAAATGGAACATTTATCTTATTCATGTTAGGACAAGGTAGACGTCAAACAGACTTATTATTAGATGAACACACGAAGCTGAGGCTCGAAAATACATAGGACGGTAGAGTATAGCCTACGAACTACACGAACTTTGCCTGTCGCTGGCTACATACATCATCACGTGAAACAACAATGAGTTTTGTTGCGACAAACATGCCGGAACATTATTCACCACTCAGCTTCTCGTATAACTTACTTCCCAATCTGTAGCCCAGCCAATGGGCAGCGTGCAGTAGCCACTTGCAGATGATCGCGCAGCCAATCAGGACATGGATACGCCAACGTCAAAGGATTGCCACGTTATTTAACTTTGCCTCTTCTGTGGCAAGTTGTCTGGAGCCGTAGCGCGGCTAAAGAAAGGTTGTCCACAGTTAAGTGAGCACTTTTGAAATCAAACTTCGATAAATATCAGTGTCTCCACAGTGCATACAACACACTACACTGATTGACATGCGCACAGTAAAGTTGGTAACGATGGAGGGGAATATGGTTCCGAGCCTTATCCTTGTGTTACGTAAGCATTTGTGAAAACTTGAATACTTTCTTCGGCTTTCAATATTTTTCACGAATATTAGTGTGAGAAGAAGGAGAAGCAAATATATAACAATGTATTTGCATAATAATTTCCGAGTTTCAATTAACCGGCACTTGAGCAAAGTATGACGCCCACGGCAATATCAGTTTGACATATTGCGACGGAATACGCGAACTATTACATGCAGATCCTAAAAAGGGCTCACAAAAGTGCTCAGTGTACCGTGAACAAACTATACCCACAATGAACATCATTGGCTGCTGAACGTCGGACTGTACACTTCCGGCCAAACACAACCTTCCAGTTGGTACTGTACGCTACGTCTGAATGTATTAACTTACAAAGAAATATTTTCTTCTGTAAAATCCGTTTAGGTTCCTTTTAATATGAAGAATTAGAATGAAGTGCCCTTTCGGTAACGTGATCTCAGTTGTTTTGGCCAGAATTCAAAATCACGTCCACACAAGATAATTTAATGGCGCGAAAATTCGCTTGGCTGGTTTTGTTTGTTGACGCCTCAGAGATTCCGTCTCTGCTGTACTCCTCTAGGGCTGCTCTCGCCCTCCTACAGTCCCGCTGTGTAGGTACATGACAATTACTGGGCTGTATTTGCCTCGCCTTCCTGATTGTTATGCATGGTTTTTCTTCCCTAGGGGACCTTAGTGTATAAACAATCTGGATTCTCCCTCTGCTCATCCTGCCTTTGCATATTTCTTCACTTTATACGATAATGCAGCGCAAAATTCCCGTCTCTCTTTTGAAAGCAAGATGATTTTTATGCTAACGATTATTGTCCCCGGACACTTTGGCACTGCTGACGTAACGCGTTTCCAATGTTCACCCTGTGGTGCGGATACACGTACACAACAGGATCTACGTCAGCAAGAAATCATACAAACAAACTGAATCACACTAAAAGCATAAAATATTTTCGTGATTCATATCAGTTACTTCTGACATTACTTTCATCCATTAATTTGAGTCAATTGACGCCAGAATTATTGGTGAGTTTAATGATTTGTATGCTATACTTCACACTGGTGTGTAAATTGTAGCGGGCTGCTGGTTACTCCACAGGTAAAGGTCGGTCGTGACTCGGACTGTATTCCTGTATGGTTGTTGTTAGCTCGCAGTACTCCAGGAGCGACAATTGGTCAATTGAAGAAGTCATACACATTTACAGATGATTGGTCTTTGTTAACTTCTTCAGACCCGGTTTATTTTCTGGTTTTATGTGTTCAAAGTTAGAATGTGATGATTCGTGCTGTATTTTAAGCGGACACATCACTGCCTTGGTTATCACAAGCAATGTGATGCACGCTTTATGTCCGTTCTACAGAAATAAGAACCATTCAAGTAGAACACGCGAGGCAGTTCTGAAACAAGAAGTGCTTTATCTTAACTGTTTGATTGGAAACGTTAAGTGTTTAATTGTACCTGGATTACTTACAGGTAAACGGTTAATTACAGGTTAGTAACAGGTAAAGGGTTAATTCTTTAATCGAAAGTGTTAATTGTCATAGGTGTCCAAAGGGTTGATTGTGTCGAAAGGGTTAGATATTCACCCTTCGACGTCTCGCTTTCGGATGAGCTGCGAGGGGTGGGGGCAGCAGCATATACGTGTTGACTTTGAGGTAAGAGTCATAAGGGTCATTTTGGGGAGCAGCACCAGCATAGGTCCGTTACCTTCGAAATCAGAGTGTGTACTGAACTCGGTGGGAGGGTGAGAGGAAGGAGGGATAGATCCTTCTCGGATGGCGGCTGACAATCGAATGAGCTGGGATGTTGTAAGAGCTGGGATGTTGTACGAGTTTGAAATGAAATCGGAGGGTGGGTGAGGGGGGGGGGGAGGTGGGAGAAAGGAGCAGAGGAGATCCCTCTCGGGTGGCTACTGAGAATCGAATGAGCTCGAATGGGTCGTGGGGGTAGGTAGAGCTGTCGGGAGAACCAAGTCACGTTTGTATTGGTTGCTGCCATACTGAGCTCTATAAATGTGAAACGTCGAGCGACTGGGGTCGGAAACCGCACATTTAGAGAATTGTAACAAATGTTTGAAAATAACGAAATACAAAAATATAGCAACTAGCACCGAAATAGGAAATAATTATAAATCACACGCTATTAAATAAGTTTTAGAGAAACTAAGTAGCAATTCAATAAAAAGCAGATATTAATTACACGCAATGAGATTACTTACATTTTAAATACAATTACATGAAACAACTACGAACCACATGCAACAAGAAGAAATAAAACAATTCACAAAGACTGACTCAACTACACGCAACGAGTTACCAATAACTACACTAACATACCTATACCTAAAATTGTGTATACATATTCATCCCAACTCCTCTCACGTGTAATATTATTATAAACTTTTAGTTATGCCTATGTTTCAGTAAAGTTTTATTGTACCATACTGTATAGCTATTTCCCCACAAATGTAAACGTGAATACTCTTTACTAACATAGAATGAACACTCGTGACACAAGTACAAACTGCCCACACCCCACAGCTCAAAACAACAGCTTACGTTTAAGCCTACCACATCCCGTGCCGACTCAGTCTGCAGCGAGCCCGCGCTGTGTTGCTCTGGTGCCCTGATCAACTTTCATAACCTCACTTTAGGCATTATGTCACACTCAACATGTTTGCGATACAACCCGCTACTCAAACTGCTATATGAATACACGCAATTCGTTTTATAAACATTAAAAATATATATAAAAATAAATGTAAGAACTTAATTTCCGTTCCTGTTTGTTATACCGTGCTTTAATTGTGGTGTGTGTTACAAACAGGAGCTCAGTGGGCTAGATATTTCTGCTATTGTCCTGTCCGCTCTCTTCATCGGACATCAGCCAGACCGTCCACATATTCTATCTGCATAGTTTCAACTACTCGAGGCAGACCATGCTCCCTCTCTCTCTCGCCCTCGACCTCTCTCCACACCATCCGCTTAGGACGTTGTCTAGCCACACAATTCTGGTAGAAATTCAAATATTTGTTTATATAACGTCCCAAGTATAGTCAAAAAAGAATTTATCTTAAAATAATTTCCAAATCACGCAATGTTAAAAGCGCAATTACAACCAGATCATGTTGTGTTATTACCCAGTTTAAAAAAAAGGCTCTCATCACTTCGTTTCTATTTATAATAAAGCATAACCTAAACATTCTGTTTTAAAATTTATGAAAACTTAAGTATTGTTCCTTTTTATTATAGTATGTAAAAATTTGATAACATTTTAAAATTTTACACATTAAAATATTGTAACCATTAAAAATTACTTTCAACTAATGTAACATAGGGTGCATGAAGTGCATGCCAGATATTCAAAAATCTGTCTTCCAACTGCCAGAATACTTGCTGTACTTATCGCCCTTCTATGTCCGCTTAGGGCATTGTCTACACATGAAACGACATTTAAATATATATCTATTTACCAAACCTATATAGAAAACTCATGTTAGCGCTACTTTGTATTGTGTAAAAATTAACGTTACATAACTCCAAGAGTTGACTAACATTTAATATAAGATACCCTAGTTACCTTCTTAACTGTCATTACTCAACATGTAATACTTTATCAAATCACGTCAGTTTGAATGTATGAGCGGTATGCTACACACATCTGAAAAAAAAAAAAAGATTCCTAGAAATCCCAGAGTCGTATTTGTCAAACCCATTTGAATTTCTGTGGTACACAAGTTTGTACCATAACAAGTACCCATCTAACTCGTAAATGTTAATTTGAAAAAGCCAACGTTTCCACTCAATTCTATTTAAACCCCTAACCCTGTGTTTGGATGTTATTTACATGTTATTGGACTCTTCCCCATTATAAAGTTTATAATATGCCAGATATGTTTATCACCAATACACTAACCAAAAAGCACTTGCCTCTCAATCTGACAAGATTCCCCTACATTTTGACAGTAGACTGGTGGAGCAAAATTAAAAATTGTAAGGTTTGGGAATTTTGGGTAGGGATTTTCCAGCGGTTTCTCACCAAACTTTAAATGCTGATTGTGGGCCCCGGACATTGCGGGCTGCAATGCCAAATAAGTGATGTAGAGCAGACTCTCCATTCCAGGTTCGTGTGTCGACAACCACGGCGATATCCTTACGTTGGTGCTCCGTCTGTCGTGATTAATAAAATACGTACCTATGCAATGATTTCTACCCAGTGAGGTCTCAGGGCGACTCACACACCCATATTTAGCTATGTGAAGTGAAAATCACTCTGAAATACATTGGAAACACTTTGCGGACTTTACCAGCCGTTAGGGCTACACTGAGAAAAGGCACGTGGCCACTAAGAATTGCTGTGAAACGTCAAGCCTTCCCAGGCAATGCTATTTTTGGGGAAGGGAGGAGCGAAAAAGTGTTGGGCGGCAAAAACACACGAGGTTCCTGTAATATAAAGTATATTGCAGTGAAAGTGATTAGTCTAAAATGTTGATGCGCCACCCAAACATGCGAAACGCGACCCCATCGGTCCGCACTGCCGACTCCTCGAGACAAGGTAGAATGTCTAAACTATCTGTCACGGCACGCTGGCCAGGTTGGTGGGCAAGCAGGATGCAAGGACTATTTTCTTACACACAAAAACTCTGCAAAAACATATACACATTACTTAATTACTCATAACTCTTGCATAAATAATTACATGAGACACAGAAACCCTTTAATGTACACAAACACTGGATGAGATGAAATAGGGATGGAACACGTGAGGAATGGAAAGTAAAGAAAAACAACAAATTGTACACTGAAGCCCATGGTGGCACTTGAAATGCATTAGGGCTGTTCTTTTGCATGAGCGTTCTTTAGTTAATGAGTAATTAACTTTACCCTGACTTCACAGGATCTATTTGCAAGACACGTATGCACTGGCGCACATGGTTGCGCTGCACCTCGCACTGCTTTGCTCTGCACTTGCGCTCATGTCATGGGAGCTTAAGTGACCACTATTCACTGCACTCGTAAAATAGCATATTCTGGTTGCGTTGCGGCGAACTATTACACCGGGGCGTAACAGCGCTCGGTAGAGTGCTGCTCCTGCAGCTGTCGCCTGGGACGGCAGGCAAACATGCTTGGGAGAAGCAGCTGGCACCAATTTCAGTAAAGTATTATAAATAATAGACCACCTATCATGTTTCCACCCTTGATTTAACTAGGGAAGGTATACAATAGGGCCTATATAGGCACATTTCAACCAAAGACCTGACAAGGACGTATTTTAAGGAAAATTCAAGGGAGGCGGTCGCCATTTTGGATTGTGTTACTATATAACTAGGAATAACTTAGTTTTCTCACAGTGTAAATCCAACAACCTTCAAGGTCACATCGTAAAGCATTAACCGTCAGTATAAACTGTGTCCCAGAATTGCGAGTATTTCTTTGCTCACATCACCGAGAGCAACGCTACAACAAGGTCGACATTCCATTTACGAGAGGATCAACTCCACCCAGCCATTATGAGACCTTTTGCACCACACAGTAGCCAATCAACACCCTTTAACTTACTCTCCACCCAGCCATCAGGAGACATTTAGAATCTCACAGTAGCCTATCAGCGCCTCTTAACTTACTCTCCACTCAGCCATTACGAGACCTTTGCACCACACAGTATCCAATCAGCGCCTCTTAATTTACTCTGCACCCAGCCATTACGAGACCTTTTCAACACACAGTATCTAATCAACACCTCTTAACTTACTCTCCACCCAGAAATTACTCTCCACTCCGACATTACGAGAAATTTTGGACCATTCAGTAGCCAATTAGCGCCTCTTAACTTACTCTCCACCCAGCCATTACGAGAACTTTTTAACACACAGTACCTAATCAGCACCTGTTAACTTACTCTCCACCCAGCAATTATGAGACCTTTTCAACCACACAGCAGATTTTCAGCGGCTCATAACTTACTCTGCACTCAGACAATACGAGACATTTTGCACCACACAGTATCCAATCAGCGCCTCTGAACTTACTCTCCATTTAGCCATTACGAGACCTTTTGCACCACACAGTAGCCAATCAATGCTTCTTAACTTAATCTCCACCAAGCCATTACGAGGTCTTTAGCACCACACACTAGCCAATCAGCATCTCTTAACTTACTTTCCACCCAGCTGTTACGAGATATTTAGCACAACACAGTAGCCAATAAGCATCCGATAACCTTCTCTCCACCCAGCCATTACAAGACCCTTTGCACCACACAGTAGCCAATCAGCGCCTCTTAACTGTCTCTCCACCCAGCCATTACGAGACCTTTTGCACCACACAGTAGCCAATCAGCGCCTCTTAACTTACTCTCCACCCAGCCATTACGAGGCCTTTAGCACCACTCAGTAGCTGATCAGTGTTTCTTAACATACTTTCCACCCAGCTATTACGAGATATTTAACACAATACAGTAGCCAATAAGCATCCGATAACCTTCTCTCCACCCAGCCATTACAAGACCCTTTGCACCACACAGTAGCCAATCAGCGCCTCTTAATTTTCTCTCCACCCAGCCATTACGAGACCTTTTGCACCACACAGTATCCAATCAGTGTCTCTTTAACTTTCTCTCCACCTAGCCATTACGACACATTTTGCACCACACCGTAACCAACCAGGTACAAGTCTTGTACCCAAATCTTAAAATTGAATCAGTGGAAAATGACTGATTCGCAGTGAAATTCAACAACTCGAATCAATGAAAATGGCTCCACTTAGAATAAATGGAAAACCACAGGACGTTTCAGTAAAACTATTTCACTGATTGAATTAATTTTTTTTATTCTTTTAAATCATTTCGAGTGATAATTATATTTTTGATAGTCACTATTTATATTTCACTAATTTACCGTAATTAAACAAATGAGCGGAAGATTAGTATTCTACCGACTCCATTCCGTATCTGCGTGCAGAATGTTACCGTGCCAACTGAACTACAAAGCAGACATTCACAACAGTTGTGAAAATATCTGCTATGTATTATTCTTCTCTATCGCAAGCACATATATTTAAATTGGATGCCCTTTCGTTTCATTTATAGTTTTATTGGTAACGTTAAGGTTGTTAAAAAAAATTGTACCTAATCCTAGCGCTATGATCATTACTTGAAAACGAAATGAAAGACTTATATTTGTATTATGAAGGACGAAATTCAAATTTGTTTAAGTTTTTTTATTGGTTGTATTACATTATAGATTGTAATTTCGTTTTAATACACGTTGTTTAACGCTATTTGATACCCGTGGTTAAACTGATCCATCAGAAAAAAAAAATCATTGAAAAAAAGTGAATATAATAGTTGATGAGTCAGTGGAAAATGTCACTAAATCTATAAGGTAGGAAAACAAGCAATTATTCATTACTTCATCATTTAAATTCACTAAGGTGACTATTGGATAAGACAGCTAGTAGTGTTACATTATTTAAACAGTGAAATTCACTAAGGTGACTATTGGATCATACAGCTAGTAGTGTTGCCTTATTTAAACAGTGAAATTCACTAAGATGACTATTGGATCAGACAGCTAGTAGTGTTGCCTTATTTAAACAGTAAAATTCACTAAGGTGACTATTGGATCAGACAGCTAGTAGTGTTGCCTTATTTAAACAGTGGAATTCACTAAGGTGACTATTGGATAAGACAGCTAGTAGTGTTACCTTATTTAAACAGTGAAATTCACATGGTGACTATTGGATCAGAGCTAGTAGTGTTGCCTTAATTAAACAGTTAAATTCACTAAGGTAACTATTGGATCAGACAGCTAGCAGAGTTGCCTTATTTAAACAGTGAAATTCACTAAGGTGACTATTGGATTAGACAGCTAGTAGTGTTGCCTTATTTAAACAGTGAAATATAATAGTTGATGAGTCAGTGGAAAATGTCACTAAATCAATAAGTTAGGAAAACCGGCAATTATTCATTAATTCATCATTTAAATTCACTAATGTGACTATTGGATCAGACAGCTAGTAGTGTTGCCTTATTTAAACAGTGAAATATAATAGTTGATGAGTCAGTGAAAATGTCACTAAATCAATAAGGTATGAAAACTGGCAATTATTGATTAATTCATCATTTAAACTCACTAAGGTGACTATTGGATCAGACAGCTAGTAGTGTTGCCTTATTTAAACAGTGAAATATAATAGTTGATTAGTCAATGGAAAATGTCACTAAATCAATAAGGTAGGAAAACTGGCAATTATTTATTAATTCATCATTTAAATTCACTAAGGTGACTAGTGGATCAGACAGCTAGTAGTGTTGCCTTATTTAAACATTGAACATAATAGTTGATGAATCAGTGGAAAATGTCACTAAATCAATAAGGTAGGAAAACTGGCAATTATTCATTAATTTATGATTTAAATTCACTAAGGTGACTATTGGATCAGACAGCTAGTAGTGTTACATTATTTAAACAGTTAAATTCACTAAGGTGACTATTGGATCAGACAGCTAGTTGTGTTACATTATTTAAACAGTGAATATAATAGTTGATGAGTCAGTGAAAATGTCACTAAATCAATAAGTTATGAAAACTGGCAATTATTCATTAATTCATCATTTAAACTCACTAAGGTGACTATTGGATCAGACAGCTAGTAGTGTTGCATTATTTAAACAGTGAATATAATAGTTGATGAGTCAGTGGAAAATGTCACTAAATCAATAAGGTAGGAAAACTGGCAATTATTCATTAATTCATCATTTTAATTCACTAAGGTGACTATTGGATCAGACATCTAGTAGTGTTGCCTTATTTAAACAGTGAAATATAATAGTTGATTGAGTCAGTGAAAATGTCACAAAACAATAAGGTACGAAAACTCGCAATTATTCATTAATTCATCATTTAAAATTCACTAAGGTGACTATTGGATCAGACAGCTAGTAGTGTTGCCTTATTTAAACAGTGAATATAATAGTTGATGAGTCAGTGGAAAATGTCACTAAATCAATAAGGTAGTAAAACTGGCAATTATTCATTAATTCATCATTTAAATTCACTAAGGTGACTATTGGATAAGACAGCTAGTAGTGTTACCTTATTTAAACAAATAAATTCACTAAGGTGACTATTGAATCAGGCAGCTAGTAGTGTTGCCTTATTTAAAGAGTGAATATAATAGTTGATGAGTCAGTGGAAAATGTCACTAAATCAATAAGGTAGGAAAACTGGCAATTATTCATTAATTCATCATTTAAATTCACTAAGGTGACTATTGGATCAGACAGCTAGTAGTGTTGCCTTATTTAAACAGTGAAATTCACATGGTGACTATTGGATCAGACAGCTAGTAGTGTTGCCGTATTTAAACAGTGAAATTCACATGGTGACTATTGGATCAGACAGCTAGTAGTGTTGCCTTATTTAAACAGTGAAATTCACATGGTTACTATTGGATCAGACAGCAAATAGTGTTGCATTATTTAAACAGTGAAATTCACTAAGGTAACTATTGGATCTGACAGCTAGTAGTGTTGCCTTATTTAAACAGTGAAATTCACTAAGGTGACTATTGGATCAGACAGCTAGTAGTGTTGCCTTATTTAAACAGTGAAATTCCCTAAGGTGACTATTGGATCAGACAGCTAGTAGTGTTGCCTTATTTAAATAGTGAAATTCACATGGTGACTATTGGATCAGACAGCTAGTAGTGTTGCCTTATTTAAACAGTGAAATTCACATGGTTACTATTGGATCAGACAGCAAATAGTGTTGCATTATTTAAACAGTGAAATTCACTAAGGTAACTATTGGATCTGACAGCTAGTAGTGTTGCCTTATTTAAACAGTGAAATTCACTAAGGTGACTATTGGATCAGACAGCTAGTAGTGTTGCCTTATTTAAACAGTGAAATTCCCTAAGGTGACTATTGGATCAGACAGCTAGTAGTGTTGCCTTATTTAAATAGTGAAATTCACATGGTGACTATTGGATCAGACAGCTTGTTGTGTTGCCTTATTTAAACAGTGAAATTCACATGGTGACTATTGGATCAGACAGCTAGTAGTGTTGTCTTATTGAAACAGTGAAATTCACTAAGGTGACTATTTAATCAGACAGCTAGTAGTGTTGCCTTATTTAAACAGTGAAATTCACATGGATTCAATTTCGAGTGCAGAGGCTTGCGAAGCCCAGATCTAAGCAACGGGCATGCCATGTTGTCCCAGTGTACTTTGTTGTACATTTGTATCCTTCCTCACATTACAAGGGTCTATTCAAAAGTGGTTTTAAACTCATTTACAATTAACAAAAAAATTGCTCACGTGCATTAGTGGAAAATGATTAACAAAATGTACCTACACATATCCACACTTACGTATTTATATGTTTACCTGCACGCACGCCACAACAAGCATACTCCGAACTTAACGCTGTGGATAATTAACAGGATCGGATACCTTATTCTATTGTACTCCCGAAAATATTCGGGTTATTTTCTAAAGTACAGTTGGGCTAAAAAAAATCATGCTGATAGAGGGTATAATCCGTTTAATGAAGCCTAACTTTTAAGTTTCTTCCAATTATACCTTGTGCTCACGATTATTGGGTAGAAAAATAAAACTATCATTACCGCTACCATTATCTGGGGATACATGTACTTGTCATCCTTTTCAATTTAGCAACAAACATGCCCCTTTCTACGCAACATCAAGTACCAAACCTGATTGATTTCCATATTTCACCCTCGCACTACCTGAGACCTCATTTCGATGTGGTAATGTATTTTACTTGTAATCAGTCGGTCCCCTCCAGCTGTAATGGAATGTCTTGATTGGCATTCTCACTCCATTTACGCCCCTCCAACACCCTAACTATCCCACAGACATAAGCGAACCTCTCTTGACGCTGAGCAGCCTACTATGTAATCCTACATTTACCTACAACCCACGTACATGTGGTCTAAAGGTAAGTGAATTGTTTGTCTTTATTATTATACCATATTCTTCGCTTACGGTAAGCTAACTGCCATCACAATGCTGTATGTTTTGTAAACATTTACTCGATACCCAAACTCGTACAAGTAGGGAATTATATATTATTGTCGGTTTTATGCACAACACCACGAGCTGTCATCTCGCGGCCTTCAAAAATTATTTAACTACTTTATAACAAATGTGGAGTTTTGTAACATGGCGGCAGTAGAAAAGTTTGTGTATTAGTGTTCAATATGTCATCTTAGTGCCCAGGCAAAATTATGCATAAAAATGCTCTCTATATCATAACATTTTTCTTTGAATCACACATGCTCTAAGCAGTGATCCTCAGTTCAAACTACAAAATTCGTCTGGTAATTAATTAATTTCCTTGCTTAAATAAGTGCGTTAATGTCTTAGTAATTGATTGTGTGTCTGCATGTGCACGGAATGAATAGATTCATGTGAGAAGTGACACGTGTAAACAACATCACATTTAAGAAAACACAAAATGTTGTATACACTCACTAACATACAAAGTTTTGCTTCCGTAAAAATAATTAGGCATTAATATAATTAGGTTTATAGGCATATTGAATAAGGACGTGCAAATAACTAAAGTTTCTTGCGATGATACTACTAGGGCGTTGTCATTGATCTCGTGGTGTGCATGAATAGTGCTCAAAACAGCGAACTTTGTGCGATGTACATGATACTTGCTAGGTGTTATCAACAAATCAGAGCTATGCTGGGAAGACACAAGATACAGCCATGCGAACAAATAATAGAATTTGATAGAGTCCATATAATGGCTGCAAGAGGAAGGCTCGATGTAAAATTTCCCATCATTTGAGTCGCTTTACCCTCAGATTCAAGTTGTGTTAAGGCGCGTAAGCATGCTAGGATGCTTATATATGGTTCCGAATAATCCCACCAGGCACCTACAAGAGAACACGGTTTCATATTTCAGAACCAGCGGCTTCCTTTTTCACCTTCCAGAAAAAATGTGGACGCCGTATGTCAACCCGCAGTATTTACATATATCTAGAAAGGCAACAGGCGATTCTGATGAGCTTCTGGTTTTCTGCTATTAACACCGTCACTTCTCGTTGTATTTGTGTCAGCGGACAATAGCGTGAACAGTGAAGTCTTGCCTTTAGCGACGAATTACGTTTTTGACTCGGAGCGAATGACCGCCATGCTTAATTGTGTAAACCCACAGATACACAATAAAAAGTTGCAAAACGCCTACAAACAATTTTTTGGAAACTAAATACCTAAAATATTTTTATAATACTATTACATTACGCATTGAAAACGCACTAACTTATAAAATGTGCTGAAGTGAGGACGAAAGAATGAAATGAACCAAATGAACGATATGAACGCTCGCCAGCCTGTGCAAATATGTGAAAATATTTGCTCACTTGAATCATTTATGATACAGAGGGTAGTAGGAAAAATAATAGTGCGTGGGTGTAGACAGGAGCCAATTACTGCGAATAATTACAATACCTGTACCGTGGTAGTAAGTGAGAGAGAAAGTGCGATCTACTTCAGGAGAATCTTCGCTCAGCTTATGTGGATAATCATTAACATTCTTAAGCTTTCACTTAAAAAAATAAGAATGTGGATAGCGATCCAGCCAGTAGGAACACAACTTACCAAATGAATACCATACGTCAGACTGGAACTCAGCTACGCACACACTTAGTGCTTGCTGACACCTCAGGAACAATCGATACACAATTAAGTTTGACCAGAAAATGCTTTATGAACATGGGGAGACACAGGAATGTCCAACAGAAAATAAGGTAGACGACCACCAAAATTAAATTATTTTCAACGTCCAGATTTATTCAAAAATATATTACTCTTTAAATTCCCTTATTTTTACTATTTACTTGTTTTATCTGGAATACTGCTAAATGCACCCCTTGTGGCAATTTGCTACCATCTAACACTGACACATAACATTCCAATCTGATGTGGGAGTAGCCGTACCTAACTTAATTAAAATCCCTATATTATACAAAAAACGTAGAGTTAAGTTCACTCATGTAAAATCCCCTAACGTAATGTTATTCTCAGAAGAAAAATAAATAAAAATATGTTTTATGCAATAAAATGCCAATTATTCAGTGTGCCTAGCTCAGGGGAGTAGATCCTTTCTTAAGTTAACAGTGGGCAAAATTTTAAAGCTGGTTCCTCAGTATGCTTAAAGCCAACATGGCGTCGCTGATCGCGGAGAAATATTCTAGAAGAATTATGGCGGTTGCTGCGTAAGACACAAACATACACTACAATGCAGACTTATCTCACTGACGTTTTACACCTCTCAGTGCTGCTGTCTTTCAGATGTAGGACGACTTTGATGTTGAAAAGGAAACAGTGCCGTCAGAACTCGCAGGTGCACGGTTATATATTATGGATTTCGTTGCAGTAGATAAAATACGTCTTTAACACTCACGCGGTCTATCTTCAATCTCATATACACTATCCTAGCAAAAAGAAGCTTAAATGCACTCTCAAATTGCTGGCAAAAATTTACCCACAAAATCAAACCATGGAAGCTAAGACACCCTAAAATCTAGTTAAATCCCTACTCGACACCTTCCTTCAGGTGCGAGTCCTTTTTTACACGTCTAGTTAGTTCTGAAGTCAGTTGGAGGGTGAGCTAAGCTCTCTTGGCTGGAGTTAGCTAGATAATGGGACCTATGGTTCCAGCCAATGGAAGCCAGGATTCGAACCTGGAGCCAAATGGGGAGCTAGAAAATCCCTATAACCCCCTACGTACCACTTCCTACGTCCTAGCCGTTAAAAAAAATGACAGAACCCTGGGTCTCGAAACGAATACATAAAATTGAGATAAAATATGAGACAACAAAAATAAATAAAATTATTATTACAAAAAAAAACCAATTTGAAGTATAGCTAATGCCTATCCTTAAACTTAATTAAATTGGCACGATATCCAAAATAAATATCCTAACAGAAAAAAATAAGAAAAATATGAAATTTAAGTACAGGTGCAAATAACACGTTAGATAACATAGGTGAAATGTGTAGAAAGAAACGTTTACATAGTGAAAGATCATAGCATGTTGCATAGAAGTTACAAATATTAGCATAAAGTATGTAAACAACGCACATGTTATGGGTGGTACAGTGCTAAATACTTTATGTATCCCCATGTTTATAGTAAATTTTATTAAGTGTACAGTATTTGTTGTTGAAATGCGACTTTAGTTTTACTCACCTGATAGTGCCATCTTGCAAAATTTGCTCTAATTGCTCTGTAGTGTTATACAGAATTTCTCTTGTCAACTAGTTTATAAAGTAATTATAGTGTAGGCAATACAACCCCGCCTCATATTACACTGACACATGTTTCTTACTGTACGCCTCTTCATGATAAACACAACACTTTTGAAACCTTGCTTGAGATATACTTATATGAACACTGTGTAGCCTACTCTTCGCCACACGTGCAATTGTCATTGTCACAGGCGTGACCAACTTGTCCATGCGTCGGTTTAATAAAACTGTCAAATTATAGGAAAATTAAACATATCACATATTATCTCACTCTTACGTACATTAAAAAACAGACAGCTAAAATAATCATTCATTATGTTTATTAAACACTTTTAATTCAGTGTTAATATATAAAACTACTTTACCTCCATCGTTGACGTCTTTACTGGGTGCATGCCATTAACTGCGTGTATTGAAATACTGTATGCTAGTAGGGCAATGACATTTATCAAGGGTTAATTTCAGAAGTGCTCCATTAACCGTAGATAGACTTTCTCTGGTGATAGGCTGGGGAGCCATCGTTTAAAATCATCGTTCGTCTGTGGTCATCGACTGCATGGTAGTGTGCCTCATGTGTTATATTCACTCTCTGAGTGCGCACGGCTATCTATCATGTTTTAAAATTTATGGGAAAGTGGGTCGAGAACGTCATCGAAGTGATCCTAATAATGATATTTCATCGGCTTTGAATAACTGCGCCACAGGATAACAACACACGGCTTTAGTTTGATTCTATGTCCAATCTTATCAGTGCTTTTATTCGTGCACGAGGCGGTCTAACAAGATATTTAAGAAGGCCCTTCTCCTGTTCCACTGTCAAGCAGAATTCGAATTGAATCCAGCAAGAGTTCTTTACCTATAAGTGAGATCCATGCATAGTGGTAACGCATGGACTCACTTTCACGGATTCCGGAGTTTCATTCATCATTTAACAGTCATAATTTTGATTTAACATACTTTGCCTAAATAACTTCAGGAGAAATCTGGGAGAGTTTCTTAATACAGGTAACTTACTTGTCTGAGTAAATTGTTTCGTCTGTATTGGCAATACTTTGGACGAGAGTTTAGAATTTACCAATGTTTCTTTTCTGCTGCTCAAACTTGTATTGCCATTAGTATATTTGGTTGTCACCGTTGTTGCATATATAGGGCTGCAGATGCAGCAATAGGAGTCTAATATGGCTATTAGATATTCCGACTCAATATTGGAAGCCTTGGCTAGGGACCATTTGAAGTTTTTTTTAAAACTATTGTTGCGAGATATCAGGAATTGTATCTCCCCTATCTGTTAATCCACGTCAACAACTGTATTCAGGCTTGAGGATTTGGGTTGATGTCTCGGCTGACTCGAACAGCCCTCTTCTCGGAGCGTTGAAAGAATTCCATGGTATTGTCTGTAATGTGAATATGAAGTGAATGGGTTCACAACGAGATGGAACTCATTATACCTTGGCTACAAAAGAAGATCGCTCTCTCCCGTGATTGCAAAGAGATGTTGTTCAAGATTCTGATAGAGTTCTGACGTCACTGTGTTGCATTAGCTTTGCGGTACTTTGTGACATCCTCTTCAATGTTCGACAATGAAGATCGCTGTGGATTGGTTTTCGTACTTTATTACTCTTCTTCGCTGATGACGTCTTGCCGTGAATTGTGTATGCTGTCATCACCTTGGATACTGTGGTTCTCGACACACATAATATACTGGCAATATTCGATACACTTGCTACAACTAACCATGCTCCAACAATCTTCCCTCGCTGAAAGTCAGAGCGATCTCCCATTTTGCGAGGCCGCTGTGGCTGAGCGGTTAGAATGCTCGCCTTCCACCAAGGCGAACCGGGTTCAATCGCCAGTCGGGTCATTCCCGGATTTTCACAAGTGGGAATCGTGCCGGGCGATGCCACTGGTAGGCGGGTTTTCTCAGGGATATCCCGTTTTCCCCACCATTGCATTGCGGTGCTGCTTCATTCTCGCCTTACTCCACACTCATAGGTTCTCAAGACCTCGTTGCTAAGAAATCTCTCCTCTCAACACATCTGCCACTTTGCCTCAGCTACGTCTGGGACACACGAGTACCTACTACGCCGCCTAGCAGACTGCCGACTTACGCCCGTCACTGCAGAAACAAACGAGAGTCGCAGCGCACGAATGATCAGTCTTACCAACTCACAAAGATACCGAGTTTCAGAATATACGCGTGTCCATTAGGTTTGTAACACTTGGGCTGCTACCGACGTAACATTCGGTCGCCTTGACTTAACTGAGTTGTAGTAAGGAGTTTGTCGTGATATTGTGACTTCTGTATTATTGCAAGACACGGCCGAAGAAATATTACTTCACCTGCAGTTTCCATGCAGATCTCTGCGACGTCATATTACGTCAGCAACACTCACAGGTGTAAATTTCTCAAATGAACAGGATGGATTTTACATTATTCTAGATAGGAAAGAACATTTTATTTGACCAATTCCAAGCCGGCATTAAATTGGTAGAGACTCGGCCAGTGATAAACGTTGAAGAGTACAGAAAATGTGTCGGATGGTGTGAACCAATACGACGGCTGTAAATAGTAATACAGAGTGCAACATAAATGACGCCCGCGAATCACAGACGTACAGTATCGGAGTAACTTAATTATGATTGGCCAGTAAAGTAAGGAAATGTTTTCTCACAGAGACATACCGCCAATAAGCAAAAGAATACTACTGGTATGCATGGAAGGTATTGAAATATAGTATTTACGGTACTATTTTCGCGAAAAAAAAAGTGGTCCTATATTTATAAGTAAACATTTTACCATCACTTACATACTAGTAGAATTCGCATCCGAATGTTTGAAATATTATCTTAAATATCTTCTAAAGATTTCAAGTCTTGGAATAAAAACGTATGAGGAAATAAAATCTAGTAAGTATATTTCCATGAGACACGGCCATGCTAGTCGAGTTACAACTACTGCAATAGTCATTACGAAACACTAGATACATTTCAACATTGTTGCGTTTTGCCTTTACATTCGACGAAACATTTTTAGCATCAAACAAAGAGCTCCTGCTTTTTAATCTCTTTGGCACCTCAGTTTGGCGTAAGCTTTAAGAAAATGGAATAAAACATCTAACTCACAGTATGACGCGAAAAATCAGACACCTTGGAGCGGCGACTTCTTAGTTGTTGTCTCGAGTGCTATAACGGAACAAGGGACTTTCATCGATTTCTGTACTGATATCGGCTGTATATATACGTCGACTGGTTTTGCGCGTTAAAACGTTATTTTTAACTCTGATGCGTCATTTGCTCATACAAAGGAGATATAAAATGTGAAATATATCTTTAGATTTGATAAGTTAACGTCTTTATTAATATTTTGGAAGTTAGGCACTTTGCCTTCTCTTCAATTTAATCACATTTTACAATTTAGATCCACATGTTACAGTTAATACACCAAAATTGCACTTTAATTAACAATGTAAGTTCATCAATTATCAAATAATAAAAAAGGAAAATACTTTCTCAATTTTATACACGCAAAATTGGTATTTCGTGTTATCATATTCGTAACAAGCATTAGTTTACACTCGCACCTACATAATAATTGCCATGCGTTCATCCATTACACTTTTCACAAGCGGCAGTTTTCTACACACACAAACACAAGCACACCTCTACAAAGCACGAGCACATACACATTTATAAAATACGAGAGCACACACATGCGACAGAATGCACACAGCTATTTCCAATGCCAATGTAAGACCGGTTAATTATTTAGTATTACGCCACACCGAAGGCTTGTGTCCTAGAATTTCAAGGTAATAATGAAGCTATTTTATTTTTGAGGTAATTTATCAGTAAATATTTAAACTACCGTTTACTTTCGTATATAAGTAATTCAAATAGACAAGGGCATTATTTTTGTTCATTAGCTGTTCTCAAGTTTGATATATCTTGTTTTATACATTATTTAAATATATTCGACTAAAATACATTCAAAAAAATAGAGCTTGTAAGATAGAATTATTATGGGTTTATTGTCGCCAGTTAATTTTCAGCTTCACATGGTAAAGTGTGAAATTTCACATGCTGAGACTAGAGGGGCGAAAAGTTTCAACCCTTGCCGTATATTTTCCTCGCATTTATCTCTCGTACATCGGCATGCATATTTATTATGGGTTCCAGCAAGAGGCTGTGCGGGCAAAGCACATTGCAAATACGAACCTCGATCATTTACATATTTATATATTCCATTACTACTAATGAATTTATTTCTTCCATTTTTTCCGGGTAGTGGGGCGCTAGAGGACTCGTGGCAGCGGTGAAGCATGCTCGTGTCTGCTAGTTGGGAAAACATTTTATTTTGGTTCGTTGATCTCTCAAATACTTTTTTTAATGTGCTCGTAGCCAACAAAATATTAAATACGAGACGGTTTCTATTTTACAAAATCCTAACCAACTGTGATAAATAAATAATCCCATATTTACCCCAAGGAGAGTTCGGTGCCACCTCAATTTAAATAAATATATATTTCGCAATTTCATATTTCTGAGAATTTTATGAAAACCCACGTTTATCATGGCATAGAACTTTAAAAGCTGTTCACAGTAAACTAAACACTTTTGAAAGTTGTTCACAGTAAACTAAACACTTCTGAAAGTTATTCACAGTAAACTAAACACTTTTGAAAGTCCTGCTTAAGATTTACTTGTATACATATTGTGTATCCTCACGCCATATGTACATTTAACATTGCCATGGGTCTGATTACTCCATTGATGAGTCAGTTCAGTGATATTATGGAATTATTATAAAAATAAGTATTTTACAAGTTTGCTGAACTTACACTTATAAAAACAGAAAACGCAGTAAATAATGTCAGTATTCAGAAAGTTGATTAGCTAACACTGAATTGAACGCTAAAAATGGACTCTTTGTCGTTACCAGACTTGGTGGGCTCACTGTGCCTTCCAACGCCAGCCAGTGCGCAGGTAGGCAATTACTGCTCAGTCAGTCGTATAGTTAATTATATACAATTAGATAAAACATTCGCATTAATTATTGTACTACTATTGGTTCTGCAGTCATTTCCAGAATGCAATCAGTAAGTATTTCCAATTTATTCTGTTAATATTACAGTCATTCGAACTTCTGATCAATATACGATACCTTGTTAAAGAAGTATTTCAATGATGCAAGCGGAATACGTCTTGTAACCCAAAAACTGGCAGCACCTTAACATTTATATCTTTGCTTAGTATTAATGTTTTATTTCAACTTAAGGATCTTGTTTTACATTGCAGAATGTTTTTTTATGGAAACAAGTCGTTCGGTATGAAAACTAATAAAAAAATGGTACAATGTATCAACCTAACCTGGTGCCTTTCTAAGTACTCGCCTAATTTGTTAGCACATGTATTGTGTTTGCAGCGTGTGTTTACACGGGTGTCCTTCTACAAAGTATTGTGTTTGCAGCGTGTGTTTACACGGGTGTCCTCCTACAAAGTATTGTGTTTGCAGCGTGTGTTTACACGGGTGTCCTTCTACAAAGTATTGTGTTTGCAGCGTGTGTTTACACGGGTGTCCTTCTACAAAGTATTGTGTTTGCAGCGTGTGTTTACACGGGTGTCCTTCTACAAAGTATTGTGTTTGCAGCGTGTGTTTACACGGGTGTCCTTCTACAAAGTATTGTGTTTGCAGCGTGTGTTTACACGGGTGTCCTCCTACAAAGTATTGTGTTTGCAGCGTGTGTTTACACGGGTGTCCTTCTACAAAGTATTGTGTTTGCAGCGTGTGTTTACACGGTGTCCTTCTACAAAGTATTGTGTTTGCAGCGTGTGTTTACACGGGTGTCCTTCTACAAAGTATTGTGTTTGCAGCGTGTGTTTACACGGGTGTCCTTCTACAAAGTATTGTGTTTGCAGCGTGTGTTTACACGGGTGTCCTCCTACAAAGTATTGTGTTTGCAGCGTGTGTTTACACGGGTGTCCTTCTACAAAGTATTGTGTTTGCAGCGTGTGTTTACACGGGTGTCCTTCTACAAAGTATTGTGTTTGCAGCGTGTGTTTACACGGGTGTCCTTCTACAAAGTATTGTGTTTGCAGCGTGTGTTTACACGGGTGTCCTTCTACAAAGTATTGTGTTTGTAGCGTGTGTTTACACGGGTGTCCTTCTACAAAGTATTGTGTTTGCAACGTGTGTTTACACGGGTGTCCTACAAAGTATTGTGTTTGCAGCGTGTGTTTACACGGGTGTCCTTCTACAAAGTATTGTGTTTGCAGCGTGTGTTTACACGGGTGTCCTTCTACAAAGTATTGTGTTTGCAGCGTGTGTTTACACGGGTGTCCTTCTACAAAGTATTGTGTTTGCAGCGTGTGTTTACACGGGTGTCCTTCTACAAAGTATTGTGTTTGCAGCGTGTGTTTACACGGGTGTCCTTCTACAAAGTATTGTGTTTGCAGCGTGTGTTTACACGGGTGTCCTTCTACAAAGTATTGTGTTTGCAGCGTGTGTTTACACGGGTGTCCTTCTACAAAGTATTGTGTTTGCAGCGTGTGTTTACACGGGTGTCCTACAAAGTATTGTGTTTGCAGCGTGTGTTTACACGGGTGTCCTTCTACAAAGTATTGTGTTTGCAGCGTGTGTTTACACGGGTGTCCTTCTACAAAGTATTGTGTTTGCAACGTGTGTTTACACGGGTGTCCTTCTACAAAGTATTGTGTTTGCAGCGTGTGTTTACACGGGTGTCCTTCTACAAAGTATTGTGTTTGCAGCGTGTGTTTACACGGGTGTCCTTCTACAAAGTATTGTGTTTGCAGCGTGTGTTTACACGGGTGTCCTTCTACAAAGTATTGTGTTTGCAGCGTGTGTTTACACGGGTGTCCTTCTACAAAGTATTGTGTTTGCAGCGTGTGTTTACACGGGTGTCCTTCTACAAAGTATTGTGTTTGCAGCGTGTGTTTACACGGGTGTCCTTCTACAAAGTATTGTGTTTGAAGCGTGTGTTTACACGGGTGTCCTTCTACAAAGTATTGTGTTTGCAGCGTGTGTTTACACGGGTGTCCTTCTACAAAGTATTGTGTTTGCAGCGTGTGTTTACACGGGTGTCCTTCTACAAAATATTGTGTTTTCAGCGTGTGTTTACACGGGTGTCCTTCTACAAAGCCAGGACCTGTACTATGGACCGCAAATGAACTCTCTAACTTTCCGTAACTTGTCAGACCTGAATGATGGATATCCTTCAGTTTGGCAATGCTGTTAAGGAAGTTGCAATGTCCTGTGTATATCCACTGACTTACAGCAACATTCACGTGGTTTACGTTTATGCGAAAACTCCATTGTACAGTCTTCTACAAAATCCCAACTAAGTGCGTAACATATTATATACTATGAGTAACAAAGCGGTTTTGTGCGTGTTTGTTACTTTACTGTTTCACAGGAACAATACATTTGTTCTTTTTCTTTAAATGAGTTTATATACATAGGCGGGATGTTCTGAAGCAGATATTAAAGTTGCATTCGGTAAGACACGTTATATAAAATCATTTAGACATTGTATATAATCATATATACGTCTTCGAACCAAATATTGCAAGTATTTGAACTGATGGAAACACATGAAAACATCCACATTTAAAGTAATACACCCTTATTACTTTTCCTCTCAGTTTCAAATCCTGCAGGAGCTATTTTCAAAACGATGACTAAGCTTTCAGCCCAGCGAAACAAGCAGTATAATGTTAGTGTTGAGGACAACATCCGAACCAAAAATATAATGCTACCTTTATCTCATATTACTGTCTTCGAACTTTTCTTATATTCCACTTATTTATTGGTTTAATCATTTTCTATTTTTTGTGCCAAAATGCGGCAAGTTTAAATTCCATTGTAGATAGTATTAAACAGCTTATGTTAAACTAACAATAAGTGAGGTTTTCAATTTTCAAGTAACCATCATATGGGTTTCATACTCTGAAAAAAAGTATATTTTAAGAGCACTAGAATTTTCCCGAAAATGCTTTAAGATATATTCCGGTGTCTCTCAGATACATTTTTCCTTGCATAGTTTGATTAGGAACTAACACAGAATATTTTGCGCTTGTGTGATATTCAGTTTTTCTTGAGCTCGAAAAATGTATTAACTACTACGCATAGAATTTGAATAATTTTTTCGTATTGCATGCACATATTTCCCGTAGTCGTGGCAAATGATAGGTCGCCTAAATAAATAAAAGTCAGTGAGAAATCGATTTTGTAACCAAAATCGATACAAATATAAACAAGTTTCGCCTACGTTATGCTGCGCAGCAAAGGAAACAGAACAACCATTTTTATTCATTACGGTTAAATAATATATTTCTGACATATTTAATCATACGCCCGCAGGAATCTGTGCTTCTGCTCTCTGGAAACTTGCTGAACTGGTTTTGATCAACTTCTCTAGTCTCTACGTGTGGCCATATAAGTGGTTTAGGCAAAATTATTACTACCAAAATACCAACAAAACACCGATTCAGTCGTAATTACCAAAACTTCTATGGTAATTTTTTGGCTTTTAATCGTCAATATACCGCACAATAAACCAATTCGACATCGACATTGAAAAGAGACTATAACCTCATAAAATCCCATAAAATATCCTTAATGTTGCACAAATATGATGACACAATTTTAATTACCAGAACATAGTTACATCTCCTAATGGCCGTAACAATAGTTTGCGGCAGGCGAAACGTTTAGCAAGAGGTATTTAAATTTATACAAACATCAACATCCACACTTTTTTTTTCAATTTAAAGATACCAACACTACAGTCACACACCAAATCTCCTAACAGGATATCAGGACATTGTACACATGTCTTGTGTATAATCTCCTTAACATGCAAAGTATTGTTGCTGTATTTACTTTTACTAAATGCTCTCAATCTTCTTGTGCAAAATCCTCAACCTGCTACATTCTTTTCTCTTCGAACATCACTTTCATTTGTTGACAAATTGTTACGTTATTTCAAGAACAAATGCATTTAATAATTATATCTTATTCGTTGGAGTCAAATTCGTTTTGTAGATGAATAAATCATTTTGTATAGCTAGTAAAAAATATGTGAGTAGAAGGGAAATGTATGTTCACGGCCATCTGTGTCTTGGCGTGGAGCCCCGGACTCGAACAGTCGCCATGTTGTGCTGTTGTCTGGCCATCATCTTGGATTCATGTAACCTTGACCTTGTCGTCTGAGCTTCACCCTTTACCATGATCCCGGTGGCCTTCCCCCCCCCCCCAAAAAAAATTCAGAAATCACAAAAAAAAAAAAAAAATTTAATTTTAAAATCCTCAATATTATGTATTATTAAAAAGTTATTTTAAAATTACTAAACATTATAAAACACGTATTTAAAAATTCTGGTTCCCATGCAACCATTTTACCCTATTTCCCTTTTATCCCTAAAAATATCCGTTTTCTCCCTAACAATTTTCCCTTTTTCCTTAAAAAAAAATTCCAAAAATTGCAATAAATGCACAAAAGTCAGCAGTTATATTACATTTCAGACTACTACCATCATATTGGAAGCCAGTGACCTAGACCTTGACCCATGACCTTGAAAACATAATCGCGAGAAAAATACACTAAAGACAGCAGGCATATTAAACTACGTACTACTACCATCATATTGGAAGCCAGTAACCTTGACCTTGACCCCTGACCTTTAATGAACTTGATAACAAAAACTCGAGAAAAATACATAAAAGTCAGCATGCATATTGCATTACTAACTACTACCACAATATTGGAAACCAGTGTCCTTGACCTAAGCCCAATGGCCTTGAATAACTTTGAAAACTGGATTGTATTAAGAGAAGTGATTGGTATAACCGACATGATGTGATGGAATGGATTGTAGGTAGTATTCATGTAATTTGGTTATTATCAGATAGAATATTTTGTCTGAAAGAATATGTAAAATTGGATGTTTGGTTTGTTCAGCGACTATGATATGACCTCAGAATATTATGAGATATTTAAAAAAAATTCGGTGGGTAGATTGAGGTTTGGGTTATATAGTTGGTTATGTCATTAAATAGTGATTGGGTGTTGGTGAAAGCAGTAGGATAGTTTGCATGGGTGTGTGCGGATATATGCGTCGGTGTGTATGTGTATGCATGTATGTATGTGTGTTTTGGACGAGTAGTGTAGTTATGATGTTACATACAAGCTGGCGCTAAGGAATGTTGGATGTGCAGACGGGTTGTTAATGCTCTCCTTCACATTTCGGTTGACTGTTCTCACGTCTACCTGTCGATAGATCATCACTAGTTTCGTGTTATAAACGCTATCTTCTCAGGAAGATTACTAAGGACGCACCCGCGATCTTTCTCTCTCCTCTCTTTCTCTCTCTTGTTTAATAAAATATTATATATGATGGCATGGGTGTTATTTACATAACAATTAATCAATATTAACATGCAGTTAGCATCATCACTCTCGTCAGGTTTGATATATTGAATGTACATTGTATGTTAGTCCGTCCACGAAAAGTGTAAATGTTTGGTATGGTTAGGAATACCAGTGATAACAATCGATGTATGTTAAGGTCTTCAATTAATTATGTGTGTGTGTTGGACGAGACCTAACTATGCTTTTGTTCTATTGCGATAGTTTGGTGGATATGTCCTGTAGCGATCTGTTGAGTTGCTATTTGCAAGGATTGTATGGATACCCTCGCGGGCTATCATATTAGGTGGGTTTGATCTGGTCGGGTGGTGGGGAACAAATGTCTTGTCGAGCTGTACTGTCGGAAGTAGTATATATATATATATATATATATATATATATATATATATATATATATATATATATATATATATATATATATATATATATATATATACTATATATATATACTATATATATATATATATATATATATATATATATATATTATATATATATATATATATATATATATATACTACTTCCGACAGTACAGCTCGACAAGACATTTGTTGATATATATATATATATCACTCTCTCTCTCTCTCTCTCTCATCTCCTTGCTTTTGATATTTTTAATATATTTTATAATTTAATAGGTTAAAATATTATAATTTTTTAATGGATTTTATATCGGTATGCTTAAATTACATATATTCGTAAGATTATTATAACGTAAATGCGAAGACGAGTATTTGTGTAGCTTTCCTGTTTAAAGCTCTCGCCTGCATCTTTTCTGCGAGTCCGTTGTTCTCTCTTCCAGAGATGATGAAAGACTCATGGATTAATGGTTCGGTGTGGGTTGATAGTTCTTTGTTGGTTGGGTTGATAGTTCTTTGTTGGTTGGGTTGATAGTTCTTTGTTGGTTGGGTTGATAGTTCTTTGTTGGTTGGGTTGATAGTTCTTTGTTGGTTGATGACCTGTGATAGATTGGTAGAGAGATGATGAATACTTCATGGAAGAATTAGACAGACTGAGATAGGTAATAAAAAGGCATATTGTTTAAATGTTTGTTGTGTAGTGCATTACAACATTGTATGCACATAAGTTATGCATACTTTCAAGCATATGTTAATTGGAAGTTAGCATTGGTTATGGTAAGATGTCTAATTAGAGTGGAATTAATAATTTTTATTAACTACATAAATAGTGGTTATAAGTGTCATTGACGGGATAAGTACAAGGATTATGTTCTTGAACCTACAGTTGCCTTTCATTTCCAGTTGTTATGTTTCATTGGTTTATAGTTAGTTGGTTTAAGCTGATTATGCACACGGTAGTTGCATTTAGCTAGTCATTATGCCAATACGCTGTTTTATTTATTTTCCACGTGATTAATAAGTAAATCTTATTACCTCGTATGGATCTTGGATTTATAGGTACACACTACTTTTGTGTAAATAGTCTCGCTAAATGTCCATTTTGTTATGCGATGTAAGCCTAGCCCATCATCTTTTATACAATTTTTTTAAAGTTTCTTAAAACATTGTTTAGTTGATTTATCCATTAAAAAGGTTAACTAACCTATGCAGATAACAATAATCACGTCATTCTTTGGTAGTGTGCGAGAACTTGTCAGTCATTTACAACACAGTTTTACTAGAATAATTATAAATATTATAATGTATTTGGGCATGTTAGGTTATGTTAGGAGATTCAAAAACTTGACTGATGTAATGATGATGATGTTGCTGTATATCTAACTGAAATCCATTATATTGCTTCAGGGTAAAAAGCATTGATGTATGCATTCGCAGTTCATTCGCAAGCTGCTTGTCTTGGCGAGAGGACCTTTACTGAGTTGGTGAATGCATAATGCATAGTAATTATGCAAATGTGTATGACAATTTAATTTGAGTAATGAGCACATAGCGTGGTTGTTATTACAGTGTATTAAATTAACAGAATAATATATAAAAATAATATTAATTTTAAACAATTATTTAATATTTAAATTTTTACAATGAGTGCGGTTTAAACAAACATCGCAAATAGTAACTCATACATTCTTATTTACTTCATTGGGATTTGAATCAAAGAATATGATTATATAACTGTAATTAGCGTTCTTTAGGTTCAAGTAGCTATTATATTAGTATGTACATTTTAACTTTAGCGGTTTTCGGAAGTAGTTAGTTACAGTTATATTTAAACAGTACTTAAAATGAAACAAGGTTAAATTGTGTAAATACTCGTCAGAATGTTAAGATATAAGTATCCAAGAAGGGTCGAATCTATAGTTAAAGAGAGCAAACCTTAACGAACATTCTTTGATTATGGAATTTTTTTTAATAAACATGTTCGGTTTGATCATATGGTATTTCGAATATCTACTTAAATACTTGTTCACATGACTGGTGAGTAAGATTAAAATAATGTTTGTTTCGTGTATGTGAATTGATTATGTATCACTTTTGTAGTAATGTTAAAGAAAAAAAAAATGATTTTTGAAAAGTTTTTTTAAAATATAGGCTATTTATAACATAAGGTGTTATGCTCTGTGCTCACGTTGCTGTACAAGAGACATGATCTTTATCGACTTCAGAAAGTTGCTACTGGCAAAGGCCTCAGAGATAGCCTGGTCTACACGGCTCTCAGGCGTTTGTGAACCCTGGACATGCAATATAACAAAACTGGCGGAAGTTGGAGGGAATGTATCACATCTGCTTGTGCTGGCTGTATCCGCCCTGCACAGGACCGCAGACTCCTCGCATCCAAGCAGAATTTCTTCCTAAAGCTAGCTAGGTCAGGAGTCACAGAGTTTTAACATTTACAAAATTATATTAATTTTAAACATCACGTTTTAAAAGTACAACCCGCTACAATTTGTAACTAAATATCCTGAAGAAAATATGATAAAAGAAAAAATATAAAACGGAATGCATGTGTGTATGGATTAAGATATTACGATGTTAAAATGTTCCGTATATTTACTGAATTTTTTACGAAAATATTTGATAAATATGCGGAAACGCAATCCGAAATAACGAAAAACGGAGTTAGGTGCGTAAATACAAAATACGGAAAATCTCCGTATTTCCTGTAACTTCGGGTTTCGGGCACGAACAATGGCGAGTCTACACGAAGCTTTCTTCGCCACTGTAACCAGGAAAATATCGTTTCTGTGGCAGTTAAGGTTATCCATGTCACCAAGACCTGTTCTTTCAAAAATTAAAAAGTAGCAACAGGCGTATGTAACACTTAGCAACACCTAAAATACACTATGTTTAACAGAAACTTAAAAAGTTGCTTATATATCTAATATAGAAATTTAAAAAATATACCAGTTTCATCACGTGAGCATTAGAGTCGTGAACTTGCAATTTTTTGACTCGGGCTCAAATCTTGCTTTAGGATAAAACAATTTAACTTTAAAAAATAAATTTTTATAAATGTAGTAGAACACCCACATAATTAAAATTAAAATAAAATAAAAATTAAACATGATTTAAACTAGAAGTACAGAAAACTTACTACTTACTAGGGAATTATAGGAGAGGTTCCGTGAATTTTACGGAAAGTCCGTTTTTGAAAATCAGTGTATCCGTAATTTTACGAAGAGTTTACAGACACCTCTGGATAAATTTTTACCAGCAATTTTCCGTAAAATTAAGGAGCTTTCTTTAACAGTGCTTTCGTCGTCGCAATTTTCAATAAGTGTTTACAGAGGAGCAATTTTTCTTTGCAACAAATTAATTGTTTGAAATACGAAATTGCTTTGTTCGTATGAAACAGCAGAGTGTGTGTTTGTCATAACACAACTTGTTTTAATTATAATATTTAGTTCCGTTAAGAAAATATTAATTTGGAATTACTAAAATATAGTATTTTGTTAACAGATAAAATTATTGTTTGTCCAGAGCAGTTTTGTTCCAGTGCATGCTTATTTAGCCGCAATGATGATATATACGTAATCTAGTAATTCAAATACAGTTATCAAAAAATTACAAAAATGCAGGGTGTGTTTTCGATCGTTTAAGCAAAAAAAATACAGAATCGTTAGCGTCGAAGAAAATATATTTACTAATATAGAATTTTTAATTTATCGCATCTCGTTAAATTAACTCTTTAATTTCGAGAAAGACAGGCCTCTATTCCCGCTTTGTAGCAATAAATACACAATTCCATTATGAACGTTCTAAGAATCAGTTTCCAAATAATCGTTTCGGAGATGAGGATTATTCTTTCTCTTTTCCCGTCCTTAAATGTCTGTTATTTTTATCCGACCCTGAGCGAAAGAAGGATGACTTGCCAAGCAGATGTGTCTGTCTTGCTCTCAGCAGCAAGCATTTGCAAAATACGACCGCTTCAAGGTCATGACGAGATAAAAGAGACTCCACTCTGGCCAGCGAACTTCGTTGAATGACTACAACCCGCTGTAGACACGTCCTACCTATATTCCTTTACACTTTGTTAGCTCAGAAAATCTGTTCGCTCTCGTCTCAAACTCCTTAACTTGCCTGAAGATATCCTTCTTTATCGTCCTCTACCTCAGCGACAGGCGGAAAAAGCGTCTGTTTGCGCAACAAACTAAGTCAAGCATACACATTTCTCTATGAGTACACAAAATAACTTACTCGTGGAAGAAAAACATCGTGCTCAAATCTTTATTTTTCACCATTAACGTACGATGCCACATGTCAAGTCAGTGATAAATTCTATGACGTTATTACGCAGTGTGTTTTCGTGTACATTTTAAATTCAAACGAATTGTATACAGCTGATAGATCCCAAACGTGAGTATCTGAAACGGAAGCGTCAAAAATACTGTACAATAAACGACGAAAATGCAGATCTTCAGCCATTTCGATATATCTTCTGAACCACTGACATTTTGATTTCTAATTGTTAAATGGCGTTACGGGGCTCATAATACAACGCTTATGTCTGTTCTGTGATGTAATTAAGTACTGAGATATCGATATGAACTTTTTTTTAAAATGGGGAACACTAATCTCTCCCAATAGCGTAAAATGTAATTATGTAGCGAGTTCAGTGACGCTATTGTTTGGAAAATCTTTTTTAGATAGAAGGGTATTTTCACAGGTGCATGCATTTGACTGTAGCTGTGGCGTGGCGGGTAGCTACATTCGCTGGGAGATAGATGTCCTGGGGAGAGTTGCTCTTGCTCGAGCGAGGCGTCGGCTAGTCACACAGCTCTGTATCGAATGCATAAGAAAGGTTGCTGAATGGTGCCAGTGTTGGTGTTACACACTAACAAAACATGCGTTACATTTTATGTTTATAGTTTGATTACTATAAAATCGCCGAGAGATCGTATACGTTCCTCTGTCCACACCAACGCAACATTTTCCCGCGAATTATGGAACATCCCCCTCCACAACTACAGCCAAATGCATACACATTTGAAAACACCCTTATATCTCAAAAACTGTTCGTCGGATTTTTAAAATAAACACGTGACTGAACTCGCCGCGTAGTAGCATGTTATGCTATTGGAAGAAATGAATATACCCCAATTTAAAAAAACATAAGTAGAAATCGTTATCTCAGTTATTAATCACATATCGGAAGAGACACAGACGGCGTCTTATGAGACCCGTAGCGCCATTTACGAATTCGTAATTAAAATCTCGTTACCTACAGCAGTTCGGAATATATTTGGGGTGAACATCTTGGAGAAATAACCGGAATAACGCTGTATACAAAACAAAAGTTGTTTCCTTGTGAATTAGTAATGTCGGAAATCTAATATTATTAAACGATAATTTTTGTAGTCACTTAGTAGTACTATATGTAGATTATTCAAGGAAATTTTTACTAATTGGGAGACTAGCACTAGAATAATTTTATAATTATTTTGACAGCACATTTATTCTCACAGTTTTCTGAGAACATTAGCATACTTACTGCATATTTTTGTTATTTACATTCCCTGTAATAACATCCGTATACTTCCGTGAATGTTATTTAACTTTTGTTATCTTATGTTTTAAAGTGAAAACATGTAAAACCAATACTGTAAAAAAGTATTCCCTAAATAATATAGCTAAAAGCTACCGGCTTTGATAAAACTCATTTTGAATAATAAAGTATGAAACTGAAGTTCTTAAACTGATATGCCAAACTGGCATATGACCAGTGGCTGGCAGGACCTTATCTCACTAGACACATACTTATTTCTCTAAACACGTGCTACTTTTAAATAGGTCAAAACTTTGTTTGTGTTTCAACAGAAATATTTGTATGACAGTCAGCAAAATAAATGTCGTTGTTAGTATGTAAATTACTAAGATTATTTTACTTTTCCGTTATCATTATTTATGGCACCTCTCTAATGCAGTCCATTTTGTCGGTTAGTGTTAACTTACTATTATACTATTAATATTTTCTAGAATGGTCGAGTGATAACATTATTTTTAACGAGTAAAAATCGCATAATTCGTATGTTCACGCATTGAAACAAAAGATTTGTTAGTGGCTACAAAACATGTTTAGTTGATGTTTTCCAACGCGAAATGTTGTTGCTGATAAAAAACAGATTGTGGTGCCCAATAACACGTAGACTGACAAGTACCAACATTATTTAGTGTTGACTAACATATGTGTTTATTAACAATAAATATATTGGTTGCCACTAAAACGTTTAGTTGGCAGCAATAGCATTAATGTCATCCACAGTAATAAAATGTTAATGCTACTGCAAACTACATCCATTATATTATTCGCTCTGAAGTATTCGCCTTCTACCACGCCGTATTTGTCTGTGTTCGTTACTTTGCATTACGTTACGAACTTGCTCGCGACATATGTTCATAAGAACATCGTTTTAATTATTACTTTCTTCTAAATAAGTACGAGTTACACTTAAATGATTCCAGAAAATTAACTTTCCATGAGGAGAAGTGTGCAGGCGTTGTGTGTGCCACATACTAGACTCCGTATATACTAGCTCCAGGCAGTCTTAAACATCGAGCAGTGTGTCACTACGGTAACACACTGAGCTCGCGTGTAAGAGATCCAGGTTTCGAGTCACAATTACTGGTCATGTTTATTTTCGGTATTACTTGTTGATGACCACGAACAGCATTTTGGAGTTGCCACTACATATTGGGGTGGGGGGGGGGGGATGTTTGTAGGTGCTACAAAATATTTAGTCATGTATATATTGACAATAGACTTTTGTAACCACCAATAACATTTAGTTGATGAGAACAAAACCGGTTTGTCAGTGCGCGCGTCACGATGAAATGATAACAAAGACAGTGTTTCAGAACCAATATTGTCAGTAGTTCCGTGATGGTGAACAACCCCCTGGTCGTATGGATTAGATGTGAATTGTGAGCCCAGAGGACAAACAACTGAAATGACTTCGACCTTGATTACAAGAGCCAATCTCGTGAGGCGTATCCCTTGTATGTGAGGGCGTGACTTCGCCCTCTGACGTCACATCGCGTGTTCTTCCGGGGCGTGGCTTTATTCTGCGCCGAGAGCAAGTCGTGTGTTGGTCTTCAGCCCTCAGCGATTCGCCGCGAGTTCAGTCTTTAGAAGTAAACTTTCGAAAAAATACATATTCCCCACTTCAACGGCGTATACCGTAACGCAGCTATTACTCGTGTAATAACTGCAGTGTCGCAACAAATTGAGGGCTGTAGTTCATTGTTTTAAGGTCATGCCAAAAGCGTGTTCAAACTAGTGCACTGTAAAAAAAAAGACCGTACATTAACGGAGTATTTTACAGAAATGTATGTGCGCCTACAGTTAATACACGGAAACGGAAGTGAGCTCCTTGCCATCAAAAAGCGGAACGTGGAACTGCGAAACTACACAAATCTCTTTGTAACCAGAAATATCGTATCTGTAGGAGTTACGATATCCAGGCCACTCAAAACTTGTCCTTCAAACATAAAAAAGTAACACGAGCCACTTTCAACGGTTAGCAACACTGTGCACACTACAAGATCTCTTGAAACGACGAAAGTGAAATTCTTTACTTTCTATACAAAACATATTACAACTTGTTTCTCGCGTTGGCATGTGCTAGCAGAGACTCAAATAATTGCGGCATCCTAGCTTGTTAACTCGTGTTCAAATTCTGCTCCAAATAACAAAAATCAATTTTTTTCTTTCACTGGTAAATACCCACATAAATAAATTTTCACCGTGGCAGTTATCACAATTGTAACCTTTCGCAACCATTTAACAGTCTTTCGGCTGTAATAACATACAGACCGTGTGTTTGGGAACACGATAAGTCGTAATAACATACAGACCGTGTGTTTGGGAACACGATAAGTCGTAATAACATACAGACCGTGTGTTTGGGAACACGATAAGTCGTAATAACATACAGACCGTGTGTTTGGGAACACGATAAGTCGTAATTAATAGTCAACTCCAGTTTTTGTAGTTGCTGGTAATTGTTAAAGCTGTTGTATGTTTTTGAACTATTTTCATACATATCCTTTGATATCTGTTTAAGTCATATCAACGTGAAATTATTGTTTAAAAATAACATTTTATCACACGATCAGCGCATAAATACACTAGTTGAAAACATTTGAAGGAATTAAGGAAAAATACATGTAGAAAACTATCCAGACATCTTCGTAAAATTACACACACCTCGCTTTTTTTTTTTTTCTTTATACTGACCTAAAGTACATTCCAACTCTATAAGTGTCACGTAACTTTCCCTCAGTTCACGGCGACTCTCCCTATATTTGCTTCTAGTATTTCAATTTCCAGTTAATGAAGAAGTACCTATTGGTAAAATTAACAGTTAAATTTTCGTTATGTGCATGTATAAGAATAAAAGTTTAAACACTTTGTATAGAGCGGAATTTGAACAAATTGGAAAAAATTTAGTCAGTTGAGAGCCGCTCGCCACGTTGCTACCAAATTCGCGTGGCTCAGGAGCGTGTAAACTGAAGCCAGAAACTGTCTCAGTGTATGGTGATGTTTTAGTGTTTGAAGTGTTTCTAACGGTTTTAGGTGGCTCGTGTTACTTTGTGATGTTCGAAAGAACACTTGTCAGTGGTATGAATATCCGAACCGCCGCAGGCGCACACATTTTAAATTTATATCGTCTCAAAATAAATCTTGTATCCTCGACATTGTTTGTTTCCGAAACCCGGAGCTGTTTGTAAATACGCAGAGGTTCCGTAGTTTAGTTCGGTTGTAGGTTTCCGTGCATCAACTCTATATTTCCGTAAAAACCTCCGTACGAAGATGTTCAATTGACTACTGTACATGCCGTGCACTATATATTTTTTGGCATGTGTACAATGAGTTTTCTTGGAAAGTAGTTACTGAAGACTTTTTTGTAACCGTACAAATTAATTAGAGTAAGTTTCATCAACACTTAGCGTGGAATGTGTAAAACTATAGTATTGAATTATAACATGCAAGTGTTTAGATTTCAAAATTTTTATAAACACTGAGTTACAATAGCAATTTTATGTGCCTTCTAAAATAACGTGTTGTAAATATACAATATTTCAGATGCTGACTTAGAAAAAAATCTTTGACAACTTGTTTACATAAACATGTTTGTAACAGTACGAGAGAACGTCCGTTTCCACAGGTAAAATCGGAAGGGCAGACATTGTAGAGGAGTACACCAAGCAACAGAACCAAACTGACAGTGAAACATCCCTACCAACTAACCGTAGAAACGATATTGCAGTCTTCCTACTGGACTAAGCAGCATCATGGCAGGCGCCCAACATGCTTCCCAATTGGTCGTTGCGCGAAAAAAAAAACTCTTCGTACAGACCGTTGTCACATGCTGACGAGCAGTTTGACCATAGATGGAAAATTCGATCTCAGAATCAGCACTGGCGACAACCAGTTAGCGATGATGCACAGACTTCCTATAATAATGACTCGGTGCACGAGTGTAGGTTGCAGACTGATCGCCTGTAAATATGAAATCGGTACATGAGAGCAGGCTGGAGACAGTATTAATATGTGTAATCCACCTCCACATCCACGACCTCTTCAACCTCCACACCCACCTCCTCTTTCACCTCCTCCACCACCTCTTCCTTCACCTACTACTTCACCTCCTCCTTCACCTTCTCCACCTCCTCCTCCACCTTCCCCTTCACCTCCTCCTTCACCTCTTCCTCCACACCTCCTCCTCCACATCCTCCTCCACCTCCTACATCACTTCATCCTCCACCTTCTCCTTCACCTCCTCCATCTTCTCCTTCACCTCCTCCTTCCCTTCCTCCTCCACACCTCCTCCTCCATGTCCTCCTCCATCTCCTCCACACCTCCTCCTCCACCTCCTCCACACCTCCTCCTCCACATCATCCTCCACCTACTCCTTCACCTCCTCCTCCACCTTCTCTTTTACCTCCTTCACTTCCTCCTCCCCACTTCCTCCTCTTCCACATCCTCCTCCACCTCCTCCACACCTCCTCCACATCCTCCTTCACCTCCTCCTTCACTCCCTATTCACCTCCTCCTTCACCCCCTCCTTCACTTCCTCCTCCACACCTCCTCTTCCACATAATCCTCCACCTCCTTCACCTCCTACTTCACCCCCTCCTTCGCCTCCTCCTTCACCACCTCCTTCATCTCCCCCTTCACCTCCTCCTCCTTCACCTCCTCCTTCATCTCCTCCTTCATCTCCTCCTCACCTCCTACTTCACCTCCTCCACACCTCCTCTTTCACCACACCTCCTCTTTCACCACTCCTCCAACTCCTTCTTCACCTCCTATTTCACCTCCTCCTTCACCTCCTCCTTCACCCCCTCCTTCACCTGCTATTTCACCTCCTCATTCACCTCCTCCTCAGGGCTCAGAGACTGACTCCCGCTCAATGCCTGCACGTGATCGGCCAGCTGCAATCATGCAACAACATAGTGATTGTCTGGTCGATGTTCGCACAATGTAATAATGGTGTAATACGATTGGTTCAAAGTTGATATGACATCATAGGGCTTGCACACTCCTATATTATAAACATTAGGAAGGTCAGCTGAGAAGCTTAGTTTGACAGCAACTTCTGTAAAAGTTGTATCGTCTCGGATAGCTTTGCATCTGTAAGTCTTATTCTGCATGTGCGATGTCTTCATGTACTCGAAAGCTAATGGAAGTGCCACCGATGTCTTCAACAGTGGTACCAGTAGTGCCATTGGCTTCTCTAGGTATGGTGTCATTAGCACAAGAGACGACTTCAGACATGATGTTGACTGTGCCATCTACCTGCAGCATCTGCATCGGTATCGCTAACTGGACCATCGACCTTTGTTCATGCAGCATCTGTATCGTCAACCACTCCTGCTGAACCATTCCGAAATTATAAGTCTCGCTTCTGTGGAAATACCTTTACGCACAGCAGCAATGCTCAGCGACATGAGCGCTTTAATTGTGTAAAAAATCTCTGTTACATGCCATGTTTGTGTGACAGGAACGGGAAGCAGATCAGCCGTAGCAGCCATTTACTTAGACATCTTAAAGTAAATTGTAATTGGTTTGAGGGCGTTAGCGACTGTAATAAATTAATTGAATAAAAAAGTTCATATGAATAAGTTGTGTTTTATTTCTTGTTTCCCCAATTTGCAAGAATATAATTAAAATTTAGAAGGTAAAGAAATAAAATATATTTTATTAAAAAAAGTATTGTATGAAGTACCATTGTACTATATGAATAAACATGTAATTAAATTGAGAAGTCTTTTAAATTGAATAACTTTAAATATTTAATAATATAGTTATATTTAATAAATCACACATGTTGTCAAAGTCCCGCATCATGCTAGTAGGCACATTGCTGATTGGAAACATATTTTTTTGTATAGGTATGGAATTTACACATCCTTTAATGTATATAGGTATAAGGGCCGACGGCTCTCTTGGCTTCCAGATTGCTTACATTTACAAATTTATCCTCGAGATTTTGTTTTCAAGGTCATTCAAGATCAGGGGGTCAATGTCGAGGTAGTCTGCATCTTCTATGGTGATATTAGTCTGTAATCTCATGAGCTTGTTCACTTATGTATTTTTTCGTGTTTTTGTTTAAGGTCATTCAGGGTAATGGAGGTCAGGGTCAAAGTAGTCCGCATTTCATATGGTGAAAGTAGTATGTAATGTAATATGCTTGCTGACTTTTATGTATTTTTCTCGAGTATTTGTTTTCAAGATAATTCGGGGTCACTTGGTCAAGGTTAAGGTCATCTGTATCTCATAGGGCAGTGGTAACCTGTAATGTATTATGCTTCTGACATCTATGTATTTTTTCTCGATTTTGGTTTTAGAGGTCATTTAGGGCCATGGGGTCAAGGTCGAGGTAGTCTGCATCCAATAGGGTCGTAGTAGTCAGTAATATCATATGCGTGTTGACTTTTATGGGTTTATTCTCGAGTTTTTGTTTTCAATGTCTTTCAAGGTCATGAGGTCAGCATCGTTGTAGTCTGGATCCAATATAATTGTAGTAGTCTGCAATGTCATATACTTGTTGAATTTTGTGTATTTATTCTCGAGTTTTTATTTCCAAGGTCATTCAATGTCACAGGGTCAAGGTTAAGGTCGCCTGACTCTAATATGGCAGTGGTAGTCTGTAATGTATTATGCTTGTTGATTTTTAAATATTTTTCGCGAAATCTGGTTTTCAAGGTAATTCAAGGTCATGGGATCAATAACAAGGTAGACTGCATCTAATGTAGTTGTAGTCGTCTGTAATGTCATGCGCTAATTGACTTTAAGGTATTTTTCTCGGGTTTTTGTTTTCAAGGTCATTCACAGTCACGGGGTCAAGTCGAGGTACTCTGCATTTAATATGGTGAATGGGTGATGTCTACCTAGATGGTGGGCGCGTATCAAAATTGTGGAATGGGTATGGGGTGCTAGTAACCACTGGAAAATTAAGTCTTTTTAAGTAGTTTTAAATAATTTTTATTGGCAATCTTTTAATTTTTTTAAAATAATTCGTGTGGATTATTTTGTGATTTTTTAGAATGTTCAAAGTCAAAGATCAAGTTCAAAGGTCAAGGTCAATGGTCAAAGGTCACCTGCACCCAATATGGTGAACAAGATGGCTGACAGAACTAAGATAGCTGATGGGTAGGTTTAACTCCGATCCTGGATCTTTTGTATCGATTTGGCATACCCTATGCCTATACAATCAATATGGCCACCACTGCTCTGTCGGTCCTAAGGAAGCCATTCAAATTACTAAAATTGGGTGAAAATTGGATTTGGGTGGATTCAACCATTTTTGAGTGAAAAATGGGCCATATCTGGGAATGTTTTATTAATTTCTAAATTTTTAAAATAATGTTTTAATAATATTTTTTTCCGGAAGTTTTTGGAATTTTTCACAATTTTATGGAATACTTTGGGATTTTTTTTAGGTTTTTTGCGGCTTTTTTAAGTTTATTTTTGTATTTGGAGTCAAAGGTCATGGTAAATGTAAAATGTCAATGACTTCCAATACGGCGGTTGGTTGACATAACAAGATGGCGACCTGCCGAATCCTGCGATCCTATCCCAGATCCCGTTGCCTCAGATTTCCTATTTTCCTACTACTTACCAATGCATGTTTAGATAACAGCAAATCACTTTTTTACTCTTGAATACATCGGCTCTCAAGACCTTGTCGTTAAGAGCTGCCCAAATATCTTAACTCACTCGCCCACTCCTCGCCAATATAATTCAAAAGTTTTGTTTTTCTGGCTTATTTTTTCATTACTGTTGTTTTGAGGGTGAAATAAAATGAATTTAATTTGAACTTGCTAAAAATGTATAAGTCTCTAGTTTGCATTATTGCAAATTTTAAAAAGGAAATCTTTGTATATATAAGCCTTGTTTTTGATACTGTATTGCAAAAGTAAAAACGCAAATTAGTACAGTGAAGTGGAGAGGTACGGTTTGACGTTTGACGTGGCTCCAGTTTCGTCCTGTCTTGTGGCTTTCTGGAGGGTAGCTAGTGTCCAGGGGAGAGGACACGAAGAAGTGCCACTTCGGTCTGCTTTCTGAGACAAGACGTAAGGATAGTCCTTATTCTTGTATCACCTATGTAGATGACCATTACACTTTCCTCTCGAGCTTTATTACATGGACGGACTCAGTAGATTGTGTTGTTACCTCAAGTTGTATAATATTCCACTAGAAACTTGTATAGGAAGCAGCTTTAGCGACTATTTCGGCGTCATGTTTCACATGAGTAACTCTCGAAACACAGTAGATGCCACGGCGAAGCTCTACATCGTCTCAGACTCGCGCTCCTTTCTTCTCTCTCTCTCTCTCTTTTCCTGTTTCTCTGTCTCTGGTGTCTACTTGTGACACGGGAGGGGGTGCACTTTGTTTCGTGTTTATCCCCTCCACCAGGGGTAGGTGATACTGCTACCCCTCCGGTTTCAAACAAAATATTATTAATTCCAGTGCGATCAGCAAAATAAATAAAGCGTATCCTAAACTTCAACACCCTGTACTAATGTTTCAAACACACTCTTCTATCACATGTTGTCCTTTCCATTGCTCTGTTCAAGCAGAAAACAAGTTATTTTCTACTTCATAAAATGCGCGCAATTTTACAATGTTGTTCTGTCGAGGGTTTTTAATTGTGCCCATGCCTTCTTCCTTCATCCTTTCTTATAGAGAATTAGATAGTTATAATAGGAGAAAGCCATAACCCAACTCGCGGCCATGTTTGGCCAGTCCCAGGAAATCGGCGATTCACGTGTCCTGTGGTCAATGTACTTCCTGTATGCCCAGGTATATGGAGCTCCGGCCTGAGCACATCCTAGTCCCACCTCTACCTGGGACCCCTGCGTCACCTCGTAGCTTTCACCCTTCCAGGTCCCCTTTAATTTATAGTAGCAGGGGTTGCATACAAGATATTTTCTTCTGCGCTCTGTACTTATGTCGACATAATGCTTGTTCCATTGTCACAACCATTGAGCTGTGGAATTTATATTCTACTGTAGCAATACGAACCCATCGTAACCTAAACCAGCAACATAGTTTACTAATAAATGACCTGCAAAACAGGCAATAATAATTTTCATGTGCGTTGTGTACATAACCGTGTATATAGGGTCTGAATAAGTTAAAGTAAGTTAAGAAAGAACTGATTGACCCAGTTCACTTCGCTGTGGGATACGGAGGAGGAAGAACTTGTGCTAAGAGCACTCTAGTGCGTCCTTGAGGAGGCGAAGGACGCCAGTCTGTCGACTCGCATTTCACATGCGAGCTTTTGATTACTTCGCCCGCTAGTTCCCAGATTCTTGTTCGTCCCCGCGCGTCATCGAAATCCGATGTAGGCTGAAGCCAGCTGCCTCTGAATGCGGGTTTGTTAGTGACGCGGGCGTGCTGATGTAACTCAGTCAAGTCGTATTGTCCTTCGAATTGGAAAATGATCGGTCTGTGACAGACAAACCCGTCAAATGAAAGTGTGATTTATGATCGATTTATTATAGAGAAAAACAATTCATATTCGCGTGTAATTTCGCAACATGTAGTTTTTCTTGTTATGATTTTAAAATAGTACGTAAGATAAACCAGTGGCATTTGAGGACCTTCAGTTTCTTTATCTTTAATTATAAGAAAAATTATCAAATGAAACTGAACTGTATATTCGTAGCTTTATTATTTTTCTCGCGTCTGATAAGAGGTTACTTGATAGTGAGGTTTTTGACAGTTATGCACACTCTGATTGTGTAGGCACAGCCAGATAGTCCAACATTGTGATTGGTATACATCGTTTCTTTGTCTTTCTTGTAACGTGCGAGCTCGTTGTACAAATCCACGACAGCTTCAATCGCAAGAGTTAACAAGATTTCGTAATTAAAATCAGCACCTCGAAATTATTAATGGCTGTTCATGATAAACTGAGCAGTTTTGAACACTCTTCTTAAGTGAGCGAGGCAAGAGATTATGGCGGCTCTTAACAAAGAGGTCTTGAGAGCCGATGAGGGTGAAGTGATGGTGAGTATGGAGCAGTCCCGGAATGGAAGGACGGGAGGAACGGGTGATCCGCCACGATTCCCACTGGCGGAAATTCGGAGTGAAGCGGCAGGGTATTGAACCCGGTTCGCAATGGTGGGAGGCGAGCAGTCTAACCAACCAGCCACCATGGCCCTCATTCTTAAGAACTACCTATATGTGTGTGTGTGCTGTGTGTGTGTACGGCGGCTACGAGCGATAGTGTGTGAGCTCTCTATATGGTAAGATATCTTACGAGTCGACAGCTACTGTGTATGGGAGATACACAGATAATTCCAGACAGGAAATGCAGGTAATATCAGCACTGAAACAAGTGGGTGCTGAATGGACGTCTGATACAGACTTGATTGTAAATACTGTCTATCGGATATGAAAAATATATTAATAATTTGACAGTTTTTCAATAGGTGTCAGGAGCGTACCTAGGATCTGAACGGCGTGGCGTGTGTTGTGTTCGCGGGTAAGGGGGGGGGGGGGGGGGCATGGCAAGGAGAGGCAGGATAAAATATTTCCCACTAATACAACTGCTATTAATACTACTATCGTGACAGGATAATCCTGTTATAATTGATTATACGCCCAGAGTTTAATTCTTCGGCTATTAATAATATTATTGGGTTTGCCGAAAATGTTTCTAAAACTTTATTTCCAACCATTTGACGGTTTTCTATAACGAAATCCCGATACTCGCTCGTCAGGCATGACCCGGCCAGCCTTTCCTCTCCCATACTGCTCTCAAGCCAGGTCTTTGCTCTTCGAACCGAACTGAGACCGTTCTACCGTCGCACTATTGGATGGAATTGCGCTCAGAATTGGATGGAATTGACTTATGGCGGGAAAAAAACATTGGTTTCTTTGAAAAGGTTAGTGACTTTAGTCTCCTTTAATCTGTTCTCAGTTAAATTCTTTTTCTTCCACAAGTCTAGTTCTGGGGTTATAACTTCCAAATCATAAGACCCTGTAAGCGATTATGCGTTCTTTTGTAAGTCCATGTTCCTCTCTTTGACCATGTAAAAAGACTGTAGTTTTGTCAAGACAAAAGTTGGGGTATTTTATTGAGAAAATCTAATATTTAGCATTGATGTAAGTGAATCTAGATATGTTATAATTAGTGAACCTACGTAGTATTCACTATTAGGGCATGTCTAATGAAGGATAGCTCACGTGTTTACTTTCAGTGTTTTTTTTAATTTTTGTTGTCTTTACGTATAACTTTATGGATTCATTTTGACCTCCCAGGGGTCAGTACCCGTCCCTGCAGCTCCTCGCTAGGTACGCCCATGATAAGTGCCAATAAACTATTTATTTAAAGTGATTTGAACTATTTGGTTGTATTAATTTACGTTAGGTGCCAATCGATTATGTAAATATTGGCGGTAAAAAGGAAGCGATAAACTTCATTGTCGAAATATTAAGATTGGTGTATTTATTTTCTTGGTTGCTAATAAATAAATTAGTAAACTATTAACATCACTATTTTATTTAACACAGACATGAATCCCTTAAAGAACCTGGATACACTCAGAAAAATGGAATAATTGTAATAGTATTAAATATAAGAGAAGCATATCCGAGTATTTCCAAGTACTAACTTCGCTGTTTCAGAAACACATTTTAAGTTGCGGATAAAAGACTTTTATTTTTTTCTTCAATGTTTTGAACATTTCCACCACATAAACACATAATACAAAGTACGGCATCCTTTTAAAGTATGCGGTAATTAACAGCGCTGGCAGCACCTCACTCCTAGCGCTTCATTCCTGGTGCCCCACTCCTGGTGCCCCATTCCTGGTGCCTCACTTCTGGTGCCTCACTCCTGGTGCCTCACTCCTGGGGTCTCCTTCCTGGCGCCTCACTCCTGGCGCCTCATTCCTTGTGTCTCACTCCTGGTGCCCCACTCCTGGCGCCTCACTCCTGGTGCCCCACTCCTGGTGCCTCACTCCTGGCGTCACAATCCTGGCACCTCGCCCTGTTGCCTAACTCCTGGTGCCTCACTCTTGGTGACTTAATCCTGGTGCCTCACTCCTGGTGCCTCACTCCTGGTGTCCCACTCCTGGTGCTTCACTCCTGGTGCCTCTCTTCTTGTGTCTCAATCCTGGCACATCACCCCTGGTGCCCCACTCCTGGAACCTCACTCCTGGTGACACACTTCTGGCGTCACACACATGGTGCCTCACTCCTGATGCCTCACTCTGCGGCTCTCACTACTGGAACCTCACACCTGGCAACTCAATACCTGGTGCCACACTCATGGCACATCACTTTGGCATCTCACTCCTGGTAACTCACTCCTGGCACCTCATTCCTTGCGCCTCACTGCAGGCAACTCACTCCTGGTGTCTCACTCCTGGTGTATCACTCCTGGTACATAACACCTGGTGCCTTACTCCTGAAGCCTTACTTCTGATGCCTCCCACCTGGTACCTCTTTCCTGGCACGTCACTCTTTGTGCCTCACTCCTGGTGCCTCATTCCCGTTTCCTCACTCCTGGTGCATCACTCCTTGTGCCCACTCCTGGTGCCTCAATCCTGTTGCCTTTTTCCTGGTGCCTCGTTCCTGGCGCCTCACTCCTAGTGTCTAACTCCTGGTGCCTCCCTCCTGGTGTATCACTCCTGGCACCTCACTCCAGGCACCTTACTCGTGGCATCTCACTCCTAGTGCATCACTCCTGCTGCATCTCTCCTGGCGCCTCACTCCTGGTGTATCACTCCTGATGTCTCACTCCTGGTGCCTCACTACTGACACTTCACTACAGGTGCCTCACTACTTGTGCCTCACTCCTGGCACATTACTCCTGGCACCTAACTCATAGTGCCTCACTCCTGGCTCCTTTCTCCTTGCGACTCACTGCTGGCATCTCATTTCTGGAGATTATCTCCTGGCAACTCACTCCAGGCAACTCACCCCTGTTGCCTTGCTGTTGGTGCATCACTCCTTTTGTCTCACTCCTGGTGCATCACCCCTGATGACTAACTCCTGTTGTCTCACTCCTGATGCCTCACTCCTGGCACCTCACTTCTGGTGCCACACTACTGGTGCCTTACTCCTTCTGCCTCAATCCTGGCACCTCGCCCCTAGTACCCCACTGCAGGCACCTGTCCCCTGGTGCCTCACTCCTAGCACCTCACTCCTGACCCCTCATTCCTGGTGCCACACATCTGACCTTCACTCCTGGCACCTCAATCCTGGCACCTCACTTCTGGAACCTCACTCCAGGTGTCTTACACCTGGCACCTCACTCTCAGTACTTCGCTCCTATCACCTCATTCCTGGCGCCTCACTACTAGCACCTCTTTTTTGGGTCAATCTCTTGGTGCCTCACACCTGACACCTTACTTCTGGAACCTCACTTCTGGTGCTTCACTCTTTGCAACTCACTCCTGGTGCTTCACTTCAGGTTCCGCACTCTTGGCACCTCATTACCGGGGCCTCAATCCTGGCACCACACTCCTGGTGCCTCACTTCTGGCACATCACCGCTGGTGCCTCACTCATAACACCTTTACTCCTGGTGCCTCACTTCTGATGCCAAACTCCTTGTGCCTGAATCCTGGTGCATCACTCCTGGTGCCTCACTCCTGGCGCCACACTCCTTGCGCCTCACTTCTGGTGCCTTACTCCTGCTGCCTCCACTCCTGGCGCCACACTAATGGCGCCTCACTTCAGGTGCCTCACTCCTGGTGCCTCACACCTGGCGTTTCACTTCTGGCACTTATTTCCTAGTGCCTCACATATGATGCATCAGTCCTGGTGCATCGCGCCTCGTGTCTCACTCCTGGCACCCCACTCCTGGTGCCTCACACCTGGCGAGTCACTCCTGGTGCCTCACTTCTAGTGCCCCACACCTGCTGCCTCACTCCTGGCACTTCACTCCTGGTGACTCACACCTGGCACCTCACTCCTGGCTACTCATATCCTAGTGCCTCAATCTGGTTACCTCTGTTCTGGAACCTCACTCCTGTTGCCACACTCCTGGTGCCTCACTCCTGGAGCATGACTCCTGGCACCTCGCTCCTGATCACTACTCTTGGCATGTCGCTCCTTTTGCTTCACTCCTGGTGCATCACTCTTGGTGACTCATTCCTGTTGTCTCTCTCCTAATGCCTCACTCCTGGCACCTCATTTATGGTGCCACACTCCTGGCATGTCACTCCTGGCGCTTCACTCCTGGTGCATTACACCTGTTGCATCACTCCTGGTGCAACACTACTAGCACCCCACTCTTTGTCTCACACATGATGCCTTACTCCTGGTGCCTCAATCCTCGCATCTCACTCCTTTCAACTCACTCCTGGTGCTTCACTCCTGGAACCTCACTTCAGGTGTCTTACTACTGGCACCTCATTTCTGGTGCCACACTCCTCGAAACTCACTCCTGGCACCTTATTCCTGGCACCTCACTCCTGGTGCCTCTCTCCTCGTATGCCACTCTAGGTGACTCACTCCCGATGCCTCACTCCTGGTATGTTAATCCTTGAGCCATATTCCTGGCGCCTCACTCGGGGCACTTCAATCCTGTCGCTCCACTCCTGGCACCACACTCCTGGCGCCTTACTCCATATGCCTCACTCCTGGGGCCTTACTCCTGGTGCCTCACTCCTTTTGCCTCACTCCTGGTGTGTCACTATTGGTGACTCACTCCTGATGCCTCACTCCTGGCATCTCACTCCTGGGATCTCACTCCTGGCATCTCACTCCTGGCATCTCACTCCCGGCACCTTACTCCTGGCGCCTCACATCTGGTGTCACACTCTCGGTATGTTACTCTTGGTGACTCACTCCTGGTGTCTCACTCCTGATGCGTCACTCCTGGCACCTCACTCCAGGTGCCTCATTCCTGGCGCCTTACTTCTGAAGCCTCACTCTAGGGCCTTCTTCCTGGCGCCTCACTCCTGGTGCCTCACTCCTGGTGTCACAGTCCTGGCACCTCACCCTGGTGACTCACTCCTGATGCCTCACTTCTAGAGCCTCACTCCTGGTTCCTCACTCCTGGCGTAGCTCGCCTGGCATATATCTGTTGGCACCTCACTCCTGGTGCCTCACTCCTAGTTCCGCACTCCTGGCACTTTATTACTGGCGCCTCAGTCCTGGCAACTAACTGATAGTGCCTCACTCCTGGTACCTCCCTGCTGATGTCTCACTCCTTGCACCTTACATCTGGCGCCTCCCTCCTGATGCCTCACTCCTGGTGCGTGACTGCTGGTGCCTCACTCCATGTGCCTCACTCCTGGCACCATGCTCCTGGCGCTTATTTCCTGGTGCCTCAGTCCTTTCGCCTCACTCCTTACACCTCTATTCTGGTGCCTCACTCCTGGGCCTCACTCCTGGCACCTCACTGCTGGAACATCACTCCTGGTGCCTCACTCCTGGTGCCTCACACCTGGCACCTCACTTCTGTCGCTTCACTCCTGGTACCTCACTCCTGATTTCACACTCCTGGTGCCTCACTCCGTGCGCCTCACTCCTTGTTCCTGTCCTGGTGCCTTACTTCTGTTGCTTCACTCCTGGTGCCTCACTGCTGGCGCCTGAATCTTCCTGTGACAGGACACTATGTCTGATTCGAAAGCTCCACCAAACTCTGTTCCAAGTAAAACGAGTGTTAAATCGGGAAATGTGGCCTTTCAAACTTAGGCGGCGATGATTAACGGCGTCGCTGAATCTCCGCAAGTACTCTAACTGCATAAAGATATCGAAAAAATTGTTTCTTAAATTATAATTAACTTCATGAGTTCGAGCATTTGAGTGCTGTACAACCAAGCAATTTTATTACAATTCTTTTACAGGTATCGTGGTTATAGGTTAGTTACTGAATTCGGAATAAAACTGTTCGTATTTAAAAACAAACGACTGGAAACGAACATAGGAATCCAGTTAAATCTGCGATTGTACGGGAATTTCTAGCTGGATCTGCACGTGATTTTTTTAAGGTGACTACCTCTGTTTCGTCTCATTTATCATGAAATTAGGAGAGCAGCTATAATGTTACTTGGCGCAGTGTCAAAGCCAACGAATATTTTACCTTTGTGGACAGCAGTATTCTTGTCTGTATACAAGACGGTGTGGTATGGCGTGGATTCCGAACGGCAAACTTCGAGAGGATATTCGCTAGGCAAAATAAAATTGGAATATATTGGACTCTTTCTACCTAAACTGAATGTTAAAGAAGATATAATCCCTTGTAAATTGGAATATATTGGACTCTTTCTACCTTAACTGAATGTTAAAGAAGATATAATCCCTTGGAAATTGGAATATATTGGACTCTTTCTACCTAAACTGAATGTTAAAGAAGATATAATCCCTTGGAAATTGGAATATATTGGACTCTTTCTACCTAAACTGAATGTTAAAGAAGATATAATCCCTTGGAAATTGGAATATATTGGTCTCTTTCTACCTAAACTGAATGTTAAAGATGATATAATCCCTTGGAAATTGGAATATATTGGACTCTTTCTACCTAAACTGAATGTTAAAGAAGATATAATCCATTGGAAATTGAATTTTTAGCTGTTATTTTGTGGAGTACCGTGCACGAAGTACTTTTGCCCGAACATTGATTTATGTTTTCTGGATCTTCAGTTCACGACCAATCATTTACTAATGACCACCAATGTAATAATAATAGTAACAACAGACATGGTCATCTTCTTATTGCAGACAACTTTAATACCGTTAGTATTAATGAAATTTCGATGCTGGTTTATTGAGCATTATGATCAAATGGACAAAAATGACCCGCTTGCAACTGGCTGTGACTCACCGTGTTCGTGTGAAATGCACAGAAAACTTCCATGGCAGTGATACAGTTTGGTGTGCATAGGGAACTACAGCCAACCATAAGCTGACTGTAGCTAGAAACAAACAGTCAGCTTGACTACTGTAAAGTTATTAATGTGTGGCGCATGTTGTTTACAGTAGGCATGCTACAGACGCGTGCAAGCAGGTCACGTGATATCGCCTCCGCAACGTGTTTGCAACTGGATTGTTCGTTATTCTTTTGAAACTAGTCGTCAAATAACTTTCACGAAACCTTAGTGTGTGATGTGGAAAGCTAATGCTGAATTATAACAACTAAGTATTGCAAACTTCGAATTTATTATAAATATTGACAAACAATTTTGTATCTTTTATAAAATAATGAGTTGTAAATACACAATATTACAGCTGTACAGTTACCAGAAAATATTTGGCAATTCATTTCCAAAGAATCGTTTGTAAAAATGGCCAAATTGTTTTATGCGTGGAGATGTTCTCAAGACAATCAAGGGACCGAGATGGCGGCTTCTCTGTAGTTGACGTGACTAGTCTCTGACTGGGGACTTCACTGACTGGCTACTACACGCTGCGAAAACTCCCCTATTGGTTAGGTTGCCAGCTACGTTACCAGGCGCTCATTGGCGAACGCCGTTTGTACACTGTTAAAAATGTCCGTATATTTACAGAAATACTTACGGATATTACACGGAAACGAAGTCCGTAATGACATAAACTGTGTTAATTACGTAAATACGAAATACGGATAGTGTACGTGTTTCCTCTAGTCTCGGGTTTCGAGGACGAACAATGTCGTCTCTACACGGAGTTTTATTCGCTACTGTAACAAGAAAATGTTCGTTTCTGTAGCGGTTACGTTAACCACGTCACTAAGGCCTATTCTTCTAAATATTAAAAAGTATCAGCGGGAGTTTATGTGACTTTGATAGAAATACTAAAGTTAATAATGTTGTAAGAGTTGTAGGTGAGTGAATATAGTCATGAAATATAATTTTTTGACTTGGGTTCAAATCTTGCTCAAATATTGATAGTTTTTAAAACTTTTTGGAATATATTTTTACACGCAGTAAAACACCCACATAACGAAAATAAAATAATTCTTAATTTAATCCTTTTATTTCAAACAGAAAGTGCAGAAAACTAGCTAGGAAAATAACGACGAGTTTCCGTGAAATGTACGGAAATTTCGTTTTTAAAAATAAATGTTTCCGTAATTTTACGGAGAGTTTGTGAACATCACTGGATACAGTTTTACCAGCACGTTTCCGTAAAATAAAGTTTTTTTTTACAGTGCACACGTTGCGGGAAAATACTGCTGGCGCGTGTGTTGCAGCTGCAGTTTAATATCCAAGTGTCTGCTACATCCTGTATATCGTCTAGTACTTTGTCATCACTACAGCAAGGTAGGACCCGCCATGTTCACGCCCGTGCACAGCAATAGTGAACTGACTAATGTTTATTAGATAACAAGATGGATCCCACTTTGTTTATGGTCAAGCGAGGTTTTTTGAGGGACAGTTTACGAGAGTTAGGAATAAAATGATTGCACGATTGTAAGAGATTTTAAACGCCAGGTAGTATAAACAAATGATGCATGTGTTGGCTTCCGAGCTGGCGCCGCGTCTGGTTGGTTTTAGTAACCAGCAAGCAGACATGACAGCTCCATCATGACTGGGGCGGCGAGATCTTGTATATATAAATGATTGTCAGTATGGCATACGATCACCGAGCTGGGAGAATTACGAGATAAATAAACTGCAATACTAACGTCTCCCTTTTACCTTAAATGCTGCCAACATTAAGTAGTATATATAAATACGGTATTCGTCAGACGATTAGGTTTTGTTACGAATTAATAATATAAACATCAACTACATGGCCAATACCTCACAACACAGAATTCAAACTTACTTGTTATACAGAATATGCCAGAGTAAACTGACTCTACAAACAGTCACGAATGCAGTATATGTAACTTCAGCCCCGTTTATCGTCGCCGCATTGCAATTGTACGGTATGGAAATCTGTGTTTCGTTAGGATATTTCTTGTGACCCTTTTTGTTTTATCTTGGGAATTTCTCTAGTTTTCATTACGTTTCCCGTACGTTTTCTAACGCCTGAAATAATTCTGGTTCCTAGAACTGGCAGTTAGGCCACCGTTAATATTTCAGTGTGCAGTAGCTTTACAGTTTTGGAAACATTTGTTTCTACAGAGGTTAAGTAGGCTATATTTACTTAACCCTGCAGAATATATTTTACCCTGACTTTGCTCTCAGCTGTTGTTATCTATTTATAGCTGTAATGTTTAACTCGGGGAAACTTCGATCTTCACTTTGTTTAGTGCCTATGTAAACAATTACGTGAACAACTTCCTCACTTTGTTTACAGAGGGTAATCCCGGTAATTACCCTCAACACTTTACGAAGTGTCTTCAAGCCTCTCACAACACTGTCATATAACTGCTCTTCTATTTTCTGGACAGATTTAGAAAGAACTACAACACTATTTTCGTTGTACTAAGTTACACGTGTTATTTGTAATTATTGTTATTTTAAAATATATATTAAAAGACACTGTCGTACAATAATTTAATTTTGCTACCAGTATCTCAACATGATTAACTTTACATCAGCGGTTAATATATTAATGTTGTCTGGAATTCAAAACCGGATAGCATCGCGTCACTTATCGGTAGGGGTGCCATTTTATCGCGAAAACATTCCGTGAATAAATTATTTCAAGTTCAGCCTGCGAGTTAATAAAGTTCAGCCTGCGAGTTAATCAAGTTCAGCCTGCGAGTTAATCAAGTTGCGGAAAAGAGACTGATCAGATCGCCGACTTACGTGCGTGATCACGAGTGCAGGTGTACTTTCAATAACTACCGTATTTTATTTAGTTCTGTTATTTGCTGGCGCAGCTTTCTCAAAACTATTACGGTATAAACATGTTCTAACACCATGGGTGTCATTACGGGCAAAATCATTTTCTTATTTCTGATGTTCCGTCACAACATCTCCACAACACAAGTGATGTATAGGTACCCGTCACATATTCATTACAAATACTCTTTCTTGTGTCCAAGGTAAAAGTAACTCAATCAAAACAAACCTCGTGATTTTTAGAAAAATTACCCTTTTATATTACAAGTTACGAAATAATTTCTCGCGTGTTCAAACCCATGCCCGAACTTTTTTTCTGTACAGGAGAAATTTTGTTTAAACATCTGTGTAAATGCTTAGGAACGCAAACTTTATCTTCGAGTGGAACAGTAGAATTTAATCAATATCAGTGGTAAATCTTAATACAAAGACAACAAAACTCGTGCACTTCAAGGAGTTACCGCTGGAGTCAAGAGAAGACTTATACACACTGTATGTGTGTAGGATGTATGTATATACACACACACGCACATTCATTACAGCTACTGAAATGTTACACTGTAGACTCTTGCACTTAGCGTGATGGCGTGCGTAATAATCCACGAAGAAAAAATTACCAATACCTTGACTGTAGATTCGAAATGTTTCAATTATCCAACATACCGCATAGGTTCAAGCTACTTGTATGTTTAGTACTTTATATACTATCGAAATAACTGCTTTTAGAGCATATTCGACAGTCGTCTCTATAGAAATTCATGTCCGATAATTCTATCAATATTTTCATTAAAAGTAATACTGTTGCCACAAACCTCAAACCTGATTAAGGCCCGGGCACAGTTGCTATAAGCACGCATCATTAACACATTAACTGCTTGTTTTCATTTGGCTACAAGCGTGCACAGAGATAAGCACTTACCTAAGCACAGTGATAGTAACAAGAAAAGTTCAACTTAATTTAACTGACCTTGTTACTATCGCTGTGCGTCAATATTCAGCCAATCAGAATCACCGCCTCTTGCACTACGTTATCAAATGAAAAAAACTTATGTACGAATCAAAAAATTGTGTGTTGACTTATTCCTAGGACAGATATTTTATTTCGTTTATTTCTGGATAATCGCAACAACGGAAGTTAGCGTTTAGGTAACATTAATAGTAAAAATGGAAATGAGAATAATTTCTCACTTTAAAAACGTCTCAGATCAATCGAAAATATTTAATTTTGACAAAAAACCTCTACCAATTATACAAAACTTAATATCTTAGGTAGTAAATGTAGCAACATAAACAAACTAATATTACTATCGTCACATCAATTGTAGCCAGGCCACTGAGCTTGTGCTGTGTTTTGTATGTGCCTATCGCTATAACTGTGAATGTGTTAGTTGTATGTCAATAAGAACCCGGCCCATACAGAACAGTTCTGTTCTGTTATTACAATCCTAGTTGTGTAAACGGTCCTAATATAGTTTAAGTAGTTCTGTCGGAGGCACTATCTGTTTCGTGGCATGAACGCAGTGCAAATACGATACAACGAACAGTTCTGTTAGTTTGACTAAATGTGTCAACAATATATAGGTATTACCAACAGCTAGGCTGCCGCTATTACACCAGAGTCTGTAACATGTTCCCTACTCTTGATGTGCTTGTGAACTGGCAGCGCACCATGTGTGATCTGGCAGTCTCTTGGCTCTCGGCGGTGCAGATGGGGGCCCTGGACTCTTCATACTCAGTCAGGCCACAGTAGCTCTTTGATGGCGAGAGATCGAACTGTTGAACAAGTAAGCTTTGGAAAACCACTGAAACTATCAAAGTATACGTGGTTTAAGCATTTCACTTTGGTTTAATACCATAGTGTTCTTAGACGGTGCTTAACACTGCTTTATATCCCGTTCGCCTAAAAAGTATGCCTCACGCAGATGTTACACAATATCAATTTCAGCAATAAATACTGTGTTACGTTTGGAGAATATCGTATAAATTTTTTCTACTAGATCTTTCCAGAAACAATTTTTTTTAAATTTATCGACCGTCACCTGTACGACCAACTGTTTTCGCAATAATATTTACGCGCAGGCTATACTTCAATATGTTACGTGAACTCTTGCAATATTTTCTGTAGTGATTGCCCGCGTGTCTTTGTGTGAATTAAGTTTTCGCGGTATTAGATGCCCGTGGCTAGCGGGCTGCCACCTAAGACGCGTGTCAATTTAAATAATCCTACCACGAAAGTGGATACAAAATAAATATTTTACAGTACAACTTTTTGTAAAACCGTATTCCAAGTAGCAGATACTTGTACACAAACACCAAGCTTTGTTTGTTTCCTGCATGAATGACCCTGGGCACAGAGTATTGTACTTTTCCTGCAGTTTGTGCACTTTGCAACTAAGTGTCATCGTATAACTCAACAGTATGGCTTTTTTCTTCAAATGTAGTCAAGTTGTTTTACTCACCTTTTATTGTATTTTGTGTTATGATTAAAACGCGTAAACGGGACTTAGCCATTTGTTTGGAAACACAGCTAAACTCTTGTATATATACAGTTACAACAAAATACTTTGTGATTACAAAACAACGTAGATTGTATTTTGCGTTATGATCAAAACGCGTAAACGGGACTTAGCCATTTGTTTGGAAACACAGCTCAACTCTTGCATATATACAGTTACAACAAAATACTTTGTGATTACAAAACAAAGTAGATTGTAAATTAAAAATTTAATAATAATATTAATAATGGAATATTAAAATAATATAAATACGTAATAAATAAATAAACGTAACAAATCAAAAGAACAAGCGAAAATTCTTTATAATTTTCCGTTGTGAACAAAAAGCAAGAATTTACTGTTATAATTAATAGGCTTACTTTTTTCAATATGATGCAATTAATATTAAAATGATTACTTAATAGCTGAGTTGGTAGGTAGGACGTGACGTCTCTTCGAAAGCAATATCATTACAGATGAAACCAGAAACACATGCAACAGTAGTGAGATAATTACAAGTATACACGTGCCTACTAAACCTGGTATGAAATAGGGCCGTCAAGTCGACAAATACCATGATAGTCGCCGTGTTGGTTGGTTTTACAGCCGATGTAGCAGACCTCCCGCAGCTTTAACGGAATCTAGTACACTGTAGTATGGCATTCAGGGGCCTACAAAGTTATCATACAGGTCTCACTGTAAGAAGTTCTGTCTATTATAATTAAAAAGCTATGGAATATTCCAATGTAAATAATTTTAAATGACATAAATGGAAGTCGATATTTTGTCGCCATACCATTATTTGGTTACTGAAACAGAAATGTGGTCTTTGGAAATATTCAAGTCTCCAACATTCGCTCAAGTATTCTTCTGTTTACATACGGTGTTTATTCTTCTGTATAAAAGTGTTTTTTTTTTTTTTTTTTCAATTATACCAACAACTCTGAATCATTTGTGAACAAATTGCTCTAATAACACCCTATAGTCAACAATTCAAATTCTGAGGAAACAGAACACACGCGAAGATCTCCATCGCCGTCACAGTACGGTTTCCTTACGGCAGGATGTAACCATGAGGCTTTTAAAATAATATTACTCGGGTGACCCCTGAGTCGATATGCAACCATCACAGCTGATTTGTGTCGGTGACTGCCTACCCACAGGTGCTACAAGACGGCTCCACACAGTAGATTTGTACATACAGAAGAAATGACGTTGCAGCTCGTATGACGCGCGCATACCCATTCTCTGGTTGGCTGCACAAGGGACTGGTTAGAGGCCGTGTGTTTGATTGGCTACTACATACTGCGCAACGCTCCCTATTGGCCGGGCCGCTGGCTTACAAGTAAGCTGCCAGGCGCCGACTGTATTCCGACATGTTCGCCAGAGACGCTAGTTTCTTGGTTTGAGCTGCTACAGTTAGCGGAACAAGTGGCTATGTCACCTCTTCATTGTTAAGTTCTCAGTAACAGCAATCCACTGCATTTCCAAACATACATTTATGAATTATGTGTTCTTAATTAAGTCCTCCATATCGCAACTTAATTAAAAAATAGCATATTCGTGAAAATAATTACAAAATATGTGAATGGCCAGAAACAGAAAGTCAAGCGACAGAGCCTAAGACAGATGGAGGAAGGCGCGAAAGGAAATAAGACACGAGTAAGGAAAAACGGAACACAAGTATAAAGGGAAAATACCGTAATGTGATATTACTTATAAGATTGTTTAACACCGCAATAAATTCAGAAATCGCTATTTCCTTGCTGATGCCATTGAGACGAGGCTTCTTATTTTGGGATTTTCCTACCAAGATAACTGGACTGCCCGATCTAAGGATGCGCGACCAAACTATTCAGTTTTGCACTGAACAAATGTTGCTAAAAATCCTACAAGAATACTGCATGTGGTGTGTGAACATGTCTTCTGCATACACTTGAAGTTCTACGTAGATACCCTGGCTCGAGTAAGGCAGGCGCTGCGCAACATTCACCTGACTGAACATTGTTGAAGGTCGGCATATCGACCACGTCACGAGGTGCTCAATGACTGAGCATGGCGCCCTGTAGTTACGACGAGTGCCACGGCAGGCGCTAGCATCGCTGATAGAACATGACGACACGCTGGTTAAACGTCATGCAGCACTACGGAAATATAAAGCAGCTCTACGGAAGCGGTATTTACGCAGGAAATAAACATTATAAAATAAATTACGTGAATTCTGATTGGCGAAAACTTTTTGTACCCCGAGTTGTTGGGAGGATTAAGCCATATTTTGAGTATTTATACCGAGGAGTTTCAATAGCTCTGGGAGAGGGACTATCATCTCTACCCATCAGGCCAAGCAGACGAGAAGGAAGGTTTGCAAATCCCTTAGTAGAAAGTTAGATGTTGTGATATGCTGGAACTGGATAAAATTTCTCGACGGCTGTTTAAAGTTTAAATTATTTGTCATTATTTTCGCCCATAGTAATTGGTAATTTACGAAATGGCTTATAATCAATTGTCTTTATGTTTGTGTAGGTTTTCAAGTAAGCCATGGGATAGTTCAAACAGTTTGAAACCGGCTGTTGGGCTGTTGTAAATGTTCTCATCCCAGGTAATTTGTAACTCTCTATGATAGAAACTAGCACATGGCTTTTATATTTGTGTAATTCGCAGTTAATTCATGTGGGTTTGAGACTGTTTAAAAATGGAAGTAATCTGTCATTAAAATGTTCAAGTCCAGATTTAAGACGTTAAATGTTTTAGACGTGATAAGAATGAACCTTTCTGCCCGAAGTGTCATGAATAGTAAAGATACTTTTGAAGTGTTGAAATTCAAAGTCAAGTCAAAGTCAAGATATTCCAAAATTTGTGATAGGTTTGTGATCTAGAATTTTCAATGTTTGCCCAATGAGATATTTTTAATGTTTTACAAAAGAATGTATCCATAAAGTAATGTTTATTCAGAAAGTATTTTATGGCTGGTAATATTTATAACCATTTTCTGCGAACAGCCAAACTATGTACTCAGCATACCTGTATTTCAGATTGGCTTTAAATGCCAACGTATGACTGTATGTTTGGGCTTATGGTTATGCCCCTTTGTATCGTCCTGGACAGGATATAGCACTATGCACGTATTTTCCCAGGTAAATACTTAGCCTTGCAGCTGTATTATTATATAAAAACTATATTTATTATAATCATAACTGATTTTTCACACTTGTGCGAATTTTCTTGCAAGACAGGAAAGCAAACATTTTATCTTAGAATTTGTGTGATATGGGTTTTTAGACTAACATATTTGTAACTACTTTTAACCGTTATTTTTTTTTTTTAGTTAGAGGTTTAATTTTTTTACATATTACGCGTGCAATGTTGTTTGTGGCTGGACGCGCACAACAGTCTCTGTATCGGCCTTCACCAACTCTAATTGTTGAAAGTGACTGCACCGGCAGGCTCGGTCTCAGGAGAACAACAACTCTAATTGTTGAAAGTGACTGCACCGGCTGGCTCGGTCTGAGGAGAACAACAAGTCTAATTGTTGAAAGTGACTGCACCGGCTGGCTCGGTCTGAGGAGAACAACAAGTCTAATTGTTGAAAGTGACTGCACCGGCTGGCTCGGTCTCAGGAGAACAACAACTCTAATTGTTGAAAGTGACTGCACCGGCTGGCTCGGTCTGAGGAGAACAACAAGTCTAATTGTTGAAAGTGACTGCACCGGCTGGCTCGGTCTGAGGAGAACAACAAGTCTAATTGTTGAAAGTGACTGCACCGGCTGGCTCGGTCTCAGGAGAACAACAACTCTAATTGTTGAAAGTGACTGCACCGGCTGGCTCGGTCTGAGGAGAACAACAAGTCTAATTGTTGAAAGTGACTGCACCGGCAGGCTCGGTCTGAGAACAACAACTCTAATTGTTGAAAGTGACTGCACCGGCTGGCTCGGTCTGAGGAGAACAACAAGTCTAATTGTTGAAAGTGACTGCACCGGCTGGCTCGGTCTGAGGAGAACAACAAGTCTAATTGTTGAAAGTGACTGCACCGGCTGGCTCGGTCTGAGGAGAACAACAAGTCTAATTGTTGAAAGTGACTGCACCGGCTGGCTCGGTCTGAGGAGAACAACAAGTCTAATTGTTGAAAGTGACTGCACCGGCAGGCTCGGTCTCAGGAGAACAACAACTCTAATTGTTGAAAGTGACTGCACCGGCTGGCTCGGTCTCATGAGAACAACAAACCTACCGGTTTTTTTATTACAGCTATATATAATAATTCCCAACAATTAGTTATTCTTCTCTCCCGAACTGCCGATAAGAAGTTCCCCGCAATTTTCTTACTCCACCTGTTCCCGTACCAGTCATCCTGAATACCGCTAGCCAATCAGCTCTCGGTTTTAACCTTGGCCACGCCCCCGTGACCAACGAGATCACTACTTCCCTCATAGTGAAGTCAATTATTTTCACTCGGATGTTATCTTATAGCACCATTAATGATACTTATTGATTACTCCATAACTTCTAACTAATTATAACCAAGAAATTATTATATCACACTTCCGTATTGGAGCAGCGGGAAAGTGGGCGGAGCTTTAGCATGATTTTATGTTAGCTCTGGGCTGTCATGTCACTGGACGCTAGTGGCCTAGAGTTTTGTTACCAAGGAGACAAACATTCCTGTTTGCAACACGCTCTCAGTTCCTTCAGTTTAGCTACTGACAAGCCCGGACATCCAGCTCCGACACAGTCTGTGCTAGGACCTGTTAAGTTAGGTGTCTGTCCACCGCATTGCGCTTTTCAGCTCTGCGTACAAGACACAATGTCATCTCTCTCTCTCTCTCTCTCTCTCTATATATATATATATATATATATATATATATATATCTCGAGAGAGAGAGAGAGAGAGAGAGAGAGAGAGACCAGCTACACCTGCATCTTCTCTCAGTCCGACGCTCTGTGCTTGAGAAGGGCGAGCTGGAACTGGACTCGAACCGGCAACACTGCTGCCTCCTCGCTAAAAGATCGTGCAGTTGCAGCTAAGTATCTGCCTACTTTGGTTGCTTCTGAACACAGAGTCTCTGTCACCGACGTAGTTTACACGGAGTGGAAGTGGCTCCTTTGATGTCTCAGTACCCATTCTCTGATTGGCTACGCGAATCCTTGTATCTCATTGGCTACTGCATGTTGCTGGGCAGCTGGCTGGCGAGTAGTTTACATGGCATGTGACGCCATTTTGCTGGCGTGTGCAGCTGGAATTCCCGGAATAAAAGGCTGTTTCATCACCAGTATGCTCCATATTGCTAAAGCTCTGATTCACTTTCGTGATTGAATTATTTTAATTGCCACATGTATTATTTGCCTTTCGCAAATCACGAACGTTCAGTGTCAGAGTAACATAACTCTGATTAGCACAGTCAGGTTAATGCATACCCATTTACAAAGAAACGCCTCCAATAACAGAATTGTGGTGGCAGGCGGGAATGTAGGATATTGAAGACTCGCCTGCTGGAAAACACTTTCGCGAAAACCGGCGGCCCTAATAAATACACATTATAATAACAGATTTTTTAAACGAAGATAACAACTTTATTTATAAATTGAAGTGATTTGTAGAAGAAAATTATATCATTAGCTCCCTTCAAGACTTCTACGTCTGCATCTGCATAAAGAGTTGCTTTTTTAATGTGTTTTTAATGACAGTGATTTTTTTGTATTTTATGGTCCATTTTCCCTGAATTTCTCCAAAGACAACATTTAAAGAAATTTTTAAAACAAACAAATATATCGTATTTTAATCCGTTTGATTTTTAATTTAATTATATCGCAAAATGCCAAAATTACTACATAAATAAATAATCATGATGAATATAATGACATGGTTTCCATTTGCTTAAAATTCCTTTCTTAAGTATAAACTTTACATTATGAAGAGCGTTTGGTACAAGACTATTTATGTATGTGTAATATATACACCCAGTACAGTACATTACTCCATTTTAGGTTTCAAGTTAGTGTACCCGTATATTTCCGACTATATTTTACAGTAGTTGTTCGTTTTCATGGCGCGAATCCATTCACAGTCATCTAGAGATCATTGTTTCCACACAGTTTAACGTGAACAGAACGTGATCATTAAAATGAGGGTAGGGGTTTAGCTTTTTGTGTTAATTACAATGTACGTGACGGTTTAACATTTTTGCCTGAATGCAGTTCATTAAAAGGTCTCGTGTCTGAGTCAGTGCCAAGAGGGAAGTTGTTTAGTTTCTACGGCTTGTTTTTTCAAGATAATAGGTTTATCTGGCAGGTTTTCAGGAATGTTTGCTACTATAGAGTCTGCAGATGTTACCAAACATGCCATTTATGTTTTATTAGCCGCACGTATTCACCAACGCTAGTCTCACTTGATCACTGCTGCGATATTGTGTAAACTGGCATAATTGTTCGCTACCCCATGCCTCTCTACAACCAATTAGCTGCCTAAATTGACCTAAATATGTATATGTGTTGTTTCTAATCTCGTGCGTAACCAATAAGCTAAGATAATTTCACACACATAAACTGACTTATTTATTAATTATAAATGTAGTTCTGAGCTTTTTAATTACAGTTTAGTATGCCAGTTTGCTGCGTTATAAGAGTATAAATTATAATTTCATTTGAGAAACACAATCCACTGCATGAACATATTTATAGATTTATTTAAAATATGTATTTTAAAATAACAGACCTGAGTTTTTTTTTTTTTTTTTTTTTTTTAAGTTAATGTCAGAGCAAGAGTTCGAGGCTGAGAAGCACGGAAGAGATAAGGGTGACACTGGCACATGAATCAAGTACGCCATCGCCACTAAGGCTCTCTCAACTAGCGTGCTGTGTTCTCGTGTCTACCTAATTATTTGATCGGTGGAAAGTTTGCAGCAAGGTTCAGCGCAGGCCACTTGTGTATTTTTATGTATCTCACGCGTTTTCTTTTTACCTACAGCGCTTTGAAAATGGTTTTTTTTTTTTTTTTTTTTTTTTCGTTTTGGAGTAAGTGCTATGAAATGATGTTTCTAATGTACGCGACTGCAGCGCTGCTAGTGCCAGCTAAGTGCTGCTAGTGCCAGCTAGGTGGGAGCACTAATGTCAAGCTGGCTAGCAGATCTTACCAACGTTCACGGTAATTAATTAATTATTATTTTTATATAGTTTGACACTGTTTGCGGCGCCAGATAATGTCCTTTTAACAGAGAAAATGCAAATGTAGTTTACTTTAAAATATAATATAAATATTTTTAAGCACCATATCTAAACTAAGACCCTGCCGTCTGGTGTATGAGTATGAGTGTGTGGTCACTTCATTACGAAATATTATTTAACAGAATAACTTATATGTGTCTTGCGAAGTATATGTTGAACATTTGTGGTGCGTATACGAAAGTGGTAGCTTGTGGCATGAAAGTAGTTCCTCTCAGGAGAGTATTTCGACGAGAGTGAATGTAGCGGAGCTCCCTGTCACAGATGTATTCTTGGTAAACTCCTCCCCCTGTGAGCATGGCTATATTCCCCCCTCCTATCTCCTACAACTTCATCATCAATCTTCCATTCAATTTCACTTTCCTTGGAGAGAACTCCAAAAAAAAAACTCTCGGAAAATGTGATAAAAACCTCGTCCCTCAGGCAGAATGTGCCATGGCACAGTTTATCCTGTGTTTTCTTTATGTATACCACTGGCAAATTTTCGTTTCTTTTGAATTTATATCAGAATAATTCTTTTAGGTCCACGCATGATGTTGTTTGCAGAGCATTAAAACGAGGGCGAATACTTTTTTGTGGTACTTAAATTTCTTCTCATGAACCTAGTTATGGGATATACTTCGCCTTGTATATCAAAGCAAGGCGGGTCATTGTCACGAAAATTTGATATTCGCTGATAAAGAGGCAAGAATGAAATAGTAAACATATCTGCCGATCATCTCCATGTAGTAGTTTACTATAGTTTTGACTCTCCATACGTAAGATTAAGAAATAGTAATTGATTCTATACACTCGACAAATCATTAATTGTGTTCACTGATATTGTGAAATATTGTGTACCGAAACTTCCGTATACTTCTAAATTAATTGCACTTGTAATTACAGTCATAAAAAATTATGAAAGTACTATAAATTACTGCGTGTGTTCCTCCGACTCCTCTCAGGCAATAAGCAAGTATTTGTGCGCCTGTGTGAATACTGTGTGTAATGAAGAAGTGAATTGCGTGTTGCCTAGCAGCAGGCGCTCTCCTTCTGCTCCCCCGCGTACTTCACCTCTGTGCATTATCATTGAGTGCTGAGTGGAGAGAATTAGACAGCTCTTAACATCGAGGTCTTGAGAGCCAATGAGGGGGGAACGAGGGTAGTATGGAAGGGTGTAAGGAAAAGGGAGATCCCCGAGAAAACCCGCAGACCAGCGGTAATGGAACCCGGTTAGGCTACGTTGAAGGCGAGTAATGTGAGAACTAGACTGCCGCGGCCCCAACAGCTCAGCATTTATTACTCCTATTTCCCGCAAAATTAAATTCTTTAAACCAGTGAAATAGATCATCCTCAGTTACAATCTGGAACATGGAGTTAAAAATAGATACCTTTGCTTAGAAACTCGCTTCTTACTGCCTTGCTTTTCACCAGAAGAATAGCTTCATACTAACTTCAATGGCACGTCGGCCGTTCTTCTATTGGGTTCAGAAAAAATATTAGCTAATAAACATCATGGCAATAGGCTTTATGACTAAATAATAGAACTCCTATTTTATTAAGGACGTAATACAATAGTTGTAAAAAAATGTATAATTTCGTTTAAATAAGCGGAAAGAGGTATTCGAAATTAAGTGATGTAATGAAAGAATACAATATTCATTATATTAAAGCAATTTTGTAAATGGATTTTTAACACTATTAATAATACGCAATATTTTTTTTGGCTTATTTGGCTTGGAAAAATAAAAGGGTTTTGGTATCACAGCCATCAGCATGCGCATGAAGGTGTGTATTACCTATTTAATATTCGAACATATTAAAATAATGAAATCCACTTATCAAAAGCATCTTTGCCCCGCCATTTTGGGAGCTAATGCAATCAACGTAATAAAATATTTAAAAACCCATTGCAGTATTTCACATTTTTAAATTAAAACTTTGAAAAATCACCCCATGTATTACATGTTTGGTTGTTTCCTAAATACGCATCATATCTTACATAATTGTTATACGTCTGTTAACACAACAATATATCTTTTCCCGTTAAATTGATTAAATAAACAGAAAGAAAGCTCATAGGTTTGTGATGCGTGGTAGGAAAATGTTTCACATGAAAGTTGTTATTAAACCGAGCACGCAGACATGTGTAGCGTTGCTCTTTTGTTGTAATATTCTTGACTTAGTTAAGTATCCTCTGCATGAGGAGTAATATCGTGACAGCAAAGTTCGAGCAGTGCTTCATAAGAGTTGAAGGTAACGACGAGTGGACTAACAGGTCACTGGAATCTCTGTTGAAATAATTCTGTTCTCACTAAACTCGTAGAGAAACTGTACTCGTAGACACAAACAAGTCAAGAGTTGGGCGACCCGTAGGCTATACTTCACAGAAGAGACGTTTCACATCGAAACGATAGAGACTACTCATTGGTCACCTGATAGCGCTGGGAGGTCGTGACTTCCCTGTGTTTTCTTGCAGCTTTATTATTGACTTATAATCTTGCAGAACCTGTCAAAAAAGTCGCTGGCAAATTGCGAGAGTATACCAAACTCGTATGAATTAATTTTCTCACCTTCATTCCTATAGAAAGGCTAAAGGGGCTTATAAAACATATTAAAGAGTTGTATAAAGTGGCGGCTTATTGAATATTTAAGATTAGACAATAGCTATTCAACTACAAGCTTTACTGGGCCAGGAGAGAACTTAAAAAGTAGTAACAAATGTGGTTAGCAAATAACAATATATTTACGAACCATCCTGTATTCTAGTATATGAAAAGGGTATTAGAGAGTCAACACCCTTTCCTTGTTGACGTAAGCTGATTATGGCTGCTAGTAACGGCTTGACATACCCATCTCCACACGTACTCTTGGGTTATTACAAAAAATCGCCATTCCTATGGTTAAGCTCTCCTATATCGGGCGTGTTGTGTAACTTTACGGAACCGTTTACTGGATGGTTGTGGGGGTTTACTGGCTGGTAGAGGAGATTGCTGGCTGGTTGAGGGGTTTACTTGCTGGTGGAGAGGGTTTACTGGTTGGTTGAGGGTTTTTACTGGTTGGTGGAGGGTTTTTACTGACTGGTGGAGGGGGTTTACTGGCTGGTGAAGGGGTTTTCTGGTTGTTGGAGGGGTTTACTGGTTGGTGGAGGGTTTTTACTGGTTGGTGGAGGGGGTTTACTCGCTGGTGGAGCAGGTTTTCTGGCTGGTGGAGGGGGTTTACTCGCTGATGGAGTGGGTTTACTGGCTGGTGGAGGGGTTTTCTGGTTGGTGGAGGGGTTTACTGGTTGGTGGAGGGGTTTTCTGGTTGGTGGAGGGGTTTACTGGTTGTTGGAGGGGTTTACTGGTTGGTGGAGGGTTTTTGCTGGCTGGTGGTGGAGGTTTACTGGCTGATGGAGGGGGTTTTCTGACTGGTGGAGGGGGCTTACTTCCCGGAGCAGGAGTTTACTGGCCGGAGAAGGAGTTTACTGGCTGGTGAAGGGGGTTTACTCACTGGTGGAGGGGATATACTTGCTGATGGAGAAGGTTTACTCGTTGTTGGTGAGGTTTACTGGCTAGTGGAACCGTTTTACTTGCTGGTGGAGAGAGTTTACTGGCTGGTGGAGAGGTTTTATTGGCTGGCGAAGGTGTGTACAGGCTGGTGGAGGAGTTTACTGGCTGGTGGAAGAGTTTACTCTGGTGAAGGTGCGTACAGGCTGGTTGAGGAGTTTAATGGCTGGTGGAGGAGTTTAATGGTTGGTGGAGGAGTTTAATGGCTGGTGGAGGAGCATAATAGCTGGTGGATGACTTTACTGGATTGTGGAGAGAGTTTACTGGCTGGTGAAGAGGTTTTATTGGCTGGTGGAGGAGATTACTGGCTGGTGGAGAGGGTTTACTGGCTAGTGGAAGAGTTTACTGGCTGGTGGAAGTGTTCGCTGGCTGGTGGAGGGGTTTACAGGTTGGTGGAAGCATTTTACTGGCTGGTGGAGATGGTTAACTGGCCGTTGGGGGGGGAGTTTACTGGCTGGTGGAGGGGTTTACTGGCTCGTGGAGGCGTTTACTTGCTGATGGAAGTGTTTACTGGCTAGCGGAGGAGTTTATTGGCCGGTGGAGGTGTTTACTGGCTGGTTGATAACTTTAATGCCTGGTGGAGCGGGTATACAGGCATGTGGAAACGTTTTACTGGCTGGTGTGGGAGTTTACTGGCTGGTGGAATAGTGTACTAGCTTGTTGGGGAGCTTACTGGTGGGTGGGGGGGTTTACTGGCTGTTGGAGGGGTTTACTGACTGGTGGAGGGTGTTTAGTGGCTTGTGGAGGAGGTTTACTGGCTCGTGGGGGGAGTTTACTGGCTTGTGGAGGAGGTTTACTGGCTGGTGGGGGGAGCTTACTGGATTGTGGAGGGGTTTTACTGGTTGGTAGAGGAGTTTACTGGCTGGTGGAATTGTGTACTGGCTTGTTGGGAGCTTACTGGCTGCTGGGGGGGGGGAGGTTACTGGTTGTTGGATGGGTTTACTGACTGGTGGATGGTGTTTACTGGCTTGTGGAGGGGGTTTACTGGCTGGTGGGGGAGTTTACTTGCTTGTGGAGGGGGTTTACTGGCTGGTAGATGAGTTTACTGGCTGGTGGAATAGTGTACTGGCTTGTTGGGGAGCTTACTGGCTGCTGGGGGGGGAGGTTACTGGTTGTTGGATGGGTTTACTGACTGGTGGATGGTGTTTACTGGCTTGTGGAGGGGGTTTACTGGCTGGTGGAGGAGTTTACTGGCTGGTGGAGTGTTTGACTGCCTTTTGGAGGGGTTTACTGGCTGTGGAGGATGTTTACTATCTGGTGGAGGATTTTACTTGCTGGTGAAGGGGGTTTACTGGCTGGTGTGGGAGTTTACTGGCTGGTGGAATAGTGTACTGGCTTGTTGGGGAGCTTACCGGCTTAGGGGGGTTTACTGGCTGGTGGGTGGAGTTTACTGGCTTGTGGAGGGGGTTTACTTGCTGGTGGGGTGGTTTACTTTTACTAGCCGGAGGAGGAGTTTACTCAGCGAGAGGAGGAGTTTACTGGCTGGTGGTGGGGATTTATTGGCTGACGGAGGAGGTTTACTGGCTGGTGGGCAAGTTTACTGGTTGGTGGAGGGGTTTACTGGCTGGTGGAGGGTTTTACTTTCTGGTGGAGGTGTTTTACTGGCTGGTGAAGGAGGTATACTGGCTGGTGGAGGGTCTTTACTGGCTGGTGGAGAGGGTTTACTGGCTGGTGGAGGGGTTTACTGGCTGGTGGAGGGATTTACTAGCTGGTGGAGTGGTTTACTGGCTGTATGAGGGGTTTACTGGCTGGTTGAGGAGTTTACTGGCTGGTGGACGTGGTTTACTGGCTGGTGGACGTGGTTTACTTGCTGGTGGAGGGGTTTACTGGCTGGAGGGTGGTTATTGGCTGTTGGAGGCGTTTACTTGCTGGTTGAAGTGGTTTATTGGCTTTTGGAGGGGTTTTACTGGCTGGTGAAGAGTTTTACTGGCTGGTGAAGGGGGTTTACTGGCTGGTGGAGGAGTTTACTTTTTGGTTGAGCGGTTTACTGTCTGGTGGATGGGGTTTCTGCTTTACCTTTCGCAAAGTATTTCAGCCATCACGGCTCATCTCCTTGATCAATGTTTGAAGGTGTGATCCAGTTAAAGTCTCATCACATTTTATAACAGAACGTACGAGTGTTGCAAGTCTTAGTGTGCGCCGAAACAAACCACGCATTCTTCAGTTCCCTACAGAACTGGTGCATGTTGACCGCAGTCAAATTAGCGTTTTTGAAAGCAGTGCCTGTAGGATCTACTTTATTTATACACCCTCCCAACGTAAAATAAACATTTTCATGGAGTCTGTGTCTTTACTCATGCACTTGTTAGACGTAACTGTAAAACTATTATGGACGTAGATGTGTAATTATTTATCTTATGCACATAAAAGTACCTGAATTTGACTTACTTAGCATAATGTGTAATACGATGTTAAGGACATAGAACTCATGTCCGTATTACGGCGACAGCTATATTTGGAACATGTATTCAATGTTTTCGTCAACAAAATTCATTTACTGACTAGAAATTCTCTTCAGAGACTCGAACTGAATGTGTCAAGTAAGTGTTACTGCAGACAAACTATTTGTGTGGTTTATTTTCATGTCGTAGAGACTTAAACATTGCGGTCTTCCATATTTTAAACCATTATATCGATTCATAACAATATAATTATATTGGCGTTAATCAGTTCGATTTTCAGACTGGCTCACTATACTTTGTGGCTTCCGGATTACAAAAAATAATTTTAAATTTGTATAAAATAAATTTGAAACGTATAATACACATCGTGTCGTTTACTCCGTTGAAATAAATTTGGTTTCCTTCTTTTTGTATAATCACACGTTACAATAGTAATTTAGTTTTTGAGCGTACAGAAAATGAAAATGAATTGAAATTTAATAATTCACACAAGAAAATGCCATGTCGTAACTCTGAAAATTTATTTTGCCACAAAGAGATTTGGTTTTTATTTTTATTTAATTGATAAAGAAAAGTAAAGTTATTCTAGTGGTTAATTAGTGTCGGTCTCTCACTTTTTGATGATAGCTTTTTCTGAAAATTCTTGAAAATAAACTAACAAAGACAAGTTCCTTTTCCATTTCACGTCACATCATACAAATTTAATATATTCTTCATTGCTAGATATTACAAACGATGAAGTTACTGGTATTACGTGTGAATATGCCAAAAACGATGACTCGATTTAATTGAAAATAAATGACTTTAACAATTAATGTGTAGACGTTGAAAGGTGCTTGTAACTAATGTGAAATATTATATTTCTTGCCAGCAGCCGGAGTTGGTATGTTCTGTCTCGGGAATTATTTTATCGGTGTTTTCTAAAATAACTGAGACTTTGAATGTCGTAGCGAATTACATAATTCATAAGTTATTTGGAAAGGTTGGGCAATATTCAAAATTCCATTGGACTTACACTTTTGCTAATAACGAATACGGAACTGGACAGTCAAATAAACTACACAAAATATCAGTAAATATGTATTTCTGTCATAACAGCCATGTATAACCAAACCCTTTACTTACAGAAGCATATCCAGAACAAATATTTGTATTTAAGTTACCCAGTAATCAGAAATCATCAGATAAATTGATTAAAGTAGACCGTTTTAAAAGGCAAATGAGATAAATAACAATTCCATTAATTCAGCCATTATGCACAGAATACGACTTGCATGCAAAGGAAAATACAATCATCTGACTAAATATGTACCTCGAGGAAAAATTATAGAAATAAAATAAAATATTTAGAGGCAAACATTGGAGTTTGGTTGTGATGGGATCGCACCCGGACAGCCGTGGTAAGTTGTGAGTCATTTGACCACGAGCCCACCGCGGCTTACTAAAATGCTAGAAACCACGGAGAAGGAATTTTCCCTCCTAGAAGCCGTGGGATCGTTACTATATTCTGGTTCACTGAAAGAGTGAGAGAGAGAGTTGAGATATGACTTTCACTGCATTGCTTTTATTCGTGGTCATTTCGTCTTGCTAAGGCAGGGGTGCGGCGTTTAGAGAAGACAGGCCAGCAGAACGGGCGGGGATGTGATAGCTCTCCGGTGCTAGTGCACTTACATTGTTCACTCCATCGGTTCCGGAGACACAGTCATGGTCGTAATACACAGTAAAGGTTGGTTCACAATGCAAAACTACATGTAACTCTAGGACATCGCACACGACCACAAATCTCTTGCGAAATTGAATTTACAATGGAACACTTACGTACTATTCTTGGCTAACGACATTTTGCAACGGGTCCGAAGTCAGTTCGTAGTGTTGCTAATAATGCTTACTACAGTGGATTATATTACTACCGTATTTAGTGTGTTGATGTGTTTAAAATGGACAGTGCTTTAAAACGGTTGGCATTTTGGATTGTCTTCTTCTTCATAATCTTTGCTTTTGAGATCGTAAAGATGTAGATAACATTTATAGATGTCTGCTAGTATACTGTCATGTGTTTTTTCCAGTAAATATATGCCTTACGCGTTTAATATTTTCTGCTTCATAATACTTTTTCTCCATTTTTCATTTAAATCACAACTTTGATGAAAACTTTCTTCTTTACTCTGATTGGCTCTTGCCACGTGCGTCTGCATAATAAATGTAACATAACAATTCCCTTTATGCTCTTAATACGTCAGGAAATCACGTGCACTGTTATTAGCACAATCGTGAATTAATAGGCTCAAAACCATAGCGATCAGTTCTTGTGAGAACGATTTGTGATTACTGCTGTGCTGTCAATTGTGAACCGGAGCTGAAGAATGTTTCAGAGCATATCGTTTACTTCCTTTTGTTGTAAAATGTAATAACAGTATGGAAAAAACTGAACCTGACAAAAAATTACTTTAATAAAATAATTAAATTTAAATATAAGAAATTTCAGTATTTATATTTTTTTAGTAGAAATATTAGAATTGTAAATAACTAAGACATTAGACTACAGTTCGACAAGTGTCAATGTCATCAAAATGGTACAAGAGAATTTTCTTGGGTTTTTTTTTTTGCTGCCGGCCCGTATCTCAATTTTTAACATTCTAGATAAAATTCAAAAATCAAAAAGCTGAAAGTTAAACCATAATCTCAGATAAACAAATTGGAGGATTAAAAAAAAAAATATTGGCAGCTCTTGAATTTAAGAAACATTTTATTTTGAACAAAAATTTCTTCAAAATAATTTTTGAAACATATACGAATTAATATTTTTAGTTCAAAGTATAATATATACTCTAAAAAAAATCACGTATGTATTTATCTGATGTTTTGGTATATTCATCAAGTTATGTTTGATGTCATGACACGAAGCCACAAGTTATCCTCAGCATCTATAAAAACGTTTTTTAAGCTTGTTGAACGTCCTTAAAGGGTTCAACTAAATTAAGCCTCTTTCGCGTTTGAGGCGGAGAAGTGCGGAATATATAAGGGCAACATTGTCACAGGCAACAAGTGCCTCATCGACTGGCGTGTAGTGTTCCAGTCATGCCAAGTATATCTATGTCACCTTCAGCGAAAACCTTATTACCTTATAGGAAATAAGACTGCTGCAAGGTCCAACGCAGTGCTCTGATAGTTATTTTATGTATCCGACGTGTATTTTTGAGTCACACCACTTAGAAGAAATCAATCTTTATCTACGTTGCAGTGCAACGAAATTGAGATTTTAATTACCGTGAAGACTTCAAGGAATTTAATATGCTTCGTTTGATACATATAGGGAGAGCCTGGTGAGGAGCCTCTGTCACCGCTATCCATGTGGATAGTTATACACACAACACTGTGCGGTTACAGCAAGTCAGGAGAGGGAGAGCCAGGTGTAGACGCATTGTCAACACTACC